>SSNR01000053.1:1135719-1262999 GCA_006937965.1 Callopanchax toddi | reverse complement strand
CCCCCCCCCCCCCCCCCCCCCCCACACACACACACACACACACACACACACACACCACTCATCAACTCAAACAGAAAACAACCTGAGGAGACTCCGTCTGTGTTGGATGGAATCAAAAGTAAAGCCTGTGGTTTTGACCCAAGCTCCCACAGTGAATCTACTTTCACTCTAACATTTATTCAATTCATTTATTATTTTATAGGGAGCATTTCACTGTTGAAAAATATTGAATTGTACTTATTATTAATGTCTGATTTACAGATTGTGACCTCTCATTTTGTTTTACATACAGTAACTCTGAAATGTGAATTTCAGCTGAAGCACACAAATCATCTCATGTAAAACTCTACGGTCCTCCTTACTAAATAAAGAACTGATAGAACGCCATTTCAAAATGGCAGAACTATCCCTTTAACACAGCACCTTATTATTTCTCCTAACCTGCTGCCCTATAGCATTATGACTCACTGGTGGATTCAGCTGGAAAAATAAAAAAGAGCTTCTGTCCTTCTGTGTTTGACAGATTTCCCTATGTGATGACAGAAAGTGGCGTCTAGAGAAAGAAGAACTTGCAGCAGCATTATTCTGAGGAACTGACACTGTATTTTGAGGTTTATCTTTGATAATGAAGAACATTTTGTACACCCAAAGTCATTCCCTTATTGTTTTTCTTTTTGATGCCCATAGGTGTTATTGCACCTGTTGAACCTACCTAATTAAACAAAGAAGTAAAAGGTATTTTCTTCAAAACAAATTATTACCCTCCCTCCCACACACACATTTCCCTCCTTCCACCAACGCAACAGGATATTGCACAGTGACACAACAGAGTTATGGCTGCATGGAGACGTGTAGAGGCAAGCCAGAGACAAAGCTTCAGAGAAGAATTAAAAAACAAGAGGCAGGAGGAGGCAGGAGAGCGATACGATCTCCCAGCGCACACAGACACGGGTTGTGTTCGCTTTGGCCTGCCTCGTACACAAACACCATATTAACATAACTCTTCTTTCTCTTGCACTGCAGGAGACGCATTTCCATCTGGGGAAAAACCTGACACAAGAGGAGAAGTGATGCAAAGGGTGTGTTTGAGTCAATCCTGTCAATGATCCAACAAGAGAGATTGACAGATACGAAAGAGAAAGGAGGATAAAAACGTTGAGGAGTCTTGGGGAAAGGTATTCTTAGGATGTGCCACGTAAGGTTCCTGTTCTGTAAACAAACCTTGGATCAAGGGAGGGAACCTAACAGACCTCAAAGACAAGGCCATATTCTCATCAGCACTAAGGTTTTTGCAGTGCCAGTCATTTTATGCTTTAAAAAGTACACATGCGCTGTCGTTTATTCTATTTTGGTGTTTTTCAGTGATCAAGAGCAGCAGCAGCAGAAAAGAAGGTTTTCTAAGTTTGAGGTAGAACCACAGCGGTGGCACAAATATTGTGCTCCATCACAAGAATGATAATAACAGAGGGGGGCACTATGTTTAGGTTAAAAGCACTGCTGCTATGGCTCAGAAAGGTACTTCTACAATGTATACAAGGACTCAGTAGACTGAGGCAAGACCTGCTGACTTTGGATGGCATCAAAGTCCAAAGTACAAGTCCCAACGGTGCTGTGATGGAACGCTTTCTGCTGAATTCCTGACCTTTGCTTGCAAAGCAGGGCATTCCGTCCTATCAGCAATGCATATTTACAGGTCTTTCAACCTCGGTCTACCTTTTTTTTTTTTTTTTTTTTTTTTTTTTTAAATCAAGGAAGTCATGTGACTGGGCTTTCATAAATAGGTGTTACCATACCACCAGCCTTTTTTTCCTCACGATTTTAGATCACAGTTGAAGATAAAGATAATAAAAGCTTTATCTTTATTTTCTAAATGATTTTATAAACACCCACAAACTTTAGAATAGCATGTGTTTACTTCTTCACAGGATTTTTTGTGCCGGGGATTAGCCACATGATCAGGTTGTACAAGAATGATTACATACTTCCTGCCCAGCAAAAAAAGTACTCTGTTCAAAATGTAGCATCGTTCACTGAATTTGGAATGAAATGCAGGGGTCCAGGGTGTGTGCCTCATGAGAGTCTATGAAACCCCAACATTGTCCTGTGATGTCAGTCTTTGCTTGTGCCATGACATGCACCACAGTATATTTAAGACTTAATCATATTGAAACGCGGAACAAAATAACCAAATTGAGAGTGAGACCTGTTGGAGGAGGTGGTCTCGGTTTGCTTATAACGTGAACTTGATCTGATACAACAACCACATCTATGCTGTAAAACACCCTCCCATAGCCTGGTTTGCATTTGGCAACACAGAGCAACTGCTACCCAGTAGTACCAACCTAGCTAGCCAAAGAGTAACCAAGGGGTCACGTGGACGATCAAAAAAGTCCCTCACTGATATTTGAGGTAACTAAACTTATTAGCTCTAACTCATTAAAAACACTTTAAGAGTTCAATTTGTTTATAAGAACTCAGCGAGAGGTTAGACCATGTTGTAGATGAGCGGGGCTTTAAAACAGGAAGGTGCTGGGGTCCGGACCTCAGCACCTATCCCCCACACAATCTGACCAATCAGCAGATCAAATGTTCTCATGCAATTTGTAGTTATTCATTTAGTTTTGTTTGCAGTTTTTCCTGTGAAAACAAAAAGGGAATTTATTTGTGGCCACTGAATTAGTTCTCTGTATTTGACCCATCCCTGAGGGGCAGATGGCAGCTATTTAACGGCACCCAGGAGGCAATCAGGGGTTCAGCATCTTGCCCAGGGATGCTTTAGCACATGGTCTGCAGGTCTAGGGATCAAAGCCTGATATCCCAATCAGATTAAAGCCTCTCATCCCTCCTGATCCACGGCACAAAAAAACCAAACCATCCGAAAAATTTACAAACTAGCACAATTATGAACTGATTCAGGCCAGAGCAGCCAAATTACTGATGTGAAAATGCCCAATATTTTATCACTCTGTTTTAATGAATGGTTTGAAGGAACTTACTGTTGTTGGACTTCAGATCCCGATGAATGACTGGAACGATGGCTTCACTGTGCAGGTACAACATCCCTCTGGCTATCTGCACGGCCCAGTTGACCAGGACGTGAGGTGGGATGCGACGACCAGCCAGAGCCCGGCTCAGTGGCCCACCTGAGGCATACTCCATGATGAGGCACAGGTTGGGTTCCTGCAGGCAGACACCCTTCAAGGTGATGATGTTTGGATGGGTGAGCATGGCGAACAGACGTGCCTCCTGTCTCACGTTCTGTGCTGTCACACTGATGTCCTCATCCGGGTCTTGCCGAGCCGCCTTCACGGCCACCAGCTCGCCACTCCATGTACCACGATACACTTTCCCAAAGCCCCCAACGCCAATAACCTCCTCCAAGCTCAGTTCCCGGAAATCCACCTCCTCCGGTTCGAAATTACTAACCACGTCGTGGTCTAGCTCGCCGACCACGCTACTTCCTGGAAGCTTGGCATATCCGCTTGGCTTAAAAGAGCCGTAGTTGGATGGAAAGATGCCCACCTTGTTATGGACCTTACCTGCCCACCAACCCTCATCCCCTGAAATCTCAGAGTCCTGAGAGAGGACTTCCACCTGATCACCTTTACGCAAGGTGAGCTCATCTTTACAAGATGCTTCGTAGTCGAACAAGGCCGTCCACACGGGGTTGATGAAGTTCCCTTTTTGCGACTGCTCCAAATTCTTCCAGTTGGACAGTGAGCCACGACTGAATATGTTTTTCAGCGGCTCCATGGAGCCTGGATCAGATGCTTTGACTGGACCCGATTCTGCCCCCCAGGGGTCTGAAAATAAAGTACAAAGGAGTACTTTATTACACCTCTCTCCCTTTCCTGTCTTTCTTGTTGGATCATCAGGGACCAATGAAATGTGTTCAAAAGTCAGACCAACAGGTAGGCTAAGGAAGGAGATTCAGACTTGTCTCCACACTCAAACTCAAGGCTTATCCATTCATCCCAGATGTATGTGGACAGTTTGCTTCTCTTTGAGTCTTTCAAATGTGAGAATGAAAGCTGTTTCCACTGAAATTCTCTGTGTGTAAGTGATGTGGCTGTGTGGTTTCCCAGCACAGTATCATTTCACCAATCTAGATTTTAAAGGCTTATGAATCATCTTATTATGGCTGAATTAGCTCTCAAATCTATCCTGATCCAAAACCTGTTGAGTAGAATTTCAGGATAAAATATGTTTTAAATCCCCAGTAGCTACTAGAGGCACCTCTAAATGCTGGAACAGCTACTCTAAAATCAACATTTTAAAAACATTTTGGAGTCCAGTTTGAGTATTTTTAGCCATTAAGTGCAGTGGCCACCACAAGCAGGAAGCGCCGAGAAGAATAGCAGGAAAGGAGCATTCAGTCCAGCCAACCAGAGTTTTACGACAACTTTTTAAGCACTTCGCACTTTTTAAGCCCGAATATCCATTAATTGAGCGCAACATTGCTGCGCCCCTGTTGGAAATCCCGCATCTGTTTGCGCTACAGTGTCCATGCTGGAGCAGATACGGTGGCGAGCTTTATCAAATCAAAACAAAACGTAGGAACCACCGACTTTGTAACAGGAAGAGCTCTCCTCCAAACCTGCTTGGCTTTGCTATCCAGAGACGAACCACGAAGTGGAAACAACAGCAACAAATCCCGTCTGTTCCCGGTGAGGGCTCAACGTCCGGTCCGGTCCGGTCCGGCGCTACAGTCGGATTCCGAACGTCGCAATAACTCCATCACAAGTCCTAATTATACTCCTCTGCCTCGGTCACTGGTCAGGTCCTCGAACCACTTCAGCGTCGCTGCTTACAGGCAGAGCGGAGGGTGGGGTTTCAAAACTTTTTCTCTCCCGACAGGAAAAGGCAGGCGAACAGACCGGAAAAGCAAACGCGGCTTCCGGTTTTCAAAATAAAACCGTTCGAAAATTTCACTCATTTGCTTTGAGACGCACTTTAAAAAATTACCAGCTATGCTATGAAGATGAGGACATAAATAAGGATGTTTCATATCTCGTACAACTTCTGATCCTGTTGTTGGAAAAATGTCATATATATTTTTAAAAAATGGTCTAAATCTAAACCAAACATAACTCATTTTTACAAAGAACTCAATATATATATCACAATTAGTACTTTTGAAAATAAAAAAGCAATCAAAACTAAATGTATTATGGACAAACTTAATGTGACTTTTGATTAATATGATATCTGGTTGTATGTATATATTTTTTTTCTTTTTTCTGTTTTGTTTTTGTGTTTTACTCTAATTTTACTGATACCTTGTATCTTGTTCCCTGTTTAATTTTTATTTAAATATTTTGAACTTTAAATAAAGATTTTCGCGGGGGGGGGGGGGGGGGGGGGGGGGGGGGGAGAGACACCCACTATGAATGCCCATCTCCGCCATTTAGAAAAATATTTTTTATTCTTATTTACTATTTCATAATTATGAAATGCAAAGTCATAATTTTGACTTAGTATCCCATAATAATGAGATAAGAATCCCAAAATGTGTTTCAAAATGGGGAAATGGGCTTACATAAATAATAGACTGTGACCAAAATTTAGAAAACAAATCTTCTTAAATTTATTTAGTAAGTACATAAAGTTTATTTATAGAGTACCTTTCACTGAAAAAACACAAAGAGCTTCGCAACACATCAAAATTAAAACACGATTAAAAGACAACAACAACAAAAAACATCAAGTAACCATCAGACATTCAGTCTTTTCAGAGTTTAACTGAAGGAAGTTATTTTCTTAAAATAACTTCTTAAAAGTGCTGACAGGCACTGGAGTAGTTCAGACAGTTTATAGAAGTCTGAAGGAGCAGTACAGCTGAATGTCATCTGCATAAAGGTGGTAGGAGACATTGTGAAATTGACCAATCATCTGTCCAAGAGAATGTATATATAGTAAAAACAGGAGTGCATCCATAAATGTTCATTTCTTGATTAAAATATATTCACTGACATGGACATCTATATTCAGACAAGCTATTAGATAGTTCTGTATAAGATAGAATAGTATCTTTATTATCCCCCAATTGGTTTCACAACCAATAGTGATAAAAAGGACAACATAAAATCAACATTCATACTACATTAAAACAGATCATCGAAAAGTTTTAAAACTGTAAATATTCAAGAGTGTGGGAAATATAATCAATGACTCCTCACATCCCGCCCACGATCTGTTCCAACTGCTGCCATCAGGAAAAAGATACAGGAGCAATAAAACAAGGACCAACAGTTTAAATAATAGTTTCTACCCTGCTGCCATCAGGGCACTGAATCTCACTTAAAATCAGGCCAATCTCAACCCCATGCTACCTCTCCATATTGTGTGCAATATTATTCCTTGGCAATGGTTTTTTTTTTATGGTATTTACATAAATATTCTGTATTATAAATTCACTGTAAATAATACTCTTTGTATAAATTTTACATCTTTATTAATTCTTCTATTATTTCTTCTTTTCTTGATTTGAGTAGGGATTGCAACCAATTTTGTTGTACTTGTTACAATGACAATAAAGTGATTCTGATTCTGATATACCAATAAAAAAAATCAAACACAACAGTGAATTTACAAAACTGTACAGAATTGTATCAATATAACCATTGAACAGACCTTCTTTACAGGTTAATGAATGAAAGAAGAAACTGGACTGAGGAGTTGTTCGACCTTACAACTGTGGGAATAAAAGATCTGCAGTAACACTTTGTTGTTTTAATGTTTCAATCTGCCACTGAAGGAGCTGCTCAGAGAATTCACCAGCAGGTACAGTGGGTGAGACGAGTTGTCCAGGATGGAAGTCAGCTTCACCAACATCCTTCTCTCACCCACCTCCTCCACAGAGCATATCTGGATATCTTTGTCTGTATAAAAACTTCCAGAGTTCACTTCAGTTACCTGGTAATGGTTTTTAGGGTTCTTCATGGACAAGCACCAGTAAACATCAGTAAACTCTGATATCTTTACACCCCCAGCAGGTCCCTGAGGTCTAGTGATCAGAGCCTACTGGTTGTGCAGCGTACCAGGCTAAAGACTACAGGAGACAGAGCATTTGCTGCTGTGGCCTCCAGACTCTGGATCTCTATTGAGATCTCTATTGAGATATCCAGGGGTACAATGAACTTACATGGGCATATAAAGGGTAAGTACTGGGTAATTACAAGGGTATGTACATACTAGGTAAATGCTGTGTACTTCCATGGGTAAAGGGAACTTTAAGGGGTATGTAAAGATTAGGCATTAAGTTGGTACAGGGTACTTACATGGTATATACAAGGGTAAAATGTACTTATAGGGGGTTTAAAGGGCATGTAAGTACTGGATTGTGTCCAGTACTTTACCCTGTATGTACCCCCTGTAAATGCCCTGTACATTCCTGGTATAATTACATACAATTTCTCATTATTACACAGAAAAACACTCCAGAATGACAGGAAAACATGAGCATAATGCTGAAGAAACCCCTGTGTGAACACATACAGACATGTACAGTGTATGAGAAGCAGATGTTACACACATCCTGAATCCAGACAATTCTGCTGCTTTTGCTAATAATTACATTCAAATACAGCCATAACATTTCCAATAATCCTGCTAATGGACAAACCACACAGTCTACCCTGTTGAAGAGATGACATCATTCTCAAAAACTTTCTTTTAAAAACCCTGAAGTTTGAATCTGAGTGTTAAATTGTTTTCCCAAGTGTGTCCTGTGATCACAAGGTGCATTTTGCACATGTGCTTTTCAACAAACCAAACAATAGAAGGCTTTTATTCAAGAGAAAGGTCAGGGGATTCCCTTTCCCACTATTTTCCTCTTGTTTTTCAAATCTACAGACGACTTTAAAGACAGCAGTTTGATGGGAGGGGATGGGAATCAGAGGGCCACCTTTGGCCCCGTTGGCTCCTGTGTGGAAACAGTGTGCTTCCTTCTGATGGCTCGCTTTCCCTTCCCCCCCTCCCCCAGTTTGTTTGAAACCAATCCTAAAGTCAACCACCTCCACCCTGATCCCAGCCTGCTCCGTCCCACACAAACACACGATGAGAGGCCCCGCCCTCCTCTCAGTCTGCTGAGTCAACTCCTGCGCAGGAAGGATGCAGTTGTTTTTGTGAGCACTGATCTGATCTGAAAAGGCAGAAAAGGAATACAGCATCAAAATAACTACTGAACATGTCAACAATTTTTAAGTGAATATATTTCTAAAGGTTTTATTGACATGAAATTTTCTTCAGATGTAACAACCCATCCAATCCACTCATGTAAACATTTATGTCCATGCATTAAGTTATGTGTAATAAAATGACAGAGGGGAAAAGGACTGAACACATAAAGAAAGGAAGGTGCAAAAAGGCCTGAATCATCATGACACCAGCTGGAAGTGATCACTCACAGCAATCGTGTCCCTTAGTGCCAGTCAGTATCAGATGCTTCATTCCCACTGATGGCCTGATAAGGGGTCTCATTACCAAGGTGTCACACAAAAAACATCTCATGATGGGTCAAACCAAAGCGCTTCTAAAGACCTTCACAACTGTACTGGTGCAAAACATCCTGATTGCATTGGTTAGAGAAAAATTTCTGAACTACTGAAGGTTCCAGTGAGCTCTGTTGGGGTCATACTGTAATCAGGAAGTGGAAGACTATCATTTCACCATAAACCGGCCACAACCAGGTGCTCCACGTAAGACTCCAGACAGAGGAGTGAAAGGAATTATAAGAAGAGTTGTCCAGGAGAGCTTCAGAAGGACCTGGAATTATCAGGAACAACTGTTTCAAAGAAAACTATAAGTACTCAACCTCCATGGACTGTAGCAGCTCACCACCAAGACTCCACTGATGAAGAAAAAGCAGGTTAAAGGAGGTTCATAGAATTTGCTGCCTAACATTTAAAACGAGGACGATGAAGATGAAACCAGCAGGACGTTTCATCAGGACAACGATCCCAAACAGCCAATAAACTCTCTATTGGTCACAGAGAAAATCAAGCTGCTAGAACAGCCCAATCAGCTGACCTGAATGAAGAGAACATCTATGGAGACAACTAAAGGTCAGAGGTCAGAGAGGAACCGCAGGATCTGAAGAGCAAAATCACACCTGAGACTAGTTTCTCCTCCAGGAGGCGTCTGGAAGCTGCAGCACCAATCAGGTCATTTGGACCAAGAATTAAATACATTTCAGCAAAAGTCTTCCAAGACTTTTTACCTGTCACATACACATAATGTATGGACGGTTTGATTTCATTACGTGTGGATTGGATGGCTGTGTCTAACATCTGGTGAGAATTTAAAGTCAATAGAACCTTTAAATATACATTTACTTAGAAAACTGGTGACATAGTACTTATTTTATCCATTGTGATTTCAACTACTATTTTTCAAAAATACATTTAACTTATATTCAACAGAATCAATGTAAAAACAAATTCTATATAGTGTGTTTCTCAGGGGGGCAACATGGTGGCTGTTGCCTACTTGCCTTGCAGCGGGTTTGCTCAGCAGCCTCCCCGCCCTCCACTGGTACCCCGGCTTCCTCCCACAGACCAAAAAACATGGCTGTTAGGTTAACCAGTAACTGTCCCTGGGTGTGTGACTGGTTGTTCGCGGACTTGTGGCCTGTCCCCCGCCCCCTGAATGTTGGAGTTAGGCACCAGCTCTCTGTGACCCCGTGAAGGATAACGCGGCTTTAGAAAATGGATGGGTGGATGTTTATCAGGTATTTTAGGACGCTCAAGGCAACGACCAACACTTGTCTAATAATTAAGTCTGCCTCTGGCTTTGAGATGACTTGTGTTGTGAACCAGCGCTTTATAATAAACTGAATTGACACCAGTTGTTGATTTTGAGGTTGAATGAGTCACTGCAGGCGGAAAGTCTTCTACATTACAAAAATCAGAAAGGATGGATCACAAATCATGTGATCCAGAAACAAGTCTGCCAAAAGATGCCACAGGTTTTTAGTTTCATAAAACATTGTTTAAAAATATTCCTCTCAATTATTTACAACAAAGCAATAACTAACTCTTTAATTGAAATATGAACTTTATTTCACCCATACAAAATAAAAAGAACATTAAAAGTTTACAATACAGAGTGAACGGTCTGTTTGTGACCACTTCATAATGAGACTGACACAAAGATGGGATTCCCATCTCTGCTGTCATTTAAAACAATCTAAAAGGGGGAGGAGAAACAAATACTGGAGATGAAGGAGCAACGTTTAAGGGCGTGGCCATATCTGAAATTAGAAATGACAAAAAAAAAAAAAAAACTAAAAAAAAAGAAATGGTCCAAAAAATATATATACATCTATATATGAGCAATTCCGGGAAATTTCATAGTCGTATCAAATAATACACGTTCCAACTGGAAGCTTCAAAATAATCCACATCATATAAATGAGTGATGATGTGGCTTAATTCAGGGCTGAGGAGGTTCATAGTTCAGGGCTGAGGAGGTTCATAGTTCCCTTGATAAAAATGTGAGTTAAAAGCTGAAACTTATTTATAACAACAACAAATAAAGTCTATGGCTTGCTAATTTATTGTAGCCTGAATCAGGAATGACCAGCCAGACATGACAAAGCAGAAAACACAATCTAAGAGCTACTTGATGAGATAACACTTCAGTGGTGAGACGATGACCTTCTTTACTTTCAGCTACGTTCAAAAATCTCCATCAAACTCCTGCCCTGAACTCATGTCGGCTAACTTATGCGTTAAAAGGCTGGAATAAGGCTCTAACTATCACGTTTGGAATACTTCCAGCCAACCTGAGTGTCTGATGTTTACTTGATTAGATCCAGTAAAGAGAAATGAAAAAGAAAAAGAAGAAACGCAACACAAACCACACCTATCCTCTCTGCAGGGGCTCGTAGCAAAAACAGTGAAGACTGCCTTTTTTGTTTATTTTACAATATTTACTAGTCAAAAAATCCAACGACTGACTTGTTAAAAAACATCTGCGATGGACACTTTTCTACAATAAAATAAAATCCTTAAAAAAATTAAAACACCTAATATACAACGAGTTTCGTCTCTTACAGCTGTTCTGTGATGAAGAGCGTTTCGCTTCGCTGGCTGCAGCGGCCGCCAGGTCAACGGAAAAATCTCAACGCAATGCTGACAGACTGTGTGTACGTGTGTGAGGGAGGGAGGGAGAGAGAGAGAGAAAAAGAGAGAGAGAGCGTGGTGGACAAAAGAGCTAAGAGTCATAGTCTTCATCGTCTTCATCCTCGTTTTTGTGCGGTGCGGGGCCCGAGGGAGGCGGTGCGATGCTGATCATGGAGGGGTGGGGGGCGAAGGCCACGCCGCCCGGGGGCTGTGCTGGAGCCAGACGGCCCATCGACAACATGTTGGCCATGTGCACTAACGGGGGGGGAGCGTTTGAGCTGTGAGGACACAAGAAGAGGGGTGAGTCTTTCAAAATAAAAGTATTCAATACAGTTTATTTATATAGTGCCAATTCATAACTAAAGTCCCCTCAAGAGTCAAAACAGCCAGCCTCCCTGGGCTGATTACCTCATTTTTCAGAGGAGCAACTCTGTCAAGTGATGTAGGAATTACAGCTGAAATATCATCAACAACATAATCAATTTGTAAGGAAATAAAACTGAAGAATCAGGCCTCTGCTATATTGCGCCATGAGACTGATGACAATATCAATGAAAGAGATTCTTTACATTTAGTTACAGCCTTCTGATAAATATCTACTGCAATGAAATCTGCTCCAGAGGCTGAAGTCAGACTCTAGGAGAAACCGTCAGCTGTCCTTAAAGGAACGCTTGGCTCGTTCTGAAGTGATGTTCTATCAGTTATTTATCTACAGTGAGGACCACGCCCACCACTGACGTCACTCAAAGTTGGCAGAGTCCATAGAAACAGGAAGTAGTACTCTAACAGGAGCAATACTCATGGATAGCCAGATCAGGAAAGACACTGCTGCAGATCAGTCACAAACTAGCAGCAAATTTTCAAGAATTCAAAACAACTCTTTTCCCAAAAAAATCGTACAGATGCATTAGAATGCTATTGTACATTTTTATAAACTTCTACAACTTTGTTTGAGACCGTTTGTTTTAACCAAACATCCTGATTACTATGCTACTGTACATGACGCTTTGGAAGAATAGAAGGCTACTTCAGATTGACCAAATATCCCTTTACTTTACACACATGGATTAAATAGTCGGTACTCTTTTTTTAAAGTAACTATAACCAACAATAGCTGTAAAATAGCCTGAAATGGACATAAGTAATAAATAAAATGACCTGAAAATCAAACATTAATTTTGAATTATGGTTTAACTGTAGAGGTTGCATCAACTAGTCGACTTCTCTGCTCTGTTGCGAGTTTTTATGCCTTACATCGACTAGTTGCTGATCACGTGATTATGACTGACAAAATAGTTTCCTCAGACGTAAATGAGACATGGTCGCCTGTGGGTATTCATTGGCACAACGAAATGAGACAAAAACGCTATGTGTGAAGTTGTGAGACGGTATTTAGGTGAAGTAATTTTACCGTCGATCACATGAACTTTTATTGTGAAGGGGTCGACCCTTTGATTAGTTCCGGGGCGATCAGTCTATCGTCTCTCTGGTGGTGCGCTAATAAAATGGATAATTATTCCAAGAAAACTTCTTGACAGCTTGTGACAACCCTGCCGATCAATTGTCCTGATTTAATTAACTTGACGTTGAATCGTTTGCTTTGTTTGATTGCTTTGTTTTATTAAAAATGCACCACTACATTCAGCCAATTCAAACCACCGATGAGCTAATGGCTCAGCTAATGAGCTTTTAGTGATTTTATTCATTAAATAGCAAACGTCTTTGTTATAATTATGTCCAAACATCAGTCCACAAACTGACAAACTGTGTTGTTGTTGTGTGACAGTGTTTGTGTCCTGGCCAGTTTCAATTGTTTGTTTCAAAAATATTCTATTAAACCACAATTCAAAAGTAAATGTCTGATTCTCATCAGTTAATTTTCAGATTATTTTCATTTATTACTACTTTTGTTAGTTTTAAGTTACTTCGGTTACCTCTGGGTTTTTCTTTAATCAACAGAACAGTACCAACTATTTAATTCATGTCTGCAAGATTTACAAATTGACACTTAAAAAAATATATGAAAACTCTACTTTTAGCCACTTCCTATTATAAACTGCATCCTGCATTAAATCACTCAATGCAGTGGTTTTTAATGTGGAACAAGACTTGTTTCAATCATTTGAGTGAAAAACTAGCACCCCCTAGTGGTTATTGGTTGTAACATCTGTGCAGCACTAGTCAGTATTTATCAAGAAGACTCCTAGTAGCAACAGAAACATGATCTAACTGGTCATAAAACGGAGATTAAGTTTTTGAGAAGCAGAAGATTAATAAAAAATCAAACGTAGTAAGAATATTCAATAAAAAGGCGTAATGTTCTAAAACTTTAGGGATCTGATTCATATGATTAACACTGCTCTACCACGAGTGGAACGTCTGAACACTGAATCACTCTTCTCTATACAGGTTCCTGTTCCTCACCTTTGGAACATGGATGCTGCCTGTTGATTTGTGCTTGAATGAGAGCCGTCCTCCTCGTCCCCGTCTGTCTCGCTGTCTTCTGAGTCATCCTGCTTTCACAAGAGGAACACAGTGAGCCCTTTCCACTCATAAACGCGCACACAGAGCATCACAGCAGACAGCTGAAGGTCATCATGTCCAACCTCTTGGTCTGACTCTGTTTCAGACAACTTCTTGTCTTTGCCTTTGGAGCCGGTTCCTCCGTTTTTACGACCAGACCCTGGTTTTCGACCCCTGAGGGAGGAAAAATTATTAAATGTATTGACATAAATGTCAAACCCACTTCTGACCACTTTCCAAAAACCTGATTCTCCACTAGTTCAAATCTTTTCGAACAGACCGGACTTTATCAGTCAGTCTTCAGCTGCAACGCAGTTTACTTGTGAAGTCTCTCAAGGGTCCATTCTGGGCCCAGTCCGGTTCTTCTTACACAAACTGCCTTTGAGGTCCAGTCTGAGAAAATCTAAAATCCAGTTCCACTGTTTTGCAGATGACAGATTTATTTACCCCATTACTCTCAGAAACACATACAGGATTATCTACACAACATCAAGACATGGATTTCCTTCATCTGAAGGAAAACAAAACAGAAGTCAAGCTATTTAAGAGAAATGAGTCTAAAGATGACGCCGTTTACTTTATTCCAACAATGTTGAAACTAAAACAGGGTCACGAACTGGAACCTGGAAAAATAATAAAGAACTACCATCCTCAAGACAGGAACACTGATAAAAAAACATCTTACAGGATACTTAAAGCATGTATCTGTTGATTCCTTCTTAGACGAATACCTGAGAGAATGTCACTTCATTCTCATATATTCATATATTTGGGTATATGACCCAAATACCCCTTTGAGAGTAAAGGTGATTGAGCCTTTGAAGTAGCTGCCCTCAACCAGTGGATTTATCTACCACTACATAACAAACCTTAAAACTTTAAGACACCACTAAGGAGATACTTCTACTAGATGATGTTCAACTAGTAGAACCTGAAAATCAAACCTATCCAGGGTGCTTTAATACGTTCTGTTGTATTTTATCGAATGTTGGTGCTTTTTCACCCTCCTTTGGTTTATATTCAATATGTTGACTCTATAATTTTGAGTCGTTCATCTGAGCTTGTATTTTTCTCATTTTAATACATGGTGAGGACCACATAATATTCTAGGACCACATAATATTCTATTAATCCTATTAAATTGACAAGCTTAGAACTGAAAGCCGTTGTACTTTAAAAACACAACCCTGAGTCAGTAATATTCTCAGACACTCTGACTTTGTAAGCCTTATCCTCAAAGCCGTCACAAATATGTAAATACAAGAAGCTTATGGTGGCTTTAAATTGAATATTCCATGTTCTTAACACAGCTACAAATTAGCTGTGATGCTAGCATTTGATTGGTCAGTGACTACCTGTTTTTTCCTCTATGATTCGTTCTGGTTATGTGGGGGGAAAAAAAATCAAAGATCCTGATGTTGTATTTCTGCTTGAACACAGTTTAGATTTATTGTCACACGTTTACTGTTGTACAAAAACATGTGCGTCTGAAATACCTGCGTGGGACTTTTTCACTTCCCCCCTCGGTGTGGTTCTCCTCCCCCTCCCCTTGCATGTCTGGCACCGTCGCCACCAGGTCTTTTAGGAAATCAAACTGTTGCTCCAGTTCGATGCATTGCTTTCTGCAAAACATATTCAAACCACTTTTTAAAAAATGTTTCTAATGGCTGACCTGCACTTTGAGCAAATATGAGGCTAATTTATGTGCAACAAGAAATGAGATCAACACTAGCAGCAACAATGCTGCGTAGAAAGATGTAAGTAGGTGGATATAAGACAACAGACTTGATAAAGTCAGCTGATAACATTTCTACTTGTTTATCAATATTATGGCTACCATCAGAGACATGTAGTGTTGTGAAAATGCATTTAGCCTTCTTACAGGTTTCACGTCACTTAAATGTTTCAGATCGGTAAACAAATTTCAGAATCAGTCCAAAAAACGTGTTTTCAAATGATCCAAACTAACCTGGCCTATGTGAAAAAGTAATTGCCCCCTTTGTTAAATCATGAATTAATTGTGATTAACCACCATATTTTGAAGGCTGAGTTCAGTTCGACTAACCAAACCCAGACCTGATCGCTACCAGACCTGTAGAATCAACAGAACCATCTGACAACATGAAAGAGGCTAAAAGAGCTGTAACGCCGCCAAATACGTTACTACCTCTGAACTTTGACCTCTGTGATCATCAAAAATATTAACCATCTTCTTCCCAATAACTTGGAATAAAATGACTCTTATTATGTTAACCTGGATTAACATTCCCAGATCAAGGTCGTTTTTCCGGAAGACTCCACTGGATTCACTCTTTAGTTAATAATAACTCAAAGACTGACAGAAGTCTCCTTCTAAACGTCATTACTCTTAATCAAACTGTCTTAAAATGTCTTAATGTGATTAATGCATTTTCTTCCAGTATTAATGAATGTTGATCCTGCATCAGTATTATTTCACATACATACTTTGCTACAAGGTTAAATCATATATTACTTCCTAACCAATGAGAGTTAGTGATCCGAGTCACGTGACATTAATAATGCATTTTCATTTGCCCACGTTTCTCCAAGACTTGCTGATAGCTCTTCCTACCCTGGAAGCTGTCAGTTCTGATTCAGCCTCGAGTCAGACAACACCTCAGCTGTCAAACCTCTACACAGCTGACCTCTCCAGGGGACGGCCTCTCTCACCCTGGCGGCCGATCTCACCTCCGGCTCCTGAAGAGGAAACACGCTGTTTTCCCTTCAACTCAAAATGAGCCTCACACTCGTGTCACCATGGATTATGGACTGAAACTCGCTACCACTGGTACTCAAGGACCACCCGGTTTGTCCTGCCGGCGAACCACCTCCCAGAGCGGACGTCTCTCCCCGGCTGGGTGGCCCCCACCTCGACGAGGCGAGTTCACATCGGCCGGATCCATCGAGACCACCCGGTACAGTGAGTCACCATAACCTGGTAAAGCTGAAAGGCTACTTTGATAAAAGCTAACAACTTTAGCTCACTCAAACTAGTCACTGATCCATCAGTACTCTTAAGCTCCAATTGAATCCTTAATCTAAATTAAGTACATCCCTAGTCTCTTAACCATCATGAGACTCAGATTACTAAAACTTATTTAAGATTCAATTCAGAACACCTACCATCGTGAATGACTTAATGCTGACCACCTGCTGACTACCTCTTTCTTATCTGTGATGATTGTCTGTGTCTCGTCTCGTCTTCTTCCGCTTATCCGGGTCCGGGTCGCGGGGGCAGCATCCCAATTAGGGAGCTCCAGACAGTCTTCTCCCCAGCCACTTCTACCAGCTCCTCCGGCAGGATCCCAAGGCGCTCCAGGGCCAAACCAGAGATATATTTTCTCCAGCGTGTCCTGGGTCGACCCGGGGGCCTCCTGCCGGCAGGACTTGCCTGAAACACCTCCCTGGGGAGGCGTCCAGGGAGCATCCTAACAAGATGCCCGAACCACCTCAACTGGCTCCTTTCGACATGGAGGAGCAGCGGTTCTACTCCGAGTCTCTCCCGAATGTCCGAGCTCCTCACCCTATCCCTAAGGCTGAGCCCGGCCACCCTGCGGAGAAAACTCATTTCGGCCGCTTGTATCCGCGATCTCGTTCTTTCGGTCATTACCCAAAGCTCATGACCATAGGTGAGGATTGGGAGGTAGATCGATCGGTAAATCGAGAGCCTTGCTTTCCGGCTCAGCTCCTTCTTCACCACAACAGACCGGTTCAGCGTCCGCATCACTGCTGACGCTGCCCCAATCCGCCTGTCGATCTCCCGCTCCCTCCTTCCCTCACTCGTGAACAAGACCCCGAGATACTTGAACTCCTCCACTTGAGGCAGGATCTCTCTCCCGACCTGGAGTTGGCAAGCCACCCTTTTCCGACCGAGAACCATGGCCTCAGACTTGGAGGTGCTGATCCTCATCCCAGCCGCTTCACACTCGGCTGCGAACCTCCCCAGCAAGAGCTGTAGGTCAGAGCTCGATGAAGCTAGGAGGACCACATCATCTGCAAAAAGCAGAGACGAGATTCTCCTGTCACCAAACTCAACACCCTCCACACCACGGCTGCACCTAGAAATCCTGTCCATAAAGGTTATGAACAGGACCGGTGACAAAGGGCAGCCCTGGCGGAGTCCAACCCTCACAGGGAACAGGTCCGACTTACTGCCGGCTATGCGGACCAGACTCACACTCCTCTGGTACAGGGACTGAATGGCCCTTAACAAAAGACCATCCACCCCGTACTCCTGGAGCGCCCCCCACNTCCACAAAACACATGTGGAATGGTTGGGCAAACTCCCATGACCCCTCCATCACCCTAGCGAGGGTAAAGAGCTGGTCCACAGTTCCACGACCAGGACGAAAACCACATTGCTCCTCTTCTATCTGAGGTTCAACTATCGACCGGACCCTCCTCTCCAGTACCCTGGAGTAGACCTTCCCAGGGAGGCTGAGGAGTGTGATCCCCCTATAGTTGGAACACACCCTCTGGTCCCCCTTCTTAAAAATGGGAACCACCACCCCGGTCTGCCACTCAACAGGAACTGCCCCCGATGACCACGCAATGTTGCAGAGACGTGTCAACCACGACAGTCCTACAACATCCATAGCTTTCAGATACCCAGGTCGGATCTCATCCACCCCCGGGGCTCCGCCACTGCGTAGTTTTTTGACTACCTCAGCGACTTCTGCCCCAGAGATTGGACAGTCCATCCCCAGTTCTCCCAGCTCTGGTTCCTCATAGGAATGCGTGTCGGTGGGATTGAGGAGCTCCTCAAAGTATTCCTTCCACCGCCCGACTATAGCCCCAGTTGATGTCAGCAGCTCCCCGTCCCCACTGTAAACAGTGTGAGCGAGTTGCCGCCTTCCTCCCCTGAGGCGTCGGATGGTTTGCCAGAACCTCTTTGGAGCCGACCGATAGTCTTTCTCCATGGTCTCGCCGAACTCCTCCCATGCTCGAGATTTTGCCTCGGAAACTGCCACTGCTGCACCCCGCTTGGCCCTCCGATACCTATCAGCTGCCTCTGGAGACCCACAGACTAGCCACGCCTTGTAGGCCTCCTTCTTCAGCCTGACGGCTCCCCTAACCTCTGGTGTCCACCAGCGGGTACGGGGGTTACCGCCACGATTGGCACCGGCTACCTTGCGACCACAGCTAGCAACAGCAGCCTCAACAATCGCAGAGTGGAACAAGGCCCATTCGGACTCAATGTCCCCCACTGCTCTCGGGACGTGGTCGAAGCTCTGCCGGAGGTGGGAGTTGAAGACCATCTTGACAGGCTCTTCTGCCAGGCGTTCCCAGCAGACCCTCACTATACGTTTGGGTCTACCAGGTCTGCGTAGCATCTTCCCCTGCCATCTGATCCAACTCACCACCAGGTGGTGATCAGTTGACAGCTCCGCTCCTCTCTTCACTCGAGTCTCCAAAACATACGGTCTCAGGTCAGATGATACAACTATAAAGTCAATCATCGACCTGTAACCTAGGCTGCCCTGGTACCAGGTGTACCGGTGGGCATCCTTATGTTCGAACATGGTGTTCGTTATGGCCAAACTGCGACTTGCACAGAAGTCCAAAAACAGAACACCACTCGAGTTCAGATTGGGCGGGCCGTTCCTCCCAATCACGCCCCTCCAGGTCACGCTGTCATTGCCCACGTGAGCGTTGAAGTCTCCCAGCAGGACTATGGTGAACCGTCACCTTATCGTGGTGGAGGAGTTTGAGTGCCCTAATGATCCTAGGAGCTATGTTGTCTGGGGCACTTGTGCCCCTGGTAGGGTCACCCATGGCAAATTGGTCCTAGGTGAGGGGTGAGACAAAGTGCGGTTCAAAAGACTCTTTATGGAAATACAATCATCGAGCCAGTGTACCCGGCCCGGAGGGTTACCGGGGTCCCACCCTGGAGCCAGGCCTGGGGTTGGGGCCCGTGAGCGAGCGCCTGGTGGCCGGGCTTTCGCCCATGGGGCCCGGCCGGGCCCAGCCCGAACTGGATACATGGGCTCATCCACCTGTGGGCCCACCACCTGCAGGAGGAACATGAAGGGTCTGGTGCATTGTGGATCGGATGGCAGACCAAGGCGGGAGCTTTGGCGGTCCGATCCCCGGACACAAAAACTGGCTATTGGGACAATTGTCTGTGTCGTTTTTCTTAATAAAATCCTGAAGTCTAATTCTGGTTTCAGATTTCTATTCGTCAATATTAAAGTACATGATCTACTCACTGTAACTTCAGATAAGAATCTAGAATGCTGTAAGCACTAAAAAGTGAAAGTATCAGAGATATTTCTCCGTGTAAAACTGACAAAACTTATTAGTGAATTTACAGTAGTAGCCAAGTCCTAACCTATATAAAAATAGAGTTTATAACGCTACAGAGCACAAAAAGCAACACATCATGTCCTGTTCTAAAGACATACAACAAAAGAACCAGAACATCTAAAGCCTTGCAGGACTCACTGGGTTAAAGTTTAGGTCAGAGGTCATGATTCAATAAAAAGAAAGAGACGGGACAAAAATGTCCTCCATCAGAGAGTTCAAAGGTCAAAACCTCTCCTGACCAAAAACAACACATAGGACGACTCACATTAGCAAAAATTCTGTTGCCTGGTGGGACAAAAGCTGAACTTTCTGGAAGGTGTGTGTCCCGTTCCACCTGGAAGGTGTGTGTCCCGTTCCACCTGGAAGGCGTGTGTCCCGTTCCACCTGGAAGGCGTGTGTCCCGTTCCACCTGGAAGGCGTGTGTCCCGTTCCACCTGGAAGGCGTGTGTCCCGTTCCACCTGGAAGGCGTGTGTCCCGTTCCACCTGGAAGGTGTGCGTCCCGTTCCACCTGGAAGGTGTGCGTCCCGTTCCATCAGAAGGTGTGTGTCCCGTTCCATCAGAAGGTGTGTGTCCCGTTCCATCAGAAGGTGTGTGTCCCGTTGCATCAGAAGGTGTGTGTCCCGTTCCATCAGAAGGTGTGTGTCCCGTTCCATCAGAAGGTGTGTGTCCCGTTCCATCAGAAGGTGTGTGTCCCGTTCATCTGGAAGGTTTGTGTCCCGTTCATCTGGAAGGTTTGTGTCCCGTTCATCTGGAAGGTTTGTGTCCCGTTCATCTGGAAGGTGTGTGTCCTGTTCCACCTGGAGTCAATCCAACTCTGTATTTCATCAAAACATCCTCATCAACAGTCAGACATGGTGGTGGTAGTGTGATGGTCTGGTCTTCAGGACCTGGATCACTGGCTGGAACTGATGGAACCATGAATTCTGCTGACTATCAGGAAATCCTAAAGGAGATCTGGTCTGACCTTTGACCCTAAATAGGCAGTTTATATTGGAATATCCTCCAATGTAGCTGAACTGAAACAATTCTATATAGAAAAGTGGAACAAAATTCCTCCACAACAATTCATTCAAATATTCATTACATCCAAGGATGTTACAACCAGTTATTAAGTTTAGGGGTCAATTATTTTTATCACATAAAGCCAGGTTGGTTTGGATTGCTTTTTTCTTTAATAAATGAAATCCTAATTTGAAAACTTTAATTTGTATTTGCTCAGGTTATCTTTGATATTGAAATGTGTTTGTTCAGCTGAAACCTTTATATGTGACCAAAAAAGAGATGAGCAAATCTGTGAAGAGGAGGTCACTTCTTTTTCACAGCACTGTTCAAATATAAAAACGCCAAAACAACTATCATCAGCTGATAAATATGACGTCTCGCTTGGCATCCCAAAGTATTGCAACAATAAATCACTAGTTTCCAAAAATCTAAATATTTTCTGTTTTTGTGTGGGGGGAAAAAACTGACTCAAGTTTGACTCAAACATACATCAAAGACTTACAGATGGGACGTTGTCATAGTCTTTGCATTCCTGGACTGGGTGACTTGACAAGCCTTCGTAAGCAATGAATCCAAAAAAAGCTCAAGAGCTCTTGCTGTTGACTCAGTGAAGGAAATCACAACAAATTAGAATAATCAAATTCACTCAAAAGAATATTTCAATCTCAAGAACACCATCCCAACTGTGAAGCATGGTGGTGGAATCAGGCTTTGGGGGTGTTTTTCTGCAGTGGGGACAGGACAACTGCACCAAATGGAGGAGCGGAAGGATGGGGACATGCATCGCCAGATTTTCCCTCAGTAAGAAGATGGGTCGTGGCTGGGTCTTCCAGCAGGACACATTTGAAACTTTTAACACAACCAGGTAATCTAAGAAGGCTACATCAGAAGAATTTCAAGGTGCTGTAGGGGCCTAGCCAGTCTCCAGAACAGAATGCAGTAGAAAATCTTTGGAGGAGCAAAAACTCTGTGTTGCTTAGCAACAGCCCTGAAAACTGAAAGATCTGGAGAAGATCTGAATTAGAGGAGTGGGTCAGAATCCCTGCTGCAGTTATGGAAACCTGGTTAAGAACTACAGGAAACCTCTGGAACTGGAAACAAAGGGTTCTGTACCAAATATTAGGATTTTTTTCTGCAGTACCAAAAATCTAATTCATGCAATAAAATTAATTATTTAAAACTCCTATAAAGTGACTTTCTGGACGTTTTTTAAGATTCCATCTCTCACAGTTGAAATGTTCCTATGATGGAATTTACAGACCTCTCTTCAAGTTGGAAAAAAAAATACAGGAGATCAAACTTCCACCACTGTATAATACTTAGTGTGTTTAATAGTTATTCGTTTTTAAGTTAATGTTAATGTTTGTACAGAAAACAATAGATTGACATCTTAAGGCCGGTTCACATGGCAGGATTTTTAACCCAATTTTTGCCCCGATTCTCCTCCTCCGACAACCTTAAAGATGAGCCTGATCTCTAAAGATAATCTCATCAGATATTCCTCTAGTGTGTGGTGGGTTAAGAGCGCTCTGGTCCGCTCGAAAACGCTCACAGCTCCGATCGCAAATCTGGGAAATCGAACATGTTGGATTGTCTTGACCCGACATCGCAGCATGTGTGGTGACCCCCGAGAATCTGCCTGTGGAATATGACTTGTAGCCAATCAGAGAGCAAGTTGACAGAGACAAGCTGCAGAGTGAAAGGAATCTCTCATCAAAACAGCTGCTCAGATTCTTTGTTATACCTGACAGTAAAAAACTGTCACAAGTGTATTGTTTATAATAAAAATAAAAGCTGTCATGTTTGTTTACTCTGAAGTTACATTTGATCTCGTGAAGTTCTGCGAGATTTCACATCTGATCTGGGAATGTTTGTGTGTGAAATCGGTTTGTGTGTGATCACACCACACACTGTAGGATCAGAATGGTCAATGTCCATGATTTTTAAATAAATTTTTCTCGCCGTGTGTGTGGTCTCTTATTATTTAAAATCGGCTGACAATTTGAAAATCCTGCCGTGTGAACCGGCCTTTATAAGACCAAAGATAAGGAATTTGGGAAAAGGATACATATAATAACAGGAACTGCTGCAGCCACTTTGCCTATTTCCTCATCTGTCTGCATAATCTTCTTAATTCTTGCCTAAAACAAAGAAAAGGTGTTATTTCACATGTTTGTAAAGCAGCATTAAGATAGATTAGCATAACATTCAAAAACAGCTTAATGAATTGAGTAGATAATTAAAAACATCCTTCAGATCACATACTATAAACAGTGTAAACTTAAATACAAGCAGTTTTCTATGCAGTTACATAAAATCAAAATATTCATGACTATTAGCAGGATTTTAACCCTTTAAATATCATTTTGATTACATCATACTTTTATGTCCTCCAGTGACTTACAAGGATAGCAAACTGATGCTACACAAAAACAAATGATGCATGGAGAACAATATTTTGGACAATTCTTAACTCATAACAGGAACTGGAATACTCTTTCACCGTCACTGAGGTCTGTGGACTCAGTGGATTCTTTAAAGGAGCTAAAGATGCATCTGTATAAATCTGCCTGTGTTTAAGTCTACCCATGTTTTTAAATGTGTCCTGTTTTTTACTCTTGTGTGTCTTTTATTCAAATCTGCCTGTTTTTCTGGCTTAACTTATGTTGTCCTGTAAAGGGCTTTGGAACATGCATCTTGAGGTCCTCCATAAATAGTCTTACTTACTTACTCTTCCAAATTTGACTTAAAAACCCAAACAAAACATCTCGCTTGTAAATAACTATTTTTTGTGTTTTTTAAAAGTTACACAATCAAACTGACATTTAAATGGTTAAAATCTTAATAATTTAATATTTGATTGTTCTGATCAGGACTAAAGCTGATCCAATGATTATAAACACAGAAAAATAATAAATCAGAAATGCGTTTAAACCAGTTTTTTGGAAGTTGACGTCTTTGCCCTCTAAAGACTCAAGAGGACTGTTAAAATTGTTTCGCAGTGTTCCAGTGGTCTATTTAAGCATATAAATAAACAGAGTTCGAATTCCAAAATTTGTCAAGTAGGTTAGGAATTAAATACCTTTCAATACATCTGGCGGTACCGTGATGCTAAAAAAAAACAACCAAACTCAGCTCGCAATACTGCAATGTCTCAGCAAAAACATGCTAAAAAGGTTAGTTAGCTGATTCAATTAAATCTACAAGCTATTTGTTTCTTAATTTTAATTAAGAGAAAAACAATTCAAGTTTGCTTCTTTGTTTTTTCATTCTATTAATTATAAAATAATCCTTCTGAAGCTAAATACAACTAGCTACCCATGTTAGCTCGTTTCAAATGAAGGTTTTAACTCACCGGAGGAAATCTGGCGTTGTATTTCTTCTTTTTACTGGGCATAGTGAAACGACCTGGGTGGACGAACTAAAATACAAAGCACTCAGTATTACTATTTTATATCATATGTGATTCACTTCCACCGCACACACACACACACACACACACACCAGATAACGGTAGCTAGCCGGCTAACTTGTTAGCACGTCGTCGTCAATTGCTCCAAGGTGCTCCGCCGCAAACAGGTCTCGTCTCTTTGGTTCCGCTGGATCTCAAACGAACCATCGGTTTCCATCGAACGTCCAGTGTTCAGCGACATTAGTAGGAGACCTTCATAAACTTGGTAGTTTTACCCTGTTAAAATTTAAATTAAAAACTAACGATTTTATATGAGATGAACTAATTGCCATTGCATTAAGGAGACAATAATGTGTTTGTTTGTTTTTATAATCGAATTTTGAAAGCCATAGTCATGAAATGAGCCACATAAAAGTGGCAACAACGTTTAACCCTTTCTTCGGGGGTCAGATTGACCCCACGAGACTAAAAAACTATAGGCCCCTAATTAAGGACTGTGCGAGGGTTAAATAAGCAATTAATTATTTTTGCAGCGCAAAAACAGCTCTGCGCATGAGCGGAAGTGCAACAACCAACAACAAACTTCGCTTCATAAATCCAGGTGCTTTTGTAATTATTTCTATCAATATATCGTATTTGTTTGTTATACCGAAGCAAATTATATATTTTTAAATATCAGCCATCTTTAACCAGCAGCTTTAAATGGCTATTTGTTATTCCGAATTTGCCAGGAAGGCGAGTTTGTTTAAAAGGCTAACTCCCTCGGCTAACTCTAACAAGACGGATGTAGTTTGTTTCCTTCGTGTTCAGCTAAACGGAAATCGTCAAGAGATGGCTAGATGGGGTATTAGTTTGTAAAATCATCGGTGGTTCAGTGAGAGGTTGTAATGCTAAATTATGCTAAATGGAGCAAGTTTGCATCCCTAAAGCTTTTAGTCCATGGAGAGCAAAATTAAAACTTGGCCAACATAGGTCCACTTTAAAGATGATTTATGTCAACATATTTATACAAAATTGTATAAATTTTCACAATATATATTTAGATATCAAAATAACCATGATTTAAGGAAATTATCATTTAAACTGAAAATATAAACATACAGTGCTTTTAAAAATTATTTGTTGTTTGTTTTTGCTTATTGTCACACGTCATTGTTTCAGATCAGGTCTGATGCAGGTCTGGGTCAGAGAACAAATTCCTCTATGTTTATGTATTTAGGAGGCAATTTTATCCAAAGCTACTTACAAATGATATTGTAACCAATAATTTACTTTGAGGCTAACAAACAACTAACCCAGACATTAACCCAAACAAACTACTTAGGTGGTCAAACAGTAGTTTCTAAGGTGACTGTGAGGGAAAAAAGAACACAGCAGAGAGTGAAGTGCATGAAGAGAGTACAGAGGAGTAGGGGAAGATGTTCTCTGAAGAGCTGGGTCTTCATGAGTTTCCTGAAGATATTCTCTGTTGACTCTACATTGTCCTGTGGTACATGCAGTGCAAAAGTATTTCCTCCTTACTGTTTCTGCTTTTTGTCACATTTAAATGTTTCAGATCATTTGACAGACAAAGGTCAGTATTAGACAAAGATAACCTAAGTAAATACAAAATGCAGTTTTCATATGATGGTTTAATTTATGAAGGGATAAAACACTATGCAAACTAACATGGCCTTGTCTGAAAAGTAATTGCCCCCATTGTTAAATCATGAATTAATTGTGATTAATCAACATATTTAAAAGGCTGATTTCAGTTCCACCAGAACAACATCAAAAGTACTGCAGGCCTCACCTGGTTAAAGGTGAGAGGTCATGATTCAGCAATAAAGAGACATGAAGTTGAAGTTTCTGGAAAGTGAGTGTCCCGTTCCATCAGGAGTAAAACTAACTCTGCATTTCAGAAAAACATCATCATACCAACAGTCAGACATAGTGGCGGTAGTGTGATATTCTGGGGCTGCTTTGCAGCTTCAGGACCTGGATGACTTGCTGTAATTGATGAAATCATAAATTTTGCTGTATGCCAGAAAATCCTAAAGGAGAATGTCTGACCTTAAACAGGTCGTTCATGTTGGAAAACCCTCATAAGTTCCTGAATTGAACAATTCTGTAAAGAAGAGTAAAATAAAATTCCTCAATAATAAGGTGAGACTCATTACTAGTTATCAGACACTGGATTGTAGTTGTTGCCACCAGGAGTGTTATAACCACGTATTACATTTAGATGTCAAAAATCTTTAAACACAGGGCCAGGCTGGTTTGGATTTTTCCCCTTAAAAGTTAAATCATCATTTGAAAACTACATTTCATATTTCCTCAGGTTCTCCTTGTCTGATACTGACATTTGCTGATCTAAAACATTTAAGTGTGACGAGTCAGCGAAAGCAGAAGGAATCTGTAAGGGGACAAATACTTTTTCACAATCAAATTACAGAATGTTATTTGTTACCAATTAAAATAAGTGGGCTGGGCTACAAAACAAGACTCACTGAATAAATTGAATGATGTCTGATAGAAAATATCAACACCGTGTAAATGTGTTTCATTTCCTGTTTTGTTTCTTCTATATTTAGATTTTTTTAAATTGTATCAGTTTGCTGTGGGAGAGATGTCTGGCTTCAGTCTGTTCCTATTTCAATGACCTTTTCCTACTTAATTCAAATGCTATTAGTTAACAGTTTTGATGTATTTACACATACTTTGTTTTTCTTATTCTTTTTAGTTCTTTGTATTACATCTGGAAATGTATACTAAAGTAATCAAAATGAGTTCATTTACTTATTTTATTTAAATATGATTCAGTTGTAAAAATACTAATACAATTATCGCACGTCTTAATTTTTTACTAATTAGTTCTAATTATTTTTTTCAACACAGGCCATCAAAGCTGACAAAAAAATCAAACTCCAAATGGATCAATTTAAATATTCCTTCTTCAAAAATTAAGAGAAAACTCTAAATGAAAGGTAGCTGATAGAGACTGATTCCAGACACTGGACATCTTTTCTTTGGGTCATTTTGAAGCTGTGTTTTATCAGGTTTTTATCTAGAGTAAGGACCATACCCACCGGTGACATCCTTCAAAGTGGGCGGAGTCTGTTTACGTTTTCATCTTGTTTGAGGCTAAACCAAGTCTGAACCTATTTGTTTTCTTTCAACAGAATAAACAACTGGATTTCTTCACACTAAGAACATAATGGAGGAAGAAGAAGCCCCTGTAGGTTCAGAGACCTATGCTGCTGAGGCCATGGCAGCAGACATGGACCCCTGGATCGTTTTTGACTGCAGAAGAACTCCCAGATCCGAGTTTGACGGCTGGCTGGAGAGTAACAGACCCTCGCAGGTGTACAGGTTTGGTGATGAGGAGGGCGGCGTCAGCCCGGTGGGCTGGATCGCCGTGCTGGGGCCAAACCACTGCCCCGGCAGCGGGGATGTTACAGGTCTCCAGGAGAGCTGGGAGAAACTTTTGGCCAGCGGCCGACCCGCCACCTTCCAGACGGTGAAAGAGTTAGCTCTGAACCATGGGGTGCTAAGTGGCAAGTGGTTAATGCATTTGGACTCGGGCTTCAAATTGGATCACGCGTGGGAGTGTGTAGCCAGAGCGACCCTGGAGGGCAAGATCTCCACCGTCAAAGTAACCCCCTTTGACCCGAAGGCGGATGGCAAGCAGGTCATATGTGCCTACAACCAGAACTTCACCGACGAGAGCGATGTGATAAGGTTGGATTCGGTCATTCGTGCCACTGGAGTCAAATGCCCCCTCTCCTACAAGCCAGATGTTTACACTTACCTTGGAATCTACCGAAACAACCGCTGGAAGCTCTGCCCTACCATTTATGAGAGCAAGTTTGACCTGGAGTGTGTTCCCCGGCGCTCCCACATCACCAACAAAGTCACTAGCCTCGAAGTAACTTAAAACCAGCCTGGACAGGAGGGTAGTGTTCTGTGACTGTTTTACCAAGAAGTCTGGGCTGTGCAGTAAACCTGTGGTTGACTTTCAATCTCACTTTCTTCCATTTTTGATAAGAAAAACAAAAAGATTTAATTTGGATGATCTTTTTTTTTATTCCATCATGTTTTCTAAGTCAAATGATGGGTCTGAAATGTAATTATGTTTTGAGTATTAAAGCCGTTTAGTTAATATGAGTAACATTTCGTGACTGTCAGGGTTTGCTGAGATGAGTTGAATCTTTGAGTGCTTGATTTCAGAGGACAGCACTCTCTAAATGAAGCTCTGCTGTGAAGCTTAAATTTTGTTTACTACTGAACCATTACAGCATTAACAAATAAAACTAAGTTTTGAAGACCTCTTTAAACGTTGAGATTTTTTCATTGTGAGTGTTTTGAATTTAAACAACAAGGTTAGACATTAAAGGTACTGCTCAAAACAGAATATGGTGTAAAAGTTAATATTTTTGTCACTCGTTTCAGAAGGTGAAACTCATTATTATATAGATTTCATTACACATGAAGTGACATATTTCAGGTTGTTATTTATTGTTATTTGGATGATTCTGGCTTAGAGAAATGAAAACCCAAAATCTGATATCTCAAAACTTTAGAATCTTGTGAAAAATATTGTAAACTTATGGTGTCACCACCTACTCAGCTAATTAACTCAAAAGACCTGCAAAGGTCTCCTGATTCCGGTCTGGGTCAGTCGCTACACAGTCATGGAGAAGACCGCTGACTTGACTGAAGACGGGTCACTGACTCCCTTCACAGGAAGGGTAAAGCCACAAAAGGCCATTGCTAAAGACACTGGTTGTTCACAGAGTGCTGAATCCAAGCATATTCATAGAAAGTTGAGCAGAAATTAAAGTGTTGTAGGAAAAGATGCACCAGCAACAACAGGGATAACCGCAGCCTGGAGAGGATTGTCAAGCAAAATTCATTCAACAATCTTAAGGAGCTTCACATGACTGGAGTCAGAGCATCAAGAGCCGCTACGCACAGATGGATCCGACACATGCAGGGCTACAAATATCACACTCCTCACGTTGAGCCACTCCTGAACCAGAGACAGCATCAGATGTGTCTTACCTGGGCTAAGGAGAAAAAGCAAATCATTTAGAAAACTGAATCCTTACTAAAAGTCTACTTAATCTCAGCAAAAAAAGTTTACTAACAAAGTCATTTTTGGACTTAAACATTGCTTATGCACAATTCTGCTTTTAAAATCACTCCCGTCCATTGAAATATTGTCAGGTGATTTTGGATCAGATCCAATGACATATGATACAATGATCAGATAATGACCGCATGGTGTTACTGAGCTCTGAATCTATGGAGGATTGTCCAGAGGGAGATGAGACACCAGATCCAACGATGTAGATGAGCTGAAGGCTGCTATCAGAGCTACCTGGGCTTCATCACACCTCATCCACAGGCTGATCTCCTCCATGACAACAAACACTGATTCAGGAATTCATGAAAAATGAGGTCCAACCAAGTGTTGAGTCCATAGAAACACTTTCCAGAAGCCTGATGTTTCTGTTAATCATCATTTTTATTGATCTGATTTTCTGAGATACAGAATTTTGGGTTTTCATTATCTGTAGCCATGATCACCAATATTACATGGAATAAAGGCTTGAAATATTTAACTGTTTAATGAATCTATATACGATTTCTGAAAAGTGTGACAAAAATGTTAAACTTTTTTATTGATATTAAATTTTTTAGGTGTATCTGTATATCTTATGATAGCATAATATTCCTGTGTACATGTTGAAAAAGGCTGAATTTAATCTCAAAGAGATGTTTTGGCCATTTAAGAATATATATTAAATATATATATTCAAACAACGACTATCTGTTGTGGGTAGCTTCCTGAACAACATAAGTTCTGCGAAATGGAGTTTACATTCAAACTATTATGACATTTTGGAGAATTGAGCCATTTTAAAACAGCAGCTTTAAACTCTGGGTCAATTATTACAAGCCATCGTTGAGTTCCTAGACACAACTTATTAACTCCAAAATGGATTGCTGCCATGCTGACATGGCTACAACCTACAGTGGTTCATCAATATTTTATTTTATTTCAGTTAAAACAAACTAAACAAATGGTCTCATGCAAAACTGTAGAGGTTAACAATTTTAATCTAGTTTTTAATGCATTGGTATGACTTTTTGAGCAAGAGTTGTTTTAAATACCCCAAAATTAGTCGCTAATGAAATAAAAAAAAATACTTAATCAAAAAATCTCTGTAGACTCTTCTAGCTGTGGACAGGAAAGATCTTCTGTGTTGCAGAAAGTCTGAAGAAGCCTCTGAATGAAGACACTCTGTTGAATTAAAATAACAGTTCAATATCTGGGCTGCAGAGATTATTTCACAGTAACGTCCTGGATTATATCATCTGCTGTTGAAGAGCACTGCTAATCCACCTCCTTTGCTTTTTCAGCTCCTCTTTAAATCTTTATCGTCTGAAAGCCGGACAGAGAGATGGAGTTGGGGGATATGATGCTGCTCGTCCATCTCATTTGAGAGATTTCACGTTTCCCAATTTGATCAATGGAAGCAAATTCCCCCTCTCTCTGCTCCTGCTCTTCATCCACATCTACTCCTCTTCAACTCTTCTAGGATTTTGGTTTGCAGTTTGGGTATTATTTGAGCTTCTGAGATGTCAATTAGCTCCTCCTCTTGTAAAAAATAGTCTCTTGTTTCTATGGTTACACATCATAAGTGGCCAAAAAGTAGATAAGTTGCAGCAAAAATCCTCCAAGCAGCACAGCATTCAGACCAGAACAAAACCAGTCAAAAAAGCAACTTCAATCAAAAACTAACCATGAGCATTGCTCTGGTCAGAGGACTACTTCCTGCTTCTAGAGACTCTGCTCACATTGGCCCGGTCCCAATACTCGCACTTGCACCCTCGTGCCCCTCAGTTGTGCGTTCCCACAGAGGTGAGCGAGTGCTTAGGGTGTCTCGATTCTCCTGGTCGTAGAATCCGGACCTTGGCCCCGCCCCCTTTTCCACCCTCGCTACGCACTTCGCCAAAGTCCGCATGGGTGCACACTTCAGCGAAGGGAATTGCCCATAATTCCAGGTGCACTTCACTGTAGAACGTAGGGTGGAAGTGCGAGTATTGAGACGGGGCCTTTGAGTGACGTCATGGGTGGATGCAGTCCTTACTTTATATTAACTGATAAACTTCAAACCACTTCAAAATGACCCAAAAATCCCCTCAAAGTCCAAGTCAAGTCCCAAGTCTCTTGTCATTTCAAGTTTAGTCTAGTCATCAAAATTGTGACTCGAATGCACGTCTGTAAGACATTCAAACTTTTACACATAAACACACCTCAAAATAACTGAAAAATCCCTTTAATAAGACATCTTTTACTACAAAGTTGACATATAGGTGTGTAATTGTTAATCTGTGGCATTCATCAAGTACATACACTGATCTGAGAACAGAGTTATAGTACATATGTATGTATTTAAGTTGCTTGTTTGAACATTATTTACATTTAGACCTTCATTTGGTTTGTTGCGCTCAAACCGTAACTGTCAACCTTCAGAGAACATTAAAACCATGAGGGGAGGCTTGATAACAGAAACCGTGTACTTGTAAAGGCTTACCTCCAGATGGGATTACATTCTGAGAAGAACTGGCCCTTTATTTAAAATAAAAGGCAGATTATAAAACACTTCTATGAATAAAGTCATCATGATGTGGATATAAAACAAGCTAAACAGGTTCCATCCATAAACTGACACCTTCATTAAAACATTTTACGTGTTGAATCAACCTCCACGCTCTTCACTCGGGTTAAACTGGTTTTATTGAGGGACTGAAATGGGATAGTTCTGTTGTTTATTGTTTGGTGGTAGTATTTCAATAAGTTTATCCACGGTGAAAGGTCTCCGTACCCACCCTCCTTTTTGTCTGTATTAATAAAGGAGTTTAAGTCCTCAGGCGGGTGGGCAGAAGTGTCTTTGTGTAAAACAAGGACCACCTTTAAGTTGGGTGCCCTGACACGAACTCAGCTTGGCTTTCACTGTTAAAAATAGAAATGAGACGCTCTTCGTCGTCAGAGATCAGCTCATCCAGCTCGTCGAGCACCCTGGGCTGGTGGTTGCTGCTGCTGGGAGTGAGGACCATCATGTTCTCGTTGCGGAGGAGGTTAGCGATGCTGTTGGGGTAATTCATGTAGGTGCTTCCTGGGTTATTGGCTGGATCAGACGTGCTCTGAGACACCGAGCTGTTCTGGGTGGCAGCAGTGGAGCTGGCACTGGCCTCTTGTTGGCATGATGTGAACATTGAAGTGCTGTTTACAACCTCAAGACGGGGTTTCAGAAAATCCTCAAGGTCGTCCAAGTTTAGGCTGTTCAGGGTGCTGGGCATCTGGTCATCGGTAAAGCTGGGGAACTCTGGCATGTCATCATCATCAACTGGCACTGTCTCCATTCGGTACACAGGGTCCTGGGTGGAGAAGATGCTGCTGCTCTGCGAGGCGCCTGCGTTTGCCTGTGGAGCTGGTGGCGTCTGGGAGAAGGTCGAGGAAATGTTGGGAAAGAACTCATGAAGGTCCGACAGGTTGACCGTTGAGTAGTCCTGGCAAGGTGCAGGGGTGGTAGTGGGCAAAGAGGAAGGGGTAGGTGCTGAACCCATTGTGAAGGTGGGAACTGGGTTGGCCTTGGGCTGAGGGCCCATCTTCAGACTCTCCATGATTTTCCAGGTCTCATTTGCGGTTGCTGTAGCGACGGAGGAGACGACCTCGACTTTGGGCTGGACTGAGAAGAGCTGTCCTGGCTGAGCGCACAAGTAGGTGGACTGGGGTTTCATCCCAGAGGCACCAGGGGGCGCCTCGGTAACTGGAAATACAAATACAACAAGCAGATTCACTTACACTGTCTAATCCATTCAGTACAACTTTCCTTTAACAGAACTGACTACAGTTAAGGAATATGTACAGTGCTTGGAAAAAGGAATTGCCCTCCTTGGTAAATTGCTGTAATTAATGTAACCATGACCTTTGACCTTAAACAGGCCGTTCATGTTGGGAAACTCTAATGTGGCTGAATTAAAACGATTCTGAGAATAAAGAGTGGGACAAAAATCCTCCACAGAGACTCATTACCACCAAGGTTTACCACCACCTGTTTCACACAGGGCCAGGTGTGTTTGAAGAGCAGAAACTTTGTAAGGGGTGAATATTTTTTCACAACACTGTATGTTAAAAGAAACACTTACCAGCTTGTGTGCTCATTGCTAGAGATTTAGGAATGGCCGTTCTCCGTGCGAGGTTTACGGGTCGCCTCTCTTGTGGAATGGACACTGAAATGTCAACAGACATTTTTTTATTACAGCACAAAGTGAGCGATAAGAAGCCAAAAGACTTAAGCAGCTCGACAACATACCACTTGATAGCATAGGACCCAGTTTCAGGTTCTGGAACATGTCTCCTGTGCGCTTTCTCTTCTCACTCAGCCTGTACTCATCTGTGAGGATGTCGTTTTTCAGAATGACTCTTTCAGACCATTTCACAAAATTTTGGATATTAAAAACATTCCTGGAAAGACAGGAAACTGTGGGAACACAACTTCTTACCTGGGTCAGAGGGTAGGAACTGGAAGTCCATTGGCTCGCTGACTTCTCGGTCAGAAGGCCGCCGCAGCTGCATCTTGACCCTGATGGGCTCACTGAGGTTAGTGTCGCGGTACGGCGGCGTACGGAACACGATGGCCACCTGCCTGTGGACGTCAGCCTGGGAGAAGGTCCCCTTCCCCTCCCACGAGTCCTGGAAGAAACGCACCTCAATGTCCTCTGTAGGAGAAGAAAATAGAAAATGTAATCCGATTGCCTCCTCTCTTAAAATAAATCACATTTCATCATGCCAACATCAGGTTGATGTTTTCTTTTTTAGTTCTGAAGCAAACTTGGTTTTGACTTCAGCACAGCCTTCTGATGCATCTCTCTACTCTAAAAACACTAAAGTCTCATGGAAACCACAGGAGGAATCAATAAGTGTAGAGTCAAAGGCTCTTAGGTCTTTTTTCCCTCAAAAATGAAATGTGTATTTATCTTATACAAAGTAATTAAGGAAGTGAAGGGAGCATCTCAGAGCTCTAAAATACAAAGGCTATAGCTTAAAGACTGCCTATCAATATAAAACTTTAAAAGAAACGTTGAAAAGTGTTTTTTGTGTAATGTTCATCAGAAAATGGTTATGCAAAAAAACCCAATGAGATTAGTTTTTAATTGTTGATAAATTAAACAATAAAAAGCTATTTGTGGTGGAAAAAAGATTTAGTGACACATCTTCACTTGACAGGACATCTTATGATCATCTTTTGATGCCAGGTGCTGATGCTGCACTTTCCTCTGATGCAGCGTTCCAGTTCTCATAAAGGCCGGTTCACACTGCACAATTTTTAACCCGATTTTGCCCTGATTCTCCTCCTCCGACAATCTTAAAGACGTGCCTGATCGCTAAAGATAATCTTATCAGATAATCCTCTCATGTGTGGTGGGTTAAGAGTGCTCTGGTCTGCTTAGAACGCCGTCAGAACCGCTCCGATCGCAAATCTGTGCAATCAAACATGTTGGATTGTCTAGACCCGATATCGTAGCGCGTGTGGTGACCCCCGAGAATCTGCCTGTGAAGACTGACGTGTAGCCAATCAGAGAGCGACTTGTCAGACATCTCATCAAAACAGCTGCTCGGATTTTTTAAACTCCCACAAGTTCATTGTCCTTGCCTCGCCTTCCTCCACTGGTGCGGGTCGCGGGGGCTGCATCCTAGTCGTGCATCCCAGGTCATCCTCTCCCTGGCCAAGTCTGCCAGCTCCTCAGCTGGAATACCAAAGCGTTCCCCGGTCAACCTGGAGACGTATTTCCTCCTGATTATCCTGGGTCGACCCGGGGGGCTCCCGCCGGCAGGATATGTCCCAAACACCTCCTGTTCATTGTTGTTTTTAATAAAAATAAAAGCCATCATGTTTGTTTACTCCAAAGTCACGTTTGATCTCGTGAAGTTCTGCAAGATTTTACATCTGATCTGGGAATGTTTGTGTGTAAAATCGGTTCGTGTGATCCCACCACTGTAGGAATGGTCAGTGTCCGCGATTTTTAAAGGAAAATTTCTCGCCACGTGTGTGGTCTCTTATGATTTAAAATCGACTGACAATTTGAAAATCCTGCCGTGTGAACCGGCCCTAAAATACACTTTTCTCTGATGATCTGCTCAACACCTTTTTTACAATATATTTTCTTAAAACAAACCTGGGTCTTCCCATTTCCCTTACGGCTTTTGCTACCTTAGTAAGTAAGTTCATACATTATTAACAACAACAACAAGTACAATATATTGATGATTAAAAAAAGAAACAAGCTGGTATGCTGCCAAAACAGGAAGACAAAGGTGTAGTAGTGGATGAAAATTTCTCGGATAGCATGACTGCTTTATACAGCAGCTACTGTAACAGAAAGAAACTTCAAACATGAATCTGATGAGTCGCCAGATATCTGGTGTTCAAAAATAGGCTTGGTGTCGCCTTAAAGGTCCCATATTCTGCAAAATTCACTTTCTAAAGCTCTTCTAACAGTAATATCAGTCCCAAAGACTGTGTCTGAGACCCAAAAGTGTTAAAATTTTTCACCGTTTTCACTTTCTGATTCTCATTTTTGGGAAATGTGTTTTGAGCTAATGCCAAAACGGGTGGTTTCAAAATCTTTCTCCTGCTGACGTCAAGGAGGGAAAATCCACTCCTCTCTAGAGGACAGAGCCAATCACAAGCACCTTTGTCTACCTGAGCCCACCCCCGCCCTTTAAAAACCACGGGAGACCTCATCCTCACAAACGCTAGCAAACAGTCATGGTGAAGCTACGCGTAAAGCACGGCAGTTGTTTCGTAGATGGTTGCATCAACGAGCACAAAAGCCTGTTTTTACTCCCTTCATCTGAAACCCTGAAGACCCACCAACGTCTCACGAACGCATGGAGAAGAGAGATAGGCAGAGCTTAGAGAAGCTCAGCTCCCCAACTGCGCCGCCCATTTGAAAGGAAAGTTTAGCTTCAGGTTGAATGAGGGAGTAGAAGAACAACAGCTGACCTTAAAGTAAGGGTCAGTTTGACCTATGCAGAACTTTAACATGTTATTGAAATGTAAAAGAACCAAATAAGTCCAGCTGCCTTTATTTAAAACCCTTTTTTGGATTATCATGACCTGGATGACTGAGAACCTTCACCAGCATATGTAAAAGAAATGATTCAGAGTAGGGCTGTGCGATATGACGAAATATTTCGTCTGGACGATAGAAAATGTCTACCGTCAGATAAAAAGCTCTATCGTTTAAGCCACGATAGAAGTTTTACAGCATTATGCACTTTACGGGATGTTCATGAACGCACCGCGCAGCAACGCATAAACAAACATGGAGGCAGACGCCGGTAGTGGACGCGTTTTAGACCAGGGTCAACAGGATAGCCAGCTAACTCAAACCGAGGAGCTTTTACCTAAAAGAGGGACAGCTTCTGTCTCATCGATGTGGTTTAAATATAAAAAGACCGACATGGACCAGACAACAGCTGTTTGTAAAGTTCGCCAGCTCCCAGTCCCAACAACGGACTCCGACGCCACTAATATATTTTATCACCAGCACAAAAACCACGTCGAAGAATACAGAGACAGTCAAAGAGCAAAAGCTGCAAAAGCAGCGTCGAGTGTTGGAGTAAGAGCTCAGAATAAACTCCAGACACTGCTACAGGTTTTTACCTGCAGCACGTCATTTAGCGTCGAGCTGCCAGCTGAGCGGGATGGAAGGAAGGAGGAGGTTACTGCTGCTGTTACCAGGTACTTCTACAAAGATATGGCTCTAATCTACACGGTGGAGAAACCTGAGTTCTGTGAGTTACACTCGAACCCAGATATGAAACACCCAGCTGAAAACACATCACTAAAGTCATGTTACTGATCTATATGATGCATGTCGGGCCACAGTGGAGGAGGACATTCATAAGGAGGTGTTCTATCGTATGTTTATCGTTATCGGGATATAAAATGAGCTATATCGGGATATGGAATTTTGGCCATATCGCCCAGCCCAAATTCAGAGTGGATAGAAAGTGCAGAATGTGGGACCTTTAAGGTATTTCTGGGGCAGATGATCAAACCAAAAATGCAACTTCAACAAAAGATCTTATTTGCATGTTTCAGAAATCAAGAGGTGTGATAAACATGGGTTTCTGTTTCCCTGATCAGTACGAGTCAAATATTTTCATATATCACTCTTTTGCTTTGCTTCATTCTTCCTCAAGTTATAAAAACTATGTCCTGATCCTTAAAGAGGATTTCAAGTATCGGCTTGAGGTCTAAATCAAGTCATTTTTTTAAGAATCGGTATTGGATGAGACCAGTGATATTCACTCCAGCTCTCTTTTATTTTGTTGGGTTTTGGCCAGCTGTGTCATAATGTGTCACCAACTCCTTCTTGGGCTGGAGGACATAACTGCTTCAATAGGGAGCTGGGGGTGGGAATAATTGGTATCAAAACCCAAGGAAAACAATGAAGGCCATGTTTGTAATCTGTAAGTTAGTTTCACTTTAAGTGCTTAACTTAAAAACAAAAGAAAGATTAGGACGTCAACGAGTGGGGAAAAAACATGAGCTCTGTGTTTCTCGTCTTCCTGCCATTTGTGTTTTACTCACGAGTCATGTAGTAGAAAAACCACATAAAGCCGTCTTCAGTCAATGTTTTCAACCAAATTCATAAACACTGTTTGAAACACATCAGTCTAACACCACCAGCCAGTTTATGGATCCTGGTCACTCCTGTTCACAGCAGCTCTCAACAAGTACTGGTCCAACATCAGTAAAGGAAGCAACCACTGTTACTCAGAACTGTTTATAAAACAGACTGGTGAGATCAGAACATGTTTGTGGGAATAGTGAGTCAAACGCTGTTTCCTGTCTGGATAAACTACTTTCCAGCTCTGTGATCTTCTACAGAACCTCACATACAATGGTTTTAATAACTTTACATAATTAAGGTCTGTTCACTGCAAGTCTGCGCTGTAAAAATAATGCGAGTATCAGACTGGGACATACATGACTCAGATCAGAATCAGTCAAAGCAAAACATCTTTATCCCTGCATTCAGACACCAATCACTAATCCATCTCTCCACTGACATCCTATTTGTCTTAAGATAAATCCTGTATTACACACGTTTCTAGCTGCAACTGCAAAGAAGGAAACTGAAAGTGTTGCCCTCAATCCACTTCTAGACCTTAGAGTGGTTGACTCTGCTGTATAGCTTACTCACATCCACACGCACACCCCGACTTCCTGTGAATGGTTTTACCCTTTCCTCTCGAGATGCATCACAACCTTCACATCTGCTTTGTCATGTCTGACTTCTATTTATGATTTGTTCAGTATGACAGTGCAAGTTCAGAGATGTGAGGGGTATTTATGTGTTCTCCAGTCTCTCGCTCACCTTTTTGCACTTTGTCACACAGCAGAAAGATTTCATCCCCTCCCTTGCAGCTCCCAGAGTTGCGGTTGACTCTGCAGATTTTTAACTCGGCTGTGTTTGGAGCTCCTGCAAAACAAGAAAAAGCATTTAAAAACCAAAGATGAGAGATTTTAGTTCAAAAACAACAAGAATAAGGGTTTTCGAAAGGGATGTGGTTCCTCTGGTTATAAAATAATAATTAAAATCATTCACAGCCTGATGAGTAAATGAACATGCATCGTTTCAGTTCACGTGTAGCATTAGGTTATTTGTCTTGAATCGTCTATACATTTGTTGGGTTTTCTTATCTTGCACTGCAGCTCCGGTCTCACGAGACGACTGAGATCTTAATCAGAAAATCCTTCTAAAGCAGGCTTTTGGTTATGCAACTGTAACCAAGTTGCTCTGAACAAACTTCAGTCCTGTCAGGTTTTTAAAGTCAGAGTCAAGCTTTTATTTCCTTCTCTTACAGTTCAGCAAAGAGCTGATGTCAGAACATTACCTGCTTCTACCTCCAAGAATTAATTAGTTTCTTAAAAAATAATAATGCTTTGAAGCCAAAAGTTGCAGCCCATGTGGAAAATAATAATTCTGTCTTAAAATGTTACAAACTCCTCCAGCTGAGAGCAAAGTTTTGTTATCCTCCAGCTGCCTCCAAGAGCAGCAGTGATTTATTTACTCAAACTTTTAACAGACAGAAAGAATCTTCAGAAAATCCATTGATGTAAATAATAACCACGGTGGTGGGGAGGGAAACAAACAGTCTCTTTTTTCCAGTGTAACCGTGTTTACAGGTCGTGTTACTCTACCGGTGCTGCTGTAGGAATATTCAGCGAGTCAGAACACCGGTCCAGTGTTTATCTGTCTGACAGATTCAGCTCAGTCTGAAACAACTAACACAAAATTAAATTAAAACTGCAGCAACCGATAGCTCTGTGTTAGCATCCTCAGCAAGAGGGTGAACACTAGATGTTTGAGTCATTTGGTGCCACCTATACATCTGAACAAGAGGCCAGTTTAAAGCCAAAGTAATGCCAAATATCAAACTTTGTGTTTTTTCTCCATGGTAAGCCAGATCAGGAGAGACACTGCTGCAGATTGGTGACAAATGTACAGGTATTTATAACAATTCTTGTTCAGAAAAGTCAAAATGATGCATTAGATCTCTATATTCAGGGGTGCATAACATTTTTTCAAAAGGTACTCTGCTGCTGATGGTGCAGGGGGGGTGTGCCGTGTGTGCTGCTAAGTCAGGGGTTAAAGCAAATTTTTTTTCATCTGACGGAAAATCGGCGGGGTGGGGGTGGGGGGTGCGCAGCTCTGCTGGAGGCCCGGTCAAAATGGACTTCTGTGCAGGTGGAGGATGCACGGATCGCTAGTAGTAAAATACGCAGAATCGATAATATAAAAAATTTATTCATTATTTATGTTCTTAAAGAAAAACAACATCTAATGTGCTCTGACCTGGATTTGAACCCCAGGCCTGCGATATGAAAGGTGGTTACTCTACCGCTTGGCTACAGTTTATTACTCCCCCTCCCTTGGCATGTTCTCTGTGTCACTCATTTCTTCTCTTACCTGCTACGTTCGTGTGTGAGAGGGAGGTTGACTCGCGCGTCTAATGTAACTGTGGAACATAAATAACCATAATAACACTTTGCTGAGCTGAAAGAGAAACTTCTCTTCTTTCAAAAACCGTTTTAACTTTTTATAGCACAAACCATTGCGGGTGATGATGCGATTGGAGGGTCAATGTCAGTGACCGTGTCTAATTTTTTCGGACGTTAAAAAAGTAATGAAACTACAGGACAATCCTGCACAAAACGGGACATCTGGTCTCACTAACCGCTAGTGTACATCCTGGACCGAGAGGCTTGTTCCGGACCGGTTTATCCAGATCACGCCTCCTTCACGTGGACGCACAGCATCTCATTTTGCTGCGGTGCTGTACTTTTATTGGCGGGAATGCAGCGCTCTTTCTGCTGGGTACTGGTGGGGACTCGTCTCTTCCGTGCACGCTAAAGGCTGAACACTGGAGATGTCAGGACTGTGCCGTGGGCGCGCCATAGTTTTGGCCAGTCCTTTACAGGACCTGTTCCTGAGCAGTGCGCCACAGAACACTGTTTGCAAAATCGCATCCATGACCTTCATTATTCTCACGTATCATTATTTACTGGCGAGCGAGAGGGAGATCTGACGGAACTTTTTTCTCTTAAGTCCCAATTGACGGAATTCCGTCCCCACGACGGAGAACTTTAACCCCTGTGCTAAGCTCCCGCTGCCGTATGAGCAAGCCATTAGACCATGCCACTACGAAAAGTAACACAAGCCACTCAGCTCAGGCTGTAGTCGGTGTGAATCACAGGCTGCACAATCGATACCGCTACAGGCGGTGGACGCAACACTGGTGTGCAAAGGAGTGTAGTGGTGAAAGGAACTGGTACACTCACACTATATTTGCTCCTCATGTGCACCTGCGCAGCCCTGTTTATATTACCTGTTTGTAAACCTGTACATTTTAGCACGAGACCATAGCAGAACGTACATTAGCATTACTATGCTACGTTGTTCTGTTGAAACAAACACCATAAATGGTAACCAGTGTCAACAGATTGGTGTGTGCAGTAAGAGAACGCATTTCACCGATTCTGGCTTCCAGTCAACCTACAAGTTTAAAATTCTTTTAAGTCTCTTAGCAGTTCTGCCCTATCCCATGCTGCAGCAGTGTGTAGGGAAGTCATGTTTGTCTAAAGATGCAAATCACAAGGTGCTGTACAACAAGTGAGGCAGAAATACAGAGCAACTGACAAGCAGGAAGATAAACTACAGAGGAACTGATCTAACGGAGTTCACATAAAAACTAGTTTAAACAGATGAGTTCTAACAGAGACCACTGAGTCACTGGTCTCAGGCTCAGGGGGACAGAGGTCCAGAGTCTGGGGGCCACAGCAGCAGATGCTCTGTCTCTAGTCTTTATCCTGGTACGCTGCACAACCAGTAGGCTCTGATTGCTGGACCTCAGAAACCTGCTGGGGGTGGAAGGATGTAGAAGATCACTATTGGAAGCTGCTGCTGGTCCATGTACAGTAGATAGCCCAGAACCAGGATCTGGAAATGAACTCTGGAATTTACAGGCAGCCAGTGAAGCTGGTAGAGTGACGTGAGTAGAGCGGGGTGACGAGGATGTATCTGGGGGACTTAGTCAGAACCTTTAGACAAGCATTCTGAACCACCTGGAACTGATCCAGGGAAGATTTGCTGAGGCAGGTGAAGAGAAATTACAGTGGTCCAGATGAGAAGAGATGAAAGCAGAAGAAGAATTTCCAGTGTGATACCTCGCTCTTTGAGACTGAAACAATACAAGTCTAGAGGTTTCCTGTTGCTGGAATGATTTACCTCTGCATGTTAAGCAGCTCCACTCACTTCCTGTTGTAAATCTAATTTAAAAACTCACTTTTATTCCCTGGCCTTCGACCCAATGCGAGTCTATGGCAATGACCTCCTCTTGTTTTACCTTTGTGTATTTGTACACTTCTGTTTGTGTACTTTTGATCCTTTGCTCTGTGCTTGTTCTTATGTTTGGAAATGTAAGGCCTGAGGTGTTGCAGACTCACTGTTGTCAAAGATGGGCTGCGATACGATGGGCTCCAGGGGAAACAGCTCCCCTGTCTGCACGGTGATGGAGGCCTGGAAGCAGAGCCGCACCGAGTTCAGGTCAAACTCCTCCTCCCACACCTTGGGTTCAGGAACTGTTAGCAGAACAGAGAGAGGAAAGGGTGGAAGAGGGCAGTCTGTCAAACTCAGGGTCTGGCACCCTCACTAGAATCAGATTCAGCACCTGCAATAGTGATTCACCTCCTCGTTTCAGGAGAGTAAATGTTTTTGTGCTTTAACCAATTCCAGCTACAGTTTGAAGTAGCTCTGGTTTAGAGGGTCGATACGGATTTTTGTTTAGCTGTGATTATAAAGCAAAATATTACAAATAAAGCCTGTAGCTGCTGAAATATATTCACTTTTATATGGGCATTTTCGAGAATGTGTCTCAAAAAGACATAAAAGAGGCCTAGGTAAGAACCAACGCTTCACTTCAAGTCTCAGTCAAAAAAACAACAACCATAAACGTGAAACATGACAGAAAAGCTTCTCTTTCACTTACTGTTGAAGGGGTTGTTATTCGTCTGCAGTCTACAGGTGATGGCTTCGTTCACATCCTTCTTCTTCACACACTGGATACCCAGGTTCTGAAAACTGAAAGCAAATACAGTGTGAGACAGAAACCTGAGGTTTCTACAGTTTCTATCTCTGGCCTTACACAGCTCACTCTCTACGCTCATCTCAGGTTTAACTCGTGTCACATCTACATCTGATACTTCTGCTGCTAAAATGAAACCCTTTAAAAAATATCTGTGTTTGGAAAATGGAGGCCAAGCAGAAACATACTTGACACTAAAGCAATGTTAAGATTTTAAAACGCTACACAAAACATTAACTCTTCTCTAAAAGGTTGTTTTTATCAGGACATTTAAATAGACATATTTTAACTAGCATATTATTAATGTATAGTTGATTTTTGTCTATTTTCACATCTCACAGCTTGAAAATAAACATGCAGATCATACATCAAAGGGTGTGGTTCATTCATTTGGTGTTAGTAGGTCTTACAATGTAAACAAAATTAGCAAAAAAACGGGAATTTTCCCCAAAAGCGGGTGAAAACCCGACCCCTTCAGAGCTCTATAGGGGGTTCTTAGGCCTTTTGACAAAATCAAATTCAAGCACTTTATGGGTGTTAGTGAGACTTTCCAGCAAAAAGTAAATGTTTTATAAACATTTAAATGTTCAACTACTGATCAATTTAAGAAAATGTATAAAGATAAAATTATAAAATCCTATGATCTCGTGACTTAATGAAAGAGGATTGATGTTTTAGTTCTGATATTGTTTGTAAAGAAAAAAAGTTGTTTACTTTTGTGTGTATAAGGCCATTTTGTAATTTATTTTGTATTCAGTTGAAGGGGGTAGGCTATATAAGATTTTTCTTCTTCCTCCCCCTTTTTCGCTCAAATGATTTTGTATTTTGATTTGAAGTTTGTACTTTGAAAAATTTTCTTGAGTGAAATAAACTTATTGAATTGAAAAACAGGGGTGTCCAAACTTTTCATGACAAGGGCCAAAATCACCAAGTTACAATTAATCGTGAACCACAAAAATTAGATTTTCTTTTGAAGGCATACTCAGTAGCCAGGTAAACAATGTAGCTTTTAACGTTTTTTTTAAAGCCTCTTAACAACGTTCCAACATAGTATAGCCATAAATATATTGTGGAGATTTTAAAAAACCCGAAAGAAATCAATAAAGTAGTTGTCCCGCAGTTCTCTAAAAACTTCAGCCAATCCTATCGTTTGGACCGAACGATAGGATTGGACAATCCAGCTGTCTGTCTGCCGCATTTCCTCACTGCTTGGATTGGCATTAATCTGCCCTGACACATTTTCCGTCTGAACATCCCGGAAGTGAAAGGAGGACAGAATTAGCGAATTAGCCGTCGGTTAGAGCTTCCATTTTAAGATAAAAATACCAGAGTCCCCCCAAAAAACACCTTTTCAGCTAGCAGAAAACTAAAATCATTTGGAGGTGAAATGAGGAAAAGCTGGGGGAACATTGAAGTTAAACTCTGCATTGTTATCGTCGCAAAACGGGGTCCCATCCCGAGGGGAAGGCTGGCTTATGGATTTTACCCGACGGGAGGGGTGAGTGCACAGAGACGTGTTTCTGTAAACTAGCTAGCGAGACCTCGTTTGTTTCCCTGGCTACTGAGTATGGCTTTAAAAAAATGCAAATAAGATTTTCTATGGGTTTAATAATCTTCATTTTTTGTAGAGAAGGATGTGTAATCTGTGTAGATATGAGACATAAAAAGATCTACATTTGTTTACATTTTTTTAAAGTGTAAAAATCCCTGGCGTTGATTGGTCGATGTTTTTTAATAGGCTACTTGGTTTTGAAAATAAATGTAAGTCTGATGAAACAGGATCTGGATCACTCTCCAGTGAAGCTGCTGAGTTTAGTCAGGATGAACGGTCTCACAAATCTGCTTTTCAATAAAAATCAGTGAGAGTTCCTGGTTTTATTTCCATGCAATTAATTTAAGAGCAAAACCTGCTTAATAAAAGACAAATGCTTCGGATTGGACTTAATGTTTTACAATTTAATACGACTTTAATTTATCTATATTTATTGTTGTTCAGCCTCACGTTCGTAAAGATCTGGACATAAACATGTCAAACACTGCATAAGCTGCATTAAACTCTACCATTCTAGAAATGCAGAGGGTCACACAACGTCATACTAGGGGTCACATTTGGCCCCAGGGCCGCACTTTGGACATGCCTGATCTAAAGGAATATTTATCTTGTTATTTTTAATAGATGTTTTATGCATATTTTTTTATTTTATTTTAAATTTTCATCAGGACAAATGAAAATGTCCATCAAAGGTTCTTACATCTGTTTATTCACAGATTTTTTTCTTACAGCGTTCACATACGCTCACGATTTCACTTCAATGTACCAAATGTTATGATGCAACAATCAATTTCAGATACAATTTCAACCACTTAATTAAAGAATTCAAGCACTTTCAAAACCTAGAATACCACATTAAAATTCAAGCACTTTCATGAACTAATCAGGTCGACTTTACTGTAATTCAAACTTTAAATGAGTCACAGGAAGTTGACACAACTGGTGTTCTGACGTCTTAGAAGTTTTTTTTACACCACGATGACACTCAGGGAGTGAAATACACAGGTGTGTGGTGACCTTAATGACTCACTGGCATTACCATGGTGACCTTAACGATCCACTGGTGGTTATTGTGGTGACCCTAACGAGCATCTAGCAGCAGCTTTAAAATTTCTTTTCATTTTGATTCCATTTAGTAAAGCAGTAAGTGAGGTTTGTTTAAATAAAACTTTCAAACATAAAAAGTGCTTCACAGAACCATCAAAACATGATCAAATAGTCAAAAACAATAACCGAAATAGATTTGAAGGACGTTTAAAATAATTTTTTTGTTGTTGTTTTGTTTAAAGCCTTTTCAAAGGATCCCAAACTGTCCACACAGCAGAAAATCAAAGGAAGTTCATTTCACAGTCGAGGTGCAACAAACTGAAGAGCCTTGAGTTTTATATCATCTTTGGAACTGCCAGTAAATTCAGGTTTTGTCTCGTCATTTTAGTAAATATGAAGAGGAGCTTTTTGTAGACCGAACATTCAGAAGTGGTTAAACAGCCACTGTTCATCAAATTACACAAGTATGTCATTAAAAACCACAGCCTCCATTGTGACAGGTGTAAGCTGGTAAACACAGAGTAATATGGAGGATGATTTGGTAAAAGGCACAAAATCCCCAACCTGTTGCTACGTCCAAACTCTCCCTAATGAACGGTTCATTTAGAGGTCACAGGTGGACCGTGGTCCAGGTCCGGACCCAGAGAAGGTTCTGTCTGGACCGCTCAGCAAATCTAGGACCTGGTCCAGGATGAGGGGGCATGTCTGGGGAGACACACAAGTGCCTGTGAGGAGCTACCACACACAAAACCCGGTACACTCCTTCCCCTCTGAATGGGACTGATGAGGACTAAAATCGTTGTTTGTAGTAAGTTTGGATTTAGAGTGATGGATGCAGTAGAAATGGGACAGGCATTTAATCCAGGTTATACACAAAAACCTTTTCCCATCTTAGATTATATGATTCAGACGTTTAAATTGTTTTTAAACCAATATAAATGATGCTTCAGGCTGCTAATAGAAACCTGCTGAGCTCTATCCAGAGCTTGTTTAATCCTGGAGGACTTAACGTGGGTCAGTGATATTTGACAGATGTCCTGTAAAAACTCAAATGTAGTAAATCAGTGATTATCTTCAAAAAAAACAGCTAATCTCATTCATCCTTAGTAGCACAGGATTAGATGTTGGCATAATTTGAACTCTTTGGGATAGCAAATCATAATACTTTGTATAGATGTTTTTGTTCATAAAAGTGTGTTTTCCCTCTTGTTTTTTTATTTTTTCCTGTTTTGTATTGAAGTACAGTGGTCCCTCACTATAACATGCTTCACTTATCACGGACTCGCTGTTTCACGGATTTTTTGTGTGCAATTTTGCATGCCTTTTTTTTTTTTTAATAGCACATTGAGTTCTCTGTCCTGACCACTGTCGGTCTAGTTCCTCTGTATAGCAACCTCATGCTCCCATCCCTCATGAGAGCACAGTGGGAGGTAAGAAAGCCGCTTCTCAGCAGGTGAGGAGCTGTACGCAGCAGCTGGAGGCTTTTTACCGTGACTAAACACACTGTGTCCATCAAACGCAATAAATACATCAACTAAATGATTTATTCTGCCATTCTGATGGTCCGGTAGTGTTTAAACAAGAGCGGATGGTGTGAAGATATTAATGCCCGTCTCAGAAAAATGTATACTGTGTGTAGTGAGGGGTTTTACATACTTAAAACATCTGGAATAATAGTAAAAATATAAAAGTGCTACATCACGAATTTCACCTAATGCTGGTGTTTTTTGGAACGTAACTCCCGTAATAAACGAGGGATCGCTGTAATTGAAATTCATCCATTCATTACAAAACTGATGTTGTTTTATTCAAAGTTCCTGTTGACATGATGTAAAAGGACAGATAAGAAACGTCCGTTAACTTTACTGCTGTAATCGTGCTTTGAACAAGCTGCTCCGTGAACACGCTGTAACCTTTTTATTTGTGTGAACAGTGACTAATGTACCCAGTGGATAGACTCACTTTGCACTACAATCCTGTCATTGTCTACAGATCACCCTGTTTGAATTCATCACTCTGCTGACAGACAAGATAAACAAAGTTCCCTCCAACCAGGAGGACTGGTTTCATTATGTCACAAAGTCTCACATTCAGATCATTACACTTCTTCATTTTTCTCACTGTAATGCACAAATGAAACTATGCCGCCTCCTGATTCTGTGAAACAGACTCTACATGGCAGTAAAACCTAAAGAGTCGTTCCTGTTCATGTTTTACTGATGAACTTCCCACTTGGTCGGTCAGAAGGAAGCACTGCCATGTGCTGACGTGAGGTTGTGATTTCCTTTGAGGCGCTTTAGAAAAAGGTTTCAAAGCCGTTTTGTGCATCATTTCCTCAGCCCTCTGCAAGCAGCCCTGTGTGACATGGACCAGAGCTTCCTGCTCAGCTCCTGGTTGAATTGTGTGGTTTTTGTTTTGTTAACCCACCTGTGGATCCGTCTCTCCTGCAGGTCCGCCTCGTAGTAGCCATGTTTGCAGTCTTTCCCCACCAGCTCGTGAGGATGGGGTTTGTACGGAGCGTTCTTTGTGACCAGTGAGATGCGAACCCGTAGGGGACCGCTGTAGTTGTGCACCTGTCAGAGAAACACCTTGATTTTAAAATGTGATGAAGGCTCATCTGACCCAGGCTTAAATTAAAGGGATATCCGAGTCATTAAGTGGCGTTCTATCCATCATTCATCTACAGTAGGGACCACATCCACCGGTGACATCACTTAAAGGGGGCGGAGTCTCTAGAAACAGGAAGTGGTCCTTTGACCAAGGCTCATGGCTAATCAGTTCCTGAGAGACACTGCTGTAGAAACAGCGATGCTGAAGCCTAGTTTATACTTCTCCAACAGCAAGTTTGCGCTCACACGTATTGACGGAGACGTTTTTGATTTATACTTCTCCTTCGGTGTTGTGAAGCAATTCTTCACCAGGACAGCAGAGGGCACATAACTTTTCAGCAGTAACGTCTCTTATCAACCAAAGTTTGTTTACTTCAGCTTAGTAATGGCCGACAGAGAGCAAATTTTGATTGAGCTGGAATGGATTGATCTCGAGAAACAAACCCTGTTGTTAAAAAGCACTGTTGCGAGCCTGTTGAAGAGCCCTTGCAATGATGGGTGACGGCGTTGCATGTCTCCATACTGACGCAGACGGAGAAGTATAAACTAGCCTTTAGTGATCACGTGTTTCACATTTTCAACACAACATCAACAACTTATACAAACTGATGTATTTGTGAATAAAACAGGATTATCTGCAGTCAGAAGTCTTTACAGCATTCTCAATTTTAGACAGAGAGAAATAGTAGAGCTTCAGACTGCTCAGCTCTGATTTTTAGAAGATACGTTTTTACAAATGATTTCTGTTTGAGATTAGGTCTGATTAGGTCTAGAATCAGGAGTCATTTCCAGCATTAAAGACTCACCTGCCTTCAAACTGATTCAGTGTTAGAGGTATATTTTCACAAGAACGACAAAAGGTTTGGTATGTTTTTCAGAATTAGGAGTTTTCAGGTAATTCTCTCAATCATGTCCAGATTTTAGACTTCAGAGTCACAAACGTCCACTTTATAAATAATAGTAATAATAATAATAATAGCTGAATAATAGTTCTTGTCCTGTTTCTGACATCTGCACCTTCTTTATAAAATAAACATGCTCTGATGTTAGAGGAACTTGATTTTTAAATACTAAGAAAGGACACACCCCTTCTCAGTAGCTGTAGACCAGATGTTCCTAGAAAGATGTTTCATTTTACTCAAGTTTAAAATTAAAATACTCACTGATGTCTGGTACAAAAAGTGGGTTTATGCATGTCCATTGTGTATAGATGGACAAACTGTGCAACATTGTTTTTGTTAGATCTTCTTGTCTTTTAACTCTTCATTTAAAATGTTTTATCCAGCTATAATTGGAAAACATTTCTTAGAAATCCTAACAGGAAACACACAGTAAAATTGTTAAAATGCATTTAAGTAATAGCTGAAATATTTTCAGTTAGACACACAACTCTTTGTTGTGAGTTCTTTGTTGTTTGTGCGTAGAGGAAACCCAATGCTGTAGTGACTCTCAGAAACTGATCTGCCTGATTTTATTTCACCTTCTTTTATTTTCTAACTCTGCAAGCAAGCAGCAGTGTTTAATCAGAGCTCAAAAAGCATTAAAGCATTAGGAGGGCTCACTTAGCTCTGCTCAAAGGGAGAAAAACACCCTCAGATTAAAATTAAATCGACCTTAGCTCAAATACATCCATCAGTCTGACTTCTCAGCTCCACCCTTTCATCCAAACCTGGTCACTTACAGTTCCAAAAGCTAGAGATGTGAGTCTGTGAGGAGCCTCCTAATCTTCCAGAGAACTGCCACAAGTATAGAGAAGGTCTTAAATGATTCATCAAATTATGTGAATAATCGATTACAGAAGAAAAACTTGCAGAATCGAGGCTTCGTTTAGTGACTTCACGCTGCTCAGTGAACACACGTTTCATTAGGAGTTATTAGCTACAGGGTTCTTATACCTTCACCAAAATCAAATTTAAGCACTTTTCAATGCAAGTTCTCCAGATTTTCCAGCACCTTATGATAAGGAAGATTTAAACATATACAAAAAAAATTTATACCCAACTATATATATATATTTATATAGTTGGGAGAGTGGCCGGTCTGGTAACCGGAGGGTCACCGGTTCGATCCCCAGCTCTGGCTGGGTTAGATTGTCGTTGTGTCCTTGGGCAAGACACGTCACCCAACTTGCCTGTGTGAATGTGAGTGTGACTGTGTGTGAATGTTGGTGGTGGTCAGAAGGGCCGATGGCGCAGAATGGCAGCCTCGCTTCTGTCAGTCTGCCCCAGGGCAGCTGTGGCTACAGACGTTAGTCGTAGTTTACCACCACTGGTGAGAATGACTGTGTGAATGAATAATGCAACTCTGTAAAGCGTCTTTGACCTAGAAAAGCGCTATATAAAACTGATGCATTATTATTATTATCAATGTCAGCTACAGTTTAAAGTACCGTATTTGCCCGCATATCAGACGATCTTTTTTTCATAGAAAAAAATTTGAAAAAGGGGAGGTCGTCTTATTATCGCGCCCTAGTTTTTCCGGCGGAGGGCGCAGGCTTTTTGGTCAAAGCGGCAGGAAGCAGCTCAGACCGCGAGCGGTTCCAGAGGTCCGGGCCTGGCCTAGTTCAAAGCTACAAGTTTACTAGTACTGAGGATTTCCAGACCCAACAGGTGCTTTCAGCAGCAGACTGTACAGGTGAGGGCTCGCGTCGCTCGCTCGATTCGCATTCTCCCTCAGAACCTCATCCGTCTCACCGTTCTTAATATGCACCCGACACACACACACACACTCCCTCACACATACAGCGGGTTTGCGTGTGTGTCTGCGCAATAGACCCTGTGCACGTTAGCATATGCTACTTCCGGTGGGAAGACTCCTGTCCAGTGTTTTATTTCCGGTTTGATATTCTCGCCTGGTCGCACCCTATTTACTGTCTTGTATTCCCGAAGAAGTCGACAAAATGAGTGGACTAAGCGGCGATTTAAATTTTTCTAGATGTCTAGGGCATTTGCCTAATATTTCTGTTGATGATGTTCACCGACTTGTTGATAGTTTTCCCCTGCGCCAAAGAGCAAACGAGAGAAAGGCTTCACATTTTATATTTCGCAGGATTTATCTAATTTTGAAGGTAAGTCACAACCCTCCCCATCGTCAATACTTATAGTTTGAGACCCTTACCAACGTAAATTATTTGTGTATATGCTGTGGCTTTTTTACGGTTTGTTTACATGCTGTGTAATCCTCCGCTGACGGTCGCGGTTTGGAGAACCTGTTTAGAAGCTGCAGATCGCTCGGTTCCTATTCGATTGATCTAACACCGGGCCCATTTAGCACATAAATCCATAGGATTAGACACTAAATTAGTCCATCAGCCAGTCATCATATAGAAATAAAAACTCTCCAGAGTGGAGCGCAGTGCAGCAGCAGCTGAGGCACAGCTCTGTGCGCTTTGCGGGACTCTGTATAATATTAACGTTCATTATGATTTCATGAGAGAGAGAGATGAGGTGTTCACAACCTTCCCCATCGTAAATCCTAATATATAGCAGGGGTCCCGTTAACCGGAAATTTCCCGTATTTAACCGTTTTTTTTTATTTTTTTACTTTGGGCGCCGGTCATTCTGACAGGTTTGCGCACGAGCCTGCCCGTCCATACCGTCATAGGAAATCACTGAATTGTCCCCTCTAATAATTCGAACCAAGGATGCAGAAATAGTGCAGCATCTCCACCAATACCTGCAGCCCAGACTGAGGTTCTGTGCTGCTGTGTGCAGACCTGTGATCCAGACGTCCTGCGCTCTGCAGCAGAAGAACACTGGTCCACCAGAGCGCATCAGGTGTCAGACCCGAACCGCTCAAACGCCCGTTTGCAATCCGGTGCTCAGTGCGCGATCAGATATGGATTAACTACACTTCCTGTTGTAATGCGCCCTCAGAGTAGCGTTCATAGGCTGTGGAGGCTTGTTGACACGCAAAATCTGCTCCGCGAGCTGCGCGCACATAGAACTGGACTCCAAACGCGAGGAGGTCGCATTAAACATCAGCGCCAGGTTTTCCCCCCCGAGTATCTCAATGAAAAATATGTGAACCCCTCATCCCTCTCTCTCTGTCTCTCATGATCTCATAATGAACGTTAATATTCTGTAATCAGAGTCCCGTGGAGCGCACAGAGCTGCACCTCGCTGCGAGGCGCTCGACTCCAAACGGAGTTTTTAGAAATTTCTATAGGATGACTGACTGATCGACTAATTTAGAGTCTAATCCTATGGATTTATGTGCTAAATGGGCCCAGTGTTTGAGTAATAATGCTACTGAAAATGTAATTATTATCATTTTTAAAATTAATAAGTGACGGATAAAAATAGATTAAGACCGGATTTTTTAAACCCTGTCAGTCAAAATGACGGAAAACCAAAAAGTCTAGCGCGACCTCTGATATACAACGACCTTTTTTTAACCCGATCCTTTTCTTTTCGTAATTTGGACATGATTCTGTAGTCCATCTTCGCAGTAAGGATTGACCGTCAAATACAGCTACAGGAAACGAAAGACAGTACATCCGGTCTCAAACCCGGAAGTTAGCATTTTCTCGTGCACAGGGTCTATAATTGCGCAACAGCGGGTTTGTGTGTGCGCGCGATCATGGCGCAACAGCATGTTTGTGTGTGCGAGCGATCATGGCGCAACAGTGGGTTTGTGTGTGTCTGCACGATCATGGCGCAACAGCGGGTTTGTGTGTGTGTGTACGATCATGGCGCAAAAGCGGGTTTGTGTGTGTGTCTGCACAATCATGGCGCAAAAGCGGGTTTGCGTGTGTGTCTGCGCAATAATTGTGTAACAGCGGGTTTGTGTGTGCGCGCGATCATGGCGCAACAGTGGGTTTGTGTGTGTGCACGATCATGGCGCAAAAGCGGGTTTGTGTGTGTGTCTGCGCAATAATTGCGTAACAGCGGGTTTGTGTGTGTGCGCGATCATGGCGCAACAGTGGGTTTGTGTGTGTGCACGATCATGGCGCAAAAGCGGGTTTGTGTGTGTGTGCGCGATCATGGCACAGCAGCCGGTTTGTGTGTGTGTTTGTTCATGGCGCAGCTGTGTGTGTGTGTGTCTGTGCATTTTGCCGCAGCAGCGTGTGTGTGTAAACAAGCTTCCCCTACATGAAAACTCCATCTCAGCTCCACAACTGGATGTGAAGTTCATCAGTGTCTGATGATTGCGAAGATGCACAATCTGACCGTGAAAGCTCCTGTCAGCAAAGGTGCGTTCGGGCAGGGAGATCAGTACGGTGGACTGGTGGACTAGTTTTGTGCACCACTGTTAATAAGCAAATATTAAAGCAGTCTGGAATTATTAGTAGCATTAGTTAAATTATTTTCTCAAAATTTCAATAAAAATTGTTTCTTTAAAAAGTTAATTTAGTCTTTTTTTTCTGAAGATTAGTCTTGAAAAGGGGGGGTCGTCTTATAATCAGGGTCGTCCTATATTCGGGCAAATACGGTAGATTCTGACTTTCAAGGCTGATACTGATTGTAGTTTAGTTGTGACCTGATGGTATTAGAATTGATCCAGTTTTATTAATATCAATGCCATTGTTGATTCTGTCCATCAGTCTAATTCTTTAACAATTCCCTTATCAATTCCTGAGTAGGTCTTTAAAGCGGCTCTCTGGAGCATTTTTCTCTGTATCAAAGTTTTCTAAATGTTTTAAATGATATTTCAGGTCTAAACTATGATCTATGGGTTGAGTTCCACAACATCTGTCATTCTGATGAAGACCCTCCTTCCTCCTAGAGACCCCTTTCCATTATTTCTTGCCGCTGACATTTTTCAGCCAATGAAATTCAAATGTCTGCATTCTCTCAACATGCACGCGCATCGACCAAACCTGTACCAGTAGGGGGCGCTGTCGTACAGGACGCTCCGTGTGTTTCTCTGTTTGCGTCTCAGCCTCACGGCTCATTTCTACTAAAACCTACCCATTCCCCAGATAAAGATGGATTTATTTTTATTTTTAAACCTTTCACCTCACAGAATGGCAAGACTTGACAGGGTTATGCGTTTATTTTGGTCAGAAAGTTCATCCAGGGCCAAGTCAAGTTCAGCTTCGGAGTCCAGCAGCAGCTCTCTGCTAACAGAGCTAATATCAGAAGCAGCAGGGACAGAGAGGGCTCATCAGACCCTCGTAGTATTGTTGGAATAAGAGTGTGAACTGTGAGTGATTAAACCCTACACATTGAGCGGTACAGTTCATGTCCGAAGTATATGCTTCGCGTGCACGCGCGCACACACGACCGGACGCGCGTGTCGAGATGTTTTGAGGAGGAGCCTTTGGACGCTAGATTCAAAAACTGCTCTCCTGATGAAATCCTCCGGAGTGCTGCTTTAAGTGGAAAAAACAAAGTTCTACGCAATCTTCTGCACCATGAGCAACCAGGGTGCGATTTGATTTACCCCCTTTGCGTTTGATGTCCTCCCCCCTCTGGTCATTAATCTTTCACCTCTGGGGGTCGATAGGCTTCTATGCACCTCTCATTGGTCCAACAGAGCAATAACCTGGTTTCTGTCGGACAATCCACTCCCCACAATTGAAAGTGCAGCGTGTGCAGGGGAGGGGGCGTGACGAGGTGCTGCTCCATGCGGTCTGGATGGAACCAGCACTGCGTCCAGACCCAAACTGTTTCTGCGCCTTCGCCCCCTTTGAGTGGTCACAAAAAGTGTGACATAATCAGTGTGCGACTTGTGAGAAAAGCAAAGGGGGAATCTGGCATTCATTGTGAGTTCGTCTCCGCGGGTGAAGATAATGACGGTTCATCCAGACCACATGGAGCTGCGCCTCGTCACTTCACCTCCCACCGTGGGGTTGGGAATCTCCACCCCCGACAAATTGCACCCTGGATGTAACTGTATCGCAATGCAAAATTTCAGGAAAAATGAAAACAAGAGAATTGTTAAGAATAATTGATCAATTTAAAGGTGTACAATTCAGATGGAATTGGTCTCTTGGAACTGGTTCTAAATCAGAATCGGTTTTCAATTCGCGCCCCTACAGATTTTACATAAATCTGATTTGAACCCTAAATAGTGATTCTTAAAAAAAAAAAATCTGATTAACTTGGAAATTTTTTATTCTGGAACTAAAAATGTTCACATGGAGATCTCTTTGCATGAATCCGACGATTAGAGATGGTAAGTTTATCACCCCCCCCCCCCCCCCCCCCCCCCCCCAACCCCACCCAAAAAAAAGCTGATTTTTGAGTTTCAGATCAGCCAATCGCTGGTCTTCAATTTACCAGTGGATTTTAAAAACCTATTTCTAATTTTAAGTACTTTCACAGACTTTGTTTAAAAAAAAACTCAAGCACTTTCAAGGATTTCAAGCATCCATAAGAACCCTGCAGCTAATTTTCAGCACAGCAGCGCCACGTCAACAACTTTATACAAACAACTGATGTATTAATTAAAACTGAATTTCCTGCAGTGAGACCTGCATTCTCAATTAAAGTAGCAGCAAGAAATAAAAGTCAAGGTGGAGCCTCAGAGTGAGCCAAGATTTGTACCAATTTTTTAAAAAGTCTTTATAACTGGGTTCTGCTTGAGATGACCAACGCTTAAACGCAACATTTGAAAAATCAGGAGTTCTGTGCTTCCAGCAAAAAGGATTCACCTTCCTTCAAAACCGATTCTGACCTAAAGAAATATTTCCACAGAACGACAGAAAGTTTAAGATTTCTCAAGGACAATCTGCTGTGCTTAGGTAGACCGAACATGAAGTTATCTCTGTGTACCTATCCAGATATCCAGATTTATCTTCTTTAAAAAGTCACAAAAGTCCAGGAGTCTCGTTACTGGACAGAGATGTCAAATCTGGTAACTGGTAGCTTTTTATAACTAAATAAAGGTCCTGGAAAATGTTTTAAATAAATAAGCTAACTGAATAGTAGTTTTGTTGAGCTTTTAGGGCAGTTTTACAGTAAATTCCATTTAAATGTCCACTACCATCTACCTTATGCAGCGTGTTGGAAAACAAATCATTTTATATTAACTAACCTTGATGGCAGGGTAGGTCTTTGTTGTGTCATTGCTTTTCTCTCCAGGAATACTGCCAGCTGAACGACCCTCACACTTGTACCGAAACCTCATCCCCCTCTGCTTCGGCTGCTCGATGATCTCTATGTAAGGGTTCGCTGTTTGGATCGATGGAGAAGAGAAAGAGAAAAATGTCAGACTGCTTTTGCTCTGTCAACACAGGCCTTGTTTGGCCTTTGATAATGTTTACATTTGTAAATGCTTCCTTACCTGGGTTAAGTGGGGCCATCCCCCATCCGTACACACCTGTAGTGCAGAGAAAAAAAAGGTATCTCAGCTACACTGAAGAACACAAAAACAGCAGTGCAAATGACTATAAAAAAAAGCTTCAGCACATTTTTGTGGTTTAGTCAGAGTTTGTCATTTGTGGTGTGGTCAGGGTGGAAATCTACCAGACTGAGCAGCGTCCAATGGGGTCAGAGGCCGCAGAGATACAAGGACTTCCCAGCTAAATATAATTACATCTCATAAACGGCCTGCCAACCTCCAGAGCGAAGGAGAGATGTGAGGAGAACATTGACAGGCAGGGTGTAACACAGGGTGTCAGATTACCAGCTTTGTTACTAGAAGGCTGCATGCAGCGTGAGAGAAAAGTAGGCAGACTCTTGAGCTTCAGGCGATTTGGGAAACGAGGAAGAGATGAAATCAGGTGGCTGAAGCTCCACCTCTTCAGCTAGTAGCTCAGTTCATACACATGGTTGCTTTCCAAGCTGTGACATGCCTGATTTCTAATCAAAAGCAAGATAAAGTTGGAAGATAACACAAGAAGCAAACCAATGAGAAGAACTCTGAATTCATCATTTATTATATACGTGTTCTGCAGCAATAATGTAAATAAACATGCTACAGCCGTTTTTATTCAAATGACATCATTCATGATACCTTCAGTCAAAGTGAAAGTAAACCTATTTTAGGTCACTTCTTTCAAATACTAAAATCTAGTAACATCAAAAGCCAGCTGAGGATTCTGGAGACTTCTGTGAGTCACTTTTACTTCATCTGACCACACTCAGGTGTCACTACACAAGCATACTGTTGATGTTTGGTTACTGTTCTTCCTGTTACTAGTACTGCATAATAACAACTTCAATCTATGATGAACAGTATGGGATTTGGATGAGATGCTGTAGTATTTAAACACAAAATGGGATTATGTTAGAAAATCTTGGTATTTTTATGTTTAAGCTGACTGAAAGCCAGAAGATTTTTTTATTCTGCCAAATAACCTTTTATAAGATATTCAATCTGAACATATTTACACAAATATCCCTCTGACAGTCCATATGACCACAGCCGTTTATCAACATTTAATAGTTTATGTCAATTAACTGAAGTTTCTAGTAGCAACCACCAAACATGTCATAATAAACCAACTTTTCAATCAAAACGATCGACACCTGCTGGGTTAAATGTGCGCCGAACTTGAGAGCGAGTTCTGAACATGTCTTACACGTTATTACATTAAGGTTTAAATTAATATGTTATTATTGCATTTGACAAACTAATAAACTGCGTGATTTCTGAACGAAGTTTGGCACTAGGCCTGGCAGAGTGAGGCAATTTGGCGCGTGCCAGGTGAGTTAGCCGCACACAGAGCAACTAAATCAAACAGCGGCGAGGTGTCACGTTTCATGTAGTAAAGTATTTACAAGTTTACCATCTAAACAAGTTGAAGTCATTTGTAGAGCTAAGTTTAGTATCCGGGAGCGGACTCCTCCTGTAAGCGCAATGATAGCGGGGCTTTCCCTTATGCGCAAAACAACAACCCCTCAACAGTTTCACCTCCTGTCCTGTAGCTTAGTGAACAGGCCAAGCTAATAAAAGCGGCTCTGTTAAACTTACCGTCCATGGCCGAGTCCGCCTCACTCCTCTTCGTCTACCCCACCCGTTCCTTGGTTGCTTTGTGTTCTTGTTGTTGAGAAAAAGACGCTGCAGCAGCGGCAGAGTGGACTCCCAAAACTTCTTGACAGAGCCGTCCTGTCGCCTCCTTTGCTCCACCTACAGCTGTGTGCAGCTGCTGTAAAGCGACAGACTCCTAACGCAACTTCCGGTAAGAAATCTCTCTCCCCTCACGCGCACACAATGTTCTGCGATTGTTTGTTTTTGCGCAACTCATCTCTGTCAGAGTAAACATGATTAATGGTTGTTATCTTTTGGAGTGAGGCTGTAGAGAAAGGATATGAACAATTAATATCTACCTGTTCTAAGCTCCATGAACAACCTCAGTTTGGAGAAACTGTGAATTAATTAATGAATGAATGAATTTTATTTTTATTATATTAGAATACATATCCAGAAGTAATAAGAAAAATAATAAAGAGAGGACATTAAAACAAACAAACAAAATGCATATACATGTACATATGATATATATAGATACATATATTGATATACACAGTATACATACATCAGATTTAGATACATTCAGAAAACAAAATCACAATGTAGACAAAATAAAGTATAAAACCAGAATGAGAAAAATATACATATTTACATAATGTGGATATTTTTTTCTCACACATAACTCTACTTTTACACTAGTACTTTTATAGCCCAAGTTTTGACAGTTTTTTGAAGACAATCACTGGTATGGTAAGGTATGGTAAATCGTAAATGGTAATTGGCCTGTATTTATAGAGCACTTTCTAGAGTGTTCTACACTCCCCAAAGCACTGTACAACACAACAGTCATTCACCCATGCACACACATTCACACACTGCCAAGGTATGGCATGGTATGGTATGGTATGGTATGGTATGGTATGGTATGGTATGGTATGGTATGGTATGGTATGGTATAGTATGGTATATGGGATGGGATGAGATGGGATGGGATGGGATGGTAGGTACGGGTGGTATGTATGGTCTGGTATTCATTTGGCATGGCATGGTATGGAATTGTAGCAATTAATATCTTATTAGTTGTAGATAGCTATTTGAGCAACCTCCGTTTGAAGAAACAGTCTAGTTCTTATATTGATGAGCTAGTCTTCTTTTCATCTTACTCTTTCATAGGGCAGGCAACCATCTTTAATATGCATGTTTTAAATTTTAATTTGCAGCCGGAACCTAAAACATTTACAAAAAGTAACAAAAAAGTGAAGATAGTAAGAAAAAAAGTAACACATTTTTAAAACAGCTTAAAAAATTCATGGCAGTAACTGCAAACTAAAAAAAAGAACAACTTTACATTAAATATCATATTGTGTGGGGGCCACTTGTGGCCATTGGAGTGATTTTCTGCTGTCTTCATCTGCATTTTATGAATGGACACAAACATTTTTAGGATCCGATTTTTTACTAATGTGATTCCTAAGAACAATAAATTAAAACATTTTTAAGAATTTGCCTTTTATTAACAACAAGTTTTTGTTTTTAAATAAATTTCTTGAACACCCACATGTTTTTGATCTGAATGCCTCATAAAACTTAAAAACTGAGACTCAAATACAGCTTTTACTGTTATTTTTACAGGTATGAGTAAAAATTCCATGTGCCATTATTTTGAAGAGAAACTCTGAGCACTTCCAGTGTTGTCTTGCGTTTAACTTGACGGACCTTTTTTCCCCTTTGCAGTGAGACTGGCCTCCACCCACACATAACAGTGCGGAAATACCCAGATGACGCACTTTAAAGGAAGAGAAAATAGGTTTTTGAGTGGGAGAGGCGAAAACTTGAGTTTAGGTTGAAGGAAGAGAGGGTTCATTCTCCCTAAACTTTAATATGTTAGAAGAATTCAGCTAATAGTAACAGTAACGTGGGAGCAATAAAGTAATTCTATTCTATTCTATTCAGCGGTCTTCAGCTGTTTCTTTCATCACTCAGCGTTCTAGCAGAACTTTTGCAAGGAATGCAACTTTTTCTAGTTGTTTTGTGCTCATGAGTGCCTCCATCCTACTGGTCTGTTATCTGGTATCAGTCCATGATGAAAAAAAGCTGGGAACCACTGGTCTGGAGACCAAAAACTTGAAAACTTCGCAAAATTCTTTATTAAGGGTTTACATTTACATTAGTTTATCTCATTGTTTATTTTTATTCATTTTAGTTTTTTATATATTTAGAATTCTTGAGTTTTTTTAAGTTAAATTTGTGGAAAAACTGAAAGCTGTGGCTAAACAAATTGTTTCAATTTCAGGATTAAAATTTTGACTTTCTGTGCAATTTTACATGTTTTGTTCAGACTCATTGTTGTTGACAAATATACAGAAACTTTATTAGCTGGGATTTCAAAATTCAACACATTACTGAAACCATTGTTTTGGAGGGGACATGTTACCCTTTGTTGTTGCAAAATAGTCTCAAACCACTTCTGGACGTAAAGTGACCAGATGGAGTATTAGGTTTAGTGTTTTCATCAATAACTTTTCCATAGATAATCCAGTCCTGTAAATGTCTGCTGCCCTCTGGTGGAGAGTCTACAGGTGGAAAAGTCAATTTTACTTCTTTATCTCTGTTATATGATTACTTACGTAATGAAATAAAACAGATGATTGTATAGTAGTAGTATTAACATTATTCAATAAATAGTCATTTTTGATAAACTATAGTATTAATAATAGTTTTGATATTTCAGGCTTTTCAAACTAAAAAATTCTAACATCTTTCAGTACTTGGAAATTTAAAAGCCTAGTTTAGAATGTTTCATAAACTATTAAATTTGCTTACTTTTAAAGTTCAATGTAGACATTTTGACAAATTTTAGTATTTAGAATGTTCTTCATTGTCTCAATGTTTTGTCTGTTTGGGTATGGCCATTCAACTGAAACGTGCTCTTCTGCACCTTATCTAATATTAATTATATAGTTTTCATAATAGTAGGGCTCGCAGAATATTTTATTATTTTCCCTCTAACCAATAAAAACAAGGAAAAGCAGTTAATCATAAATTTTTACACATGAAATGTACAGGTCAACCAGGAGAGGGCGCTGTAGGAAAATACATCAGATCCTGTTGTCTTAATTGATATTGGAGCACTTAATATCCGTTTCACATAACTGTATTTATACAACTGCTTTAATGAGAGGGAAAAAACCCACAAATATCAAAGAAAATCTTGCAAATATCAGGTGTTATTTAAAGTAACACTAGCTATTGCGACCGGCTACTGTTGGAAATGAGTCCTGTAAAAATAAAACACAGTTTTATGTAAAATAAAGTTTTCAATTAAATGTTACAAAAACGATATTAATTGAGACTTTACAGAAGAGCAAAAATATCAAACATTGTATCCACTCTCGAGTGATTTAAAACCAAGAATCGTCTAAATCCAGGTAAACAATAGTTTCTTGTTCTTCTAATTGGAGCACTGAATATGTGCCCATAATCCAAATAGGTTAAACTAAACAAAAAAAAAGTAGTACATTTACTTTAGAATATACGATGAGACCCTCTACAGAGGAGATTCAGCACCTTTCTCACTGGTGCTCTCTGAACAACCTGGTGCTCAACACCAGCAAAACCAAGGAGGTCATAGTGGACTACAGGAGGTCCAACAGGGCGAAGCATCCACCTCTACTCATTCAAGGGGAGGTGGTAGAGCGTGTGGACAACATCAAATTCCTGGGCATTCACATCACCTCAAACCTGACCTGGTCACTGAACACCTCTTTTCTGGTGAAGAAGGCCCAACAAAGACTCTTCTTCCTCAGGAAACTGAAGAGAGCCGGTCTCTCTCCCCAGCTGCTCAGGAATTTCTACCGAGCCATGATTGAGAGCATCCTCTCCCTCAGTATGACGGTGTGGTACGGGAGCTGCACAGTCCAGAACAAGAATGATCTGACCAGGGTGGTGAAAACAGCCCAGTGGATCGTGGGGAACCCGCTACCAGATCTGGACTCGGTATACTCTGTCCGAGTGCAGAGGAAGGCCAGTTGTATTGCTGCTGATCCTTCTCACCCAGGTCATGAACTGTTTATGGCGCTGCCATCCAGGAAACGGTACAGGAATATCACGACCACAACCACCAGGCTGAGAGACAGCTATCTGCCCACCCCCTCCCTTCTGACCCCCTGCAGTCACCCCCTCAAATGCTTAAAAGTCTGTTTCCTTCCATGAGCTGTGAAGGGATCCCCCTCCCCCCCACCTCTGTGACCCTGTAGACACCCACAGTCCCTCTCACTGACCCTCGAAGACAACAAGACTTTTACTGTTAGATGTTCATGCTGCTCTTGTTCATGTTTACACTGTATCCTCCCTGTGCAATAAGAAGTGCAATACTACCATTGATAAATACACCAGCCACTTTCAATCTAAATGTCACTCAGTGCAATCAGTGTTTTTTGCATTAACATTTTATTCTTTTTATACACTATATATTTTATAATTTATTCTGTTTTTTATGCATGGTATTCCTATTTTTGTGTGCATGGCCTCTCAGAAGGAGATGGTTGTTTTTATGTCTTTTTAAAATTTAATTAATTTTTTTTCTTTATATAGCTTTAGTTGTTTTTTGTAGTGCCTTGTAAGCTGAGAGCTACGGACCAAATGTTGTTATGTGTATGCATAATGACAATAAATAATTCTTCTTCTTCTTCTTCTTCTTAGAATATGTTGAGTTCAAGTGATCTTTGTAGATCAAAACGTCAGCAAGTGTATCGAAGGGAATGCTAATAATGTGGTGGCAAAAACCCATCTCCAGGCAAAATTCCTTAAATGAATGCCACGAAAAGAGCCTCCAGTCTGCAAAGGTCAACTGAACAGCTTTTTAGTAAATTATGCCACGTTTTACAAATTTGAACGTTGCATGTCCCTAGACAATATAATCTCCAAAGCGAACGTGAATGCAGCGGCCGTGAATTAATGGGAGGAGCTTCACCGTGGGCGTGTCTTCGTTGCCTGCTCCAGACTGCGGCGGGCACAGCTTTTCGTTACAGAAATGGCGGAGGGGGAGTTGGACGTCGACTCGTTGATTTCCAGGCTTTTAGAGGGTGAGTTTGCATCAATACCTGTGTTTCATGTCAACTTGTCGCGTGTTTTCTTTAACCTTGTTAGTATTTAGGTTTAAATGTGAGGAAATTAGCTCTGCTTTTACTCGTTAGGTAGCGTAGCCGGGCGTTTTTTTCCCTAAGACACACCTTGTTAGTTAGCCCCGTTTAGCATTTCTTTTGCTTTTTTGACTAAGTTCTCAGAATGTATTATTTATAGACGCTGTGATGCTAGCGGACTGAAATTTGAGTGCTCGTTGTCCGTTTAGTATTCAGAAAGAAGTAACTGGAGTGTTTGTGTCTTAGCTAGTTGAGTGGAGAACAGCGTCAGAGCCTAAAACTACTCTTCGTAGTTATTTTATCGTTTACCTTAAAATATATTTTCTATTAGTTTTTGGTAAAAATCTCAATTACCGCCTGAGCTTTTATATTTAAATATAATTTTCACTGAATACTCAAACGTGGGCGATTGTTTAGATTTTTTATATTGCCACAACAAGCGTTGATATTCTGACAAAGTTAATTGTAGTTTTCCCTATTTTAATTAGCCGATAACTTAAAAATAAGGGTATGTTCTCGGAGTTTGTGTACCATTGCGGTTTGCTTACGAGCTTTAATAGAAAAAAATTAGACAAACAATAAGAATGAGGAGTTTTCTCATGAGGTTTGGTGTTTGGGTTTCTCAGCTGAGGACACAACACGTCACAGTGTTGTGTTTCTGTGGGAATGTTGCTAAATGGTTGTGTTTACTCAAGCCACAGACTTTCACGATGGCCCACTTTGGGTAAATCTGCCTGGAATTTAACCAGGAACGTGACCAAATTTTAATTACCTTAAATTATGAAGTTTAGAGTTCTTTTTAATCAGTTGGTTTGGCAAAATTTAAACTTTAACTCTGTATGCCATTCACGTGCTTCTGGGATTTTATAATAATTCACTCAATTTCTACTTTTTTGTTGCTTTTTTACAGTAATGTAATTTATCTAGAATGGTTGATTAAACATGAAAGGTAACCTCTGTATTTTCGAAAAAGAGGCCATTATTGCTCCCACATCATTGTTATGTGTTAGATGGCAGTGATGGATGACTTTCTTAGCTGTGCTAAATAAGGGATCCTGACATAAGTGAGATGATCTGTGTGTCTATTTTTTCCTGAGAACAATCTCTCCCTGTGTGTTCAGTAAACGTGGATACTTGAGCCTCTGGTGAACAAACAGTAATGATTGATTGTCTCACGAGCACTTCGATTTGGTGTGCTGGGTGAATGCTCTCCAACAAACAAACACTGTGGCTGCACATGCAAATAAGCTCGTTGTAGATTTGCCTGTTGCTTTTACTGAATTGTCTGCTTTAATGGGAGCTGATGACATTGGCGTTTTTTCCCTTTAAGTCGGGTACCTTTTTGTAAATCTCTACACTTTTGCATGATACCATTTGATCAGTGAAAGCCCACCTATAAAGTTTTTATTTTCAGTAAAAACTGTTTAAAAAATATAATGTTGATTACACCTCCATTTTTAAATTGGACAGATTGCCTCTCACATGATGTGTGATGCCATCAGAGGGAAATGGATGGATGCAGATTGAAACTTTTGTATTATTGTGTAGCACAAATTGGGATATATGTATATGGAGGTTGGTCTTCAAGTTTGTTTGGATATCTCATAAATTATTTGTGCAAGTCAGATGGCAGGATTTCACTGCAAAGAGCACATCTGCAACCTCCGTGATGTGATGTGCACATTTGCGATGATGATTACAACAAATGTGATGCCGCTTTAGCAGCATAAACTAAACAAACGATCTTATGCTAAACTGTAGAGGTAATACAGCCTTATAACCAGGGCTGCACATAAGCAATGCACATGCTTACTATACATCACCAGGAGCCTGGTACTCCCTTGAGTACTTCATTAAAAAAATTATGTGCACCACTGCTTTTAACATATCAGTATGACATTTTCTGTGTAAGAGTTGTTTTAAATGCCAAAAAAAGCTACTGATTTTGTTACAGATCTGCAGTAGTGTCTCCAGATCTGACTAACCATGAGTATATCTCCAGTCAGAGGACTACTTCCCATTTCTAGAGACTCTGCCCGCTTTGAGTGATGTCACCAATGGGTGTGGTCCTTACTGTAGAATAACTGATAGGACGCCACTTCAAAATGACCCAACATCCTTTTATGTAGTAGTAAAAAGAAGTGGAAATGAGGAAAATTTAGGAATCTGACCCTAAAAGCTTCCAGATGTGAGCCTTAAACATATCCATCATATACTTCCTCTTAGCCACTTTAATTTTCCAGCGGAAGCGTTTTTTTTTTTTTGTCCTTCAGGTTCATTTTTAGAGAGAAGAAAATGTTTTTATTTTATTTTTTAGGATGGCTGATGTATGCTCAGGACTCAAAAAGTGTTACTGGTTTATTGTTATTATTTGACTGAAGGTTTGGCTCCAAAATAAAGTGGAAAATGCAGATCTGTGTGCAGCTTTCAGTATTTGACTGACAGGTGCTGATAAAACATAGAGAATAATAGAAAATATTTAAAAAAAAGTCCAAGTGTCTAATTTTAAATTGTGTAAAATGTAGGGAATTTAACTGTAAAATGCATGGTAAAGGCATAGTCTAATAATGGAAGTAAGAAATGTTGATCAGCTCTCAAATAGGGTTGGGCGATGTCTAACTCTTTTCCAGTCGTCCATCGTCAGTCCAAAAATCGACGATGGGTGATTTATTCGCGCAGGTGACATGTTGACATATTTGCGGACGGAGCAATGTAAACACACACTAATGGATTTGCCAAATTAGAACTCAGAAGTCCCAAAATTGAGGAAATAGTTATAATAAAACACAGCGTCGCCTGTTTGGGGCTACTTTGGCTTTAAACAGACATATAGTGGCAGAAAAGAGCTCCAACATCGAGTGTTTACCCTTCTGCTGTGTGCTAACCAAGCTAATACAGAGCTAGCTGCTGCTGCTCTGTCACCAAAATTGCTCAAAGACTTCAAACTGCAGCTGAGATTTATTTTATGGAAGCGACGTTCACTGAAGGGGTTTTTTATTCGTATTTCAGTTTTAGTTTCATTTTGTTTTTGTCGTTTATCATACTTAGCTGAAGACAGTTGAACACCGGACCAGTGTTATGACTCGCTAAATATTCCTAGCACCGGTAGCCGACACACAAACACGGTTTAACTGGAACAAAGCCAGTCTCTGATCATTTCCTCACCACCACACCATAGATATTATTTAGATACATTTATTTTCTTAACACAAGCTGCTGCTGTTCCAGGGCTGTACAGTGCGACATATATGTCGCACGTGCGATGGAAAAAACAGTCTGTGCTATGAACTATTTTTAGACGTAGCACTTGTGCGATCAGGGTTTCCTCTACATGTAATTGATTGTGGCGCACCCCCACACCTTCAGAATTAACTTAAAAATATCGACGGTCAGGTGGCCTCAGCGGGTCTCCAACCTAGCGCTAGAACGCACGCGCCAGCCCAGAGCATCTTGCCTGGCTCGCCCACGTCCTCCATCTTCATTTTGGTCATCCGACCAGAGCCATTCTGCATTTTGACCCGAGGGGCGCAGCCTGGAGAAAACCACGATGTAAACCCCGCACCCGATGGTTCGATGTTGTTGCGGGCGACCTCCAACAATCCAGAGTTGCCGTGGTGCAGCTGGCACAAGATCGCCAGTTAATAGGCTCAACGCACTGGTGCGGGACGATACCCGACCTATCGCAGCAGCTGTGATGATGATGATGATGATGATGAAACAATGTAAAGCATATTAAATATATATAGCCTATATTCGCGCAATTGTATGGATTAAAGTTCTGCGTCATGTCGACTGGCGAGTCTAGCGACGGAGTTCCATCAGTTCTAGCTGTTCGGAAAAAAACTCTTTGTGACTCTGAAAGTCTCCCTGTGCTTCAGACACTCATTAAACAAGAGGAACTAATAAATCTGAACGGGTCACACTGATGTCTGTTAACGAGTCCACGGTCCGAGTCAGGGGGAGACGAGGCTTCACACCGGAGTCTGACCCCGCTGAACGCAGCTCTGCCCCAGGGGCGTAGCTAGAACTTTTTTCTTGGGGGGTCCAGGCAGGGGCAAAGACTGAAGAAGGGTGGCTCACTAAAAGGTCATTATATTTAAATGCTCTGCAGTCTTGGATTGCAATGGACAGCAGACCTAAGTTTTAATAACTTATTTATTTACTGAAGTAAAACACATGGATCTGTTTAGTAGAACTATGCAGCAGATTCAGAATCAGTAGGAGACAAATGAACATTTTAAACACCACAGTCTCACTGTACACCATCAAAAACTGTCTGCCTGTTCATGTGCAAAATTACTATAAAGTAAAATTATAACAATTTCTGCATATTAATAAATCAAAGATTATAACAGCTGAAAACATCTGTTTTTGTGGTTTTTTAGCAGTGTTCCACAAAACTGTATGAACAAACTGATTGACAGCTCTGGTGGGCGTGGCCAGGCAGGGTGGCCAATCCAATTTCAAGGGTGGCCAGTGACACCCCCCTGTGGCCCCGCCCCTGCTAGAACTGTATTGAAGCACCAAAAATGATCAAATCAGAGAACTCAACAACCACACATCACTATACCGGTATATGCATACAAACTATAATATTGTACATGGCTGTTTCTAAAACTCATACAGTACACACACTACAGTAAACACTATTTGCACACATTTCTCAACACACTCACACTTTGAACACATCTACACTAATTTGAATGAATAAATGTTCTTTTTGAAATTACTCTGACATATAAACATGTTTGAAGATGTTTCTTGTTATTGTGTTTTCACTATAAGCACTTTGTCAGTGTGTTAAAAATGTTAAGTACTAATTTTGGCTATTAGCTGAATTTTTATGCTGGTGCTACAACTTTTTGTTCTGTGCTACAAAATCTGCAACCTTTGTAGCACCGGTGCTATGAGCTAAAAAAGTTAACGTACAGCCCTGCGTTCTGTCTGTCTGCTACGGAGTGAGTAAACATCGCTGCTCCGCCAGCTCTCAGGGGGAGGAGGAAGAAAAAGGAAGCAGGAAGCGGCTGCTTGCAGCTGGGAGGAGTTTGCGTGTAACGTTTAAAAAGAGCATTATTTATTATTTTTACATGGGCTGAGTCCTTTGACTTCAACCAAACATTGTTAATAATTAAGAAATTAATTTATAGTGGGACGAATAAATCGTTCTTGAAAAACGGGAGGCGATTGGCTGAGCCCATCGCCGATGGTCGATACATTCGTCTGATCGCCCAACCCTACTCTCAAACTACTTGGTTACCCGTTTTTAAAGATCCCAGTGATTTTTGAGATGTGGAAAAGATAGAAAAAAAATCACAGAATTCGACAAACAAATTGTAATATAGCACAAAAACTCACAAAATTTGCTCAGCAAGTAATAAGTTGTAATAAGTTTTGGCCACTGCAGCCTTCCTGTCTTCCTGTCTATAAAAACTTAAAAAGTGAAGCTTAGTGCAGAGTAATAACCATTGACTTTTATAAATGTGAAAATCAACTTTTCTGTAAGTTTTGTCAGCACACGAGCTACTGAATGTGTAAGATGATGACCTGTTGAAACCAAGGACTTCTTTTGTGAATGCGCTCTGACACTAAAGCACATTCTGATCTGAAATCTCAAGGCAGTTTTAGGCTTTGTCAAGCCAGACTGAGGAAAGAAAGCCCTGCTAAGTTGAATTTGGTTTGTAGTGGAAACTCTTCTGGAAAAGTCTATATACAGCCTAAGAAACTCGTTTATTGGAGCTTTACACAGCTCAGCATTCAGATAGTGTATCAGTTTGTCCTCTCTAGGAACCAGATTTTATTTTAAGACCTGACCTTTCAACAACAAAAAGACCTCTGCTCTGACAGGCTTTCACTTGCTATTAAAATCTTGATGTCTCTCAGCTTCGTTTACTTAACCAGGTTACATCTACAGCTGACTCTTGGGTCCAATATGTGAGCTTCTACACTAGGAAGGAGTGTTTTTTTCCTCTCCATGAATTAAAGGACCTTTCCCCCAGTGCAAGAAGGAATTCCTTCACAGCTTCAGCAGTTTGTTTTCTTGTTTTTTTCTGAGCTCTGCTGCCACTTAAGAGCTTACATGCACATAGACTTGCATACACTGAGCTTTCTGATCTCCTGTTAAATGTCAACAGCTGCCCCTGGTTGAAATTAACTCACCCTTTAGGACACACACACACATAGGGGGAGTGTGTAGCTCGCTGTGTGTAGTCGTACATCTGATCTTGTTATTGTTGTTTTAGGCTTTTAAAATGTGCAAGTTTCCATTCAGGAAATTTTCTATTATAATAATCTGAATTTTTGAATATTGCTGACTAGATGTTGATTGGTGTAAATGTGTAAGCATCATGTTGGACGGGGGTTGTTTTTCCACACCCAGTGAGCAGACTTATCATTAAAACATTTTCCAGTAAATGTTGGATCGTCACTCTGTTGTGTTGTGAGTTTTTAGAGGATCACAGTGTAGGGAGACAGTTCATCTATGCAGATCACAGGGTTTATCTCATTATTCTCACAAACAGATGTCTATTTAGTGTTTGTGTATGCGCTTTACTAGTCTCAGGTGGGGATTTGTAAAATGCCTCTACAAAAAGGAGTTCCATACATTTGGAGCAGGGTTTATAAACAGCAGCGCATCATATTAAAAGCAATGTTTATAAATGGTATTAGAGAAATTAATGGCTCTGGTTTAGCACTGGGGCTCCTTTGATGAGGAAAAATAACCCAAATATGGATTTTCTTTCAGTGATGGATTCCCCCCCTATTTTCAACCAGTTAAAATGCAGCTGCAACATCAGCGTGTCAAAACATTTTAGTCAAATAGATCATCTGTTCAGTTATAGTTTAAAAGATAAGTTGAGCTGATCTCTGTGGAGGTATTTGTGATTCTACAGACATGTTTTCTTTGTGTGTAATAATCTAGAACATAGTAATGAAAGCTTTTAATAAGAGTTTCTTTCTTGTTTTAATGTTGTTTTGCACATTTTTGGCATCACCAAAGACAGTTTAGGCTCTTTGCTTTTTTGTTATATGTAGAGTTCAGGAGCTGACTTCTGATTAGTGCAGTAAATTAGATGGTTAATAATTAAAGATCACAGGCCCGAGGCCCAATGAGCGCTCTATCCTCTCTGTAGAGAAAATAGTTTAAAGTCGTTGAGATCTAGTTTCCTTGAAAATGTCATGTTTTAAGAATTGTTTTCAGCAGGTCAAACCTTTATGTCAGAAAGGGCATGCAGCATTATAAAATTAATAGTTGTTCCTACTGCAGTAAATGCTTGTGTTTAGTGGTTTTAATCTGCATCAGAATAACAAAACAAGTGTTGCATAATAGCAATTTGTTTGCAGGGTTGTGCAATAATTTAATTTATATTTCAACATTGATTTCAGCACTAAAACAATATAACGCTCACTTCCTCCCCGCCTGAAGGCTAAACTCACTCGTGTCGTTTGGCGCAAGTAAAGATGGCTAAACATACAGAAATAAGCTCAAACTACTAAAAATGGATTTATTATTAGTGTTAACAGAAACTAGGGGTGCAACGGATCATCATCAATCGGTGGTTCGTACGGATCACCCTCTACGGTTCGGAACGCACATGGTTCGCGGTTCATGTAGAGCGCGTGCGCCGCTAAATCATCCCCGACGTTCTGTGCTCACGCGCTCTGAATCTGCAGATTATTCCCCTCTGAGAAAGGTGTTCGTTTTGCATCACGTATAGAGGTTAACTCTGTTGGCTTCAGTCGTTTTAGTACACCAGAACGAAGGATCGCTGATCAATATCCAGTCTCTGCTGCGCGCGTGCTGCCTCTGATTCCTCCGTCTCACTCTCCATCAGCTGGAATCTTTCTGATAGACAAACTAGATTCACCTATTTCTGTCTAAGATAACGTGATGTTGGGCTTTTATACGAGCTAATAAACGTTAATATAACCGGAGTTCAGTCAGGAGCCACAGAGCAGCGCCTCGTGCCTCACGCCCCTCCGCCCCCGCTCCCCAGCTGTGACCGCTAGTTTGACAGAAGCAGGTCTGTGACCCCTGAGGTGCACATATGAGTCTATCTCCCCCATTAATTAGTTTTATTATGATTCAAAACTTTATTGAAGCATCAGATTGACATCTTGAGTTAAATGCAGTTTGTATTTATGAGGATTGAGCATAAAAAAGTTGCTCAGTGTTTTAGAAAATAATGAAAGAGCAAAGTTTTTTGTCTTTTCTTTTTCATTCTGCTGATCCGAAAATTGATCCGAACCGTGACTCAAAACCGTGAACCGATCCGATCCGTGAGTTTTCTGATCTGTTGCACCCCTAACAGAAACGTAACGTCTTTGTGCCAGATAGTTGTTGTTTTTTGAAACAAACTAAACATGCAGACAGGTGTGCTCAATTGGTTCTATATCATAGAGGAAGCAATGTGGAAAGGCAACATTTCTGTTGGTTTCACTCAGATGTATTCATACTGATGCTTGTGGCTGACTCAAATAACATTTACTCTAATGAAACCAGTTGATTTTAGCAGAACTTTCTGTGCTATTTTTATATCTACACATGCAGCGAATGCACCCTTCAGAGGTTGTTTGGCTGGAGATGACAGGTGTCGTCTAGCCGATGTGCTGAACCCGATAGACTGACAACATGGTTTACAATCACTGAAGGCTCCTCGGTGACCCGAGCGTGCAGGTTTCCAGCCTCTCGGGTTTCATTTGTCACTCTGAATACAAACTGTCCTGGGAACAGTTGTGAGTCACAGTTTAAAGGGAAGCAGCACAGTTGTGATTATGTGTTTGAGTACAGAGACTCTGCTGCATCACCGTGACTGTCTGTGGGCTCAGGGTTATTACTGTCTTGATGGGATGTTACAGAACATTTATTGTTTCTAAAACTTTAATTACCCAACATGTACTTCAGTCAATCAGTGTGTTGAAGAGAGAAAGTACAGTCTAATCAGGGAGGAGTGATTTTACTGTTACTGCTGTGAGAAATCAAGAGTCACATGACTCTGTGGGGTATCAATCAGCCATCTGCTGTTTTAGTACGGCTCTCAGCAGCACGCTTTAAAGTTTCCAGGAAATGTCTGAACACATTTGGTTCCTGAGCAAAGCTCCACGTACATTTTCCCTGCACGTCTGCTGAGCCTGCTGGGTTTTCTGTTTGTATGTGTTCCTTCCCACCTGGCTGCTCCTCCTCCTCATTAGTTTTTATTAGTGCTTTGTATGTGTGTTGTGGTCCAGTAAAGCAGCCATTACGGGCTTTAACTTTTCCATCATGCTTAGTGGCCTCAGGCTTTAGTGACAACAGCTCTTCTGTCTGGTTTGCCAGCACCGGTGGCCCAAAGGCTTTACGATCAAAACCATGGTCCTGTGCATCAGCAGGGGGAGGATGGAAAGAGGGTTTGTTTAGTTATTTGGGTTTTGAAGCTGTTAGCAAACATACTTCTCCAACTTGTGGCCTTACATGGAAACGTTAAAATCTCCTGAAGAGGATGTTTGTGCTACCTGAGACGTAATCATTCCTGCCACCTATTGGCTCCTGGTCACAGCAACCCAAACAACACTACAGCAGCAAAACAGCAGAATGTGTTGACTTGGGCATAACATACATTACATTCATTACATCACATCAGCGTGTGAATGGGTGAATGTGTCTAATGTAGTGTGAAGAGCTTTGGGAGTTCTAGAACTTAGAAATCGCTATACAAGTACAAGCCATTTACCATTTTACCATTACAGTTGGAGAGGAAGTTTTAAAAATGACAGCTCTTGTTTTCTTGGTAAAGTTCCAACTTTCTGACTCTGATCTCTCCTCGTACATGATGTCATATAAATACATTTTCTTAACAGTACATTTTCTTGTGTACTAATAGGGCTGGGCAATGAAACAATAACAATGTATATCACGAAATAACTTTTCCTGAATAGAGCAATATGAACAGGTCAATAAAACATCAATATAGAAAAACAGATGAACAGCCAATCGTATTAAGTGTTGCTCAGTGTTGGACCAATCAATGGCTTTAGTAGAGCCACGTCCCAAATTAGCAGCTAACGCTAACAGATATTTGTGCAGCTGCTGCCTCTTCAGTAGCTGGAAGATGGGGTGAAAATGCATGATTTGAAAGATTCATCTCAGTTTGATTTTTAGTTTTTGATAAAGTGTTTGAGTTGAAGTTAAAGTAAAGCTCTGTGCTGTGTGTGGAACTTATTTTCCACCCTCTGTTAAAAAACAACACTCTGTTCGAGTCGGGTCAGGTCCAGTGTTTAATGTGAGTGTGAATGAATAATGCAACTCTGTGAAGCGCTTTGAGTGTCCTAAAAAGCGCTATATAAATCCAATGCATTATTATTAATATTATTATTAATGTGACTATGTCTGGCAGTTCGAGCTTCACGATCATTTTGTGTTCAGGTTAAACTTTTGGGCCCACTGATCTTCAGTCATGTGGAGGCATTTTGAGTATTTAGAATCTAATCTAATTTTGATATCTTTAAATTTCAATTCAAAACAGGGATTTGTTTATATTGTGATATGTATTGTTATTGACCAATATGAAAAATTATATCGTGATAGGATTTTTTTCCATATCGCCCAGCCCTGTAAACATTTGCAATAGAAACCTAGCATTTTCTCCAAAATGGCATCATGTTACAGGGTTTCTGATTCAGTCACTGGAAATTAGGGCTGCCACGATGAGTCGATCAGTCATGATTACGTCGACTATTAAAATTGTCTGTGACAAATTTAGTAGTCGGCGCGTCATTAATTTTTTTAAAGCTGTTTTTTACTGCCTTGTCTGCCATTCTGTCGTTTGGACCCGCAGCTACTGCAGCCCGGCGGAGCTCCGTCCTGCAGAGCTCCTACTGCAGAGCACCGTGCCGTGAGCTGCGTAGCCGAGGTGCTCCAAGCCGCGGTGCTTCGAGCTGTTGAGCTGCGGTGCTCAGAGCTGCGGATTGATTCATGCGTGATTGAGTCATGATTCAGAAAGTGACGAGACAAAAATGGACACCATGAGAGTGTTCCAAGGCCATAACCTCTCCTGACCAAAAGCAACACAAAGATTTGTCTCACATTTATATAAAAAACATCTTGGTGCTCCCGAGGACTTCTGGGAAAATATTCTATCAGCAGACGAGACAAAAGTGTATTTTTCTGGAAGGTGTGTGTCCTGTTACATCTGGAGTAAAACTAACCAGGATGTCTGCAGAGTCTTAAAAAGTATTGACAGTTTATAAATTGATATAAGGAAAATTAAGACCCTTGAAGTATTTAAAAGTTCTTAACGGATTTTGTAAAGTCTTAAATTTGGTTAGTATTTATACTTATTTTTAACAGAGTGAAGCCACCTGGTTTGAACGAAGCCTTGATTACATTCATTTTTCATCAAGGACTTTTTGTAATCAAATAACTAGATCAGTTTTTTCAGCTCTAATATAGTTATTTATTGCATTTTTGTCATGTTGGTTGTGTTAATTAATTTTTGAGACACACTTCATGGAGTTACCTGCTCTGCTGCAAATATGCCAAGATCTAAAAAAGAAAAATAGATTTTTATCAACTGCTATATTTTTAATGAATCCTGTATTTTGTAACGTGTGTTCTGTCCTCACCACTGCTTGTTTTGAGCGAATCTGCTGTAGTTGTTGGTTGGTCTTTGGGCTGCTGGTGTGGCGCTCTGTTATGGAAACAACAATGGTGGAGCCTGTGCGGCGGGGAGCGTTCGCCCCTGGCACCAAACGTGGCAGATAGAGCTCACCCAGGCTTTTCAGCTGCCCAGCTAAGCTTTCCAATAAACCCGCCCTTCTGTTCACTCCCTCCGCTGCTATGTCTCCTAACTTTGGTTTCACTCTTTTTTCCTTCATGTTTTCTTCAGCTCTCCCACTTTGTTTCAGAGCCTACAGTCTGTTTCTTCCCCAGTCTCTCCTCTCAATTTCATCCTTTCTTTCCCATGACAAAGACAGTCATTCACCAGTGGCACTTAAACACGAACAAAACATGCCCTGAAAATGCAAAGCCTGCACAGAAATGCCACTGCAGTTGGGATTTCTGCCCTAAGAGTCGCTCCGGCTCTCTGCGCCAGAGTTACTTGGTGTTCTCTGAGGGGTCACTGTTTTCCATTTGCCCCTGCGTGGGAGAGGGTTAGATGGAGGAGCAGAGGGGGGGAGCTGCTGGCCTTGCGCCCAGCTGGAGAGAATGGAGGTGAATGGCTAAATAAAGGTCTGACGGGGCATTTTTACTGGTGCTGCGAGGGACTGAAACATGCACAGTCATGCATCCTTAGAATTCACAGCAGTACTTTATCTGACAGAAGTAACTCTGAGTATATTTGATAGAAACTCCCAAAAATAAGTAATATTTCTGCTGAACTCTGCATTTCCAGTGAGAAAAAATTCCTTCTGTATGTTTTCATTTGAGGTAATTTGCATTTTCTGTGTGACAGCAGCCCCCGCTCTCTGTCAGTCTTCAGCAGCGGGTTAGAGGAGATGGAGGCTGTGAAACCAGAAAATATAAAGGATGATGGGTTTTTATTTTTGGTTATTAACGCCTATAATTCTTACTGTCCAAGTCCAATTAAGCTTCTTCAAGTGGAGGAGTCTGTAACGCTACCTACTCAATAACCTTATCTACCAAGGAAACTTTAAAGGGACATGAGGGAGCTTTTGAAGAAAAGTAATAATTGCATGTTCAGTTTATTTAGGTTAATAAGTGATGAAGCATTTTAAATCAAAAAGAATGAGGCCACCTATGTATCATTCCATTATCTTGAACAGGCTGTGAGCTGTAAAATGTTCTGCAATTCGGGGTCCGAATTTCCCGCGCTGTCCTACGGATGTGACGTCAACTGACGCTTCTGCGCGTTCTCGGGCTAAAAAAGTAATAATAAATGCATATCCAGTAGGTGGCAGTATTGCACCTTTGTGTAGTGTTGCTAGTCAATGGCGGACTTCCTTATCTAAACCAGTGGTTTTTCTCATAAAACTGATGTTATCTTGGCAGTGTTTATGGAGCTGAAAACCTCTCTGATGGATTTATAGGGTTTCATAGAGCTAAAGGTGCTGTTTTAGGCGACCACACAGCAATCTGTCGATGTTTATGGTCTCGGCACTGTAGGCCGCAAATCCCGGACTTTTTCCTAGACCTCAGTCCGCTTACAGTGCATCCAATCTCTGCTGCGCACGGACCTCCGGGTGCTACGGAGCTCCACTCCGTGATGTGAATTTGAGAAATCTAGGGTGATATATGCGGCGGGGCATGATTCTATCACGCTAGATTTCTCAAATTCTCCTCCGGGTGTCCGAGAACACCGGTTGATTAAAGCTTTTAGCAATACAGGCAGCAGTGGAAGCTGGAACATAGCGGCTAGCGAGATTAGCTCTGTTAGATCGGCTCCCTCAGTCTGATTGTGTGTGTGCGTCTGTGTGTGCGTCGCGGGGCATTGTTTTATTATATTTCCTTTTGTATTAATAAAATGTATTTTTATTTATGGAATCATGCCTCCGGCTGCCTTTGGTTGAACCCTTATGAACTAGTGAGAAGTTTGTGCACGCTCCCCTCCCGCTAAAGGCTGCAGTTATTCGCAGTGCCAGGCGCGGCGTTCATGAGGTTTGTTTTTCAAAGCTCCCTCACGTCCCTTTAATTTTAATAAAACTATGTCCTACCTAGTTTTTGGGGGGAAAGGATCCAATTGAAACATGTTTAAAAAAGTAGTCTGAATTAACCCACTCAGGATACAGCAAATACCAGGGATGAAGCTGGACTGATCTGGTTAGATCTAGGTTTGATCAGGCAGTCAGAAAAACAGAACCTTCCAATGACTTTTCCTTTGCCCTTTCCCTTGACCTCATTCAAAGCGTGATGGTGGGGGTTTCTTAAAAGAATTGGGACAACCAGACTGCAGTGAGAATCCTACCGTACTAACCTGTGATGTGGTTTAGCTGCAGATCAAAGAGTGTTAAACAAAAAGTGCTTTGAGTGGACTGTCCTGTGCTTTATCACGCTGTCTGCCCACTTTTATGATAGTGACCTCATTTAATTTACATGAATGTCGATTAGTACAAGCAGCGCTTTGACAGATGTGTCTACAGATAATCCTGTATAATAACCTCCTTTTCTATTATAATTAACAGTGTTATGTTCCGTACACTAAATGAGATGATAAACGAAATCGGTAAAGCTCATTTTAGATTTTGCTCGATCTGAAAAGCTCTCGTCTTCATTCACTTTTGGAACATATAAGCAGAAAAGCATTTCTTTCTCAGTTTGACATGAAACGAATCCAGCATCTGAATCTGTTGGAAACTAGTGAGGAAAATTTCAGTTTCACTTGCATGAATACTTTATTGGTCGCCTGGGAAAAATTGATATTCAAAAAACAGCAGCAGACATAAAAATAACTGTACAAATGGTAGAGTTAGAAATGGTCGATTTAATTCTAAATAAGTGAAATTACACTAAAAAGATATGGTGCTGAGTATAAAAGGAAATGTCAGAAGTCACAATAATGTAAAGTAACGGTATATACCTAAATTGTATATTAAAAGTAGTGCTGGGCCGATAACGCCGTTAACGCGAAACTGTTATCGCGCGATAACAAAAATAACGCCGTTAATCTAAATTGGGTCACTGGGTCTAAGAGATCTACAGGCATTACCAAATGGCAGACTCCGATCCTGGCCCGGATCTTTCCGGAGTCCGGACCTGCAGCAGGACCCACTCCCCCGGTCTAGCTGAAGGAGGCGCGGCTCCTGCCTCCCGAACGCTCGCTTCACCTGGAGCGGCTCCCGGATCCGACCCGATCCTTCACCCGGACCGGGAGCCGCGGCTCCAGGTGAAGCACGCGTTCGGGAGACGTGAGGCGTGTCTCCTTCACCGGGAGCCGGTTCCGGTCCAGGATTTTCACCTGGACCCAAGGAGGTGAAAGAGGCGCATCCGGGAGCCGCGCGCCCGTGCCAACCTCGGCATACGCCCCCTCCTCCTGAACCGGACCGTGTGGTTTGGAGCTTGATCCAGGTTGGAGGAGACGCAGCAGAGCGCTGACCGAGTCACAAACCCGCGGCAACAACTTGGTAGAGTTCCCGCAGAACTTCGACCAAGTCATCAACCAGGTCTGGACTGGCTGTCTGGGTTCCAGGTGTTTCCTGGTGAACCGACGTGTTATTTGGGCCGACAGCCTCAGCTGTGCACGCGCCTCTCGTTAAAGTGAATGTGGCAGCGCGTGCTGCGTTTCTCAGCATAACTGACAGCTGAACATTCAACAAATCGAACAATATCAACACTAAAACACATTGATCTGTCAGTGACTTTATCAGAGGGTTGTCTTTAGTTTTCAGACTCGTTAATGTTTAAATCCCCTAAAGTGGTTTTATTTAACAAAAACATGATGGAAACAGCCCTATGGGATAATGTGAAATAAACAGTAGAGAAATGAAGTCATTTTAAGGCAGATTTAATCCATTACAGATAAACTGGATGCTACAATCATTTTTTGACAGCTAAAAAAAAAATCAGCTTGAAGTTATTTAATGTAAAAAAGAGAGTTGATGCTTTAATCAGGTGACCTGTAAACTAAATGTAATCCTTTACTGTCAGGAGATGAGAAGGTTTCTACAGTCAAACTATTAAAACAGAGTGAGCTTTAGAAAACAGCTGTAAAGTTAAAGGAGACAGACCTCTGATTACAGATCAGTGTGTTTTAGTGTTAAAATGTTTCATCCTGATAACTTCATCAACCATCAGAGGTTGTTAAAATGAGCTCAGAGCTCATCTGGTCTGGAGGTTCTGGTTTGTGACTCAGGTCTGGGTTTCTGAGGGAAGTTCTGACAGGTTTAGTATTTCTTGTTAGGTTAGTAACAGCTGATCCAAACAGTGGATCAGCTGTTACTAACCTTAAACTCTAGACTTGAAGTATCACGACTCTTCAGCCTCATGAACACACATACCAGTATTATGAACCCTTTGGCAGAATTCAAATGAGCCATTTTAATCTAGATTAATCTAGATTAATTTCAAAATTAATCTAGATTAATCTAGATTAAAAAAATTAATCTATGCCCACCTCTAATTAAAAGCAAAGTAAAAGAATAATAAATGTTTTTGTAAAGAACAAGTTAAAACTGTTGTGCAACAGAGACCATTACATATGGAAGGTACCATTAATTGGTAAAATATACTAGATTACCAGTTTGCCTATTTGTAGGTATGTGCATTGGAACATTCATCTACAGAAAACAGAACTGATGAAAATGATACTATTACTATGATGTGTGTTTTTTTTTTTTTTTTTACATCAGCGGAGCTGAATGAGTCTATTGGAGGAGCTCCTCTGACTCTGTGGGCAGGCATCTCCATAGTGTGGCATGGGGGCCACTAGTGGCCCTCGGAGGGATTATACGTGGCCCTCAACTGGTAGAATGTTTTCCTCCAGTAGACTTTTGATACTTTAAAATATTTATTGTTCAGAATTGCACTAACGTGAGACTGGACAATAAAAAAATACATATGAATGTTAAATTAATTAAAGATTTAAAAATGTTTAGTCCAACCAGAAGCATTGGTCCTCTGATTAGGCAGTTGTTCTCATTTTAATTTAATTTCATGGTAAATGGGACCAAAAACCGTCACTGACTTTTACTAAAAAGCTGAATTGTGAGCAAACTTCATAAAACTTGACAAAACAGTGAACTTAAAAATATATTTTAGGACCAAAAAACTAGATAAGAGTCAACTCATCAAATTCTAGGAATTTTATGATCATCTTTTATTAGGACAAACTTATAAGACCTTTTTAAATGACTTACACTTAGTTTTCTTTTTTAAAAATTAATGCTTTGTTCTTTTCAATAAAATTTTGCATCCGTGACGTGTTTTTGAACAGTAGTTAAGAAAAAACTGTTGTAGTTTCTTTCTAAAATAATTATTTGTGGCTATAGCGAGGACTTTCAGCTTGGTGATTTTGGACATATCTTGTAAAGTTTGGACACCCCTGCTGTAGGGTGTCCTGAGGGGGGTAGGATGGATTATCTGTGATGAACACCAGTTAGTGACATTTCTCTTTTGTCTCTCATTAACTATAATGCCTCCAGGTTCTGTCAGATCATGTTTTTTTTTTATCCTTAATAAAGTTTTTTAGTCAGCTGGCTTCTCTGGCACTGCTGCTGCTTCTACCAATAGAAATCCAGTAGAGAGAATAACCTCTTACTCCACAGACTGTTAATAAAATCTCCTGTTTTACCATGCACATTAAATTAAAGATCTGTGTTTTCTAAGAAAATATTTTTAAGTTAAATGAATTTGTACAGCACTCTTGTAATTACTTTTAGATCTGATTGGGGCAAGAAATTTCCAACATTGTGACAGTCGTGCAAGTGTTGTGCAGATTTTAGTGTTACAGTTGTGTCTCAATTATTTACAATTTGTTTGTCCGCCGCTCCCAAACTTGTCTCTCATTTCTCACACGTCTGACTCATGGGTAATAAATTGAGAGGTCACTGGGAAGGATTTTAAACTAGTTCTTGACATGCGTGACAGCTCTAGAACATTTAACAACAACAAGTTCAAAATTCTAGCAACAAAAACGCGAGGTTCATCAACTCAAGTGAGACAATTAAAGACCCTCGAGAATGTTTTGAGACGTTCTGGAAACTACATCCTTAATGCCATTCACTGTTTGTCACCATCAGTAGCAGTCCAATGAGATGCTGGCTTTAGTTTTTATGTAAAGAGCAGGCTGAGGGGTTAACCAACAACATAATCGTTGAATGATTGATTTGTAAGGACCCTGTGTTTAGGAACTGAGGTCAGTGTGTGTAGATAATGTAGCTTTAGCATTTCTTCTCTAGCTGACAGCCATCACATTGTCTCAGACCTTCACCAAGTGAGAGACAAGCCCTCTGCCTGTTAGTCTGGTTCAGTTCCCATCCCAAACAGCCTTCGAGCACTCCCTCTTTGTCCTCACTCACTACTTCCTCCTTCCACTGCACGCTGGAGCCCTTATATGGCAATACCCTCCCAAAGCAGTCCGTCAGCTGTGGACTTATCTTTCATTCCTTCCCTGACTCTTAGACACATTATTGAAGTGAACTCTTAAATGAATGGAACATATTTGAACTCGGTGAAAATCAAAGTCACACTTCACTTTCTTTTATTTTCATTGTTTTGTTTCCACTCATAATAAACTTTTGACTTTGTTTGACAGCAGAACGCTCCAGCTGCCTCTCAAAAACTGACCTGACAAGTCCTGTGTGCTCACAGTCTGTTCCATTACAGCACTGCTTTGGTGTGGTTTGGGCTGAGCTGTACCCACAATCCTCTTAGATATTTAGTGAATTAGTGTGCTCTGAACACTGGTTTGTTTGTACCAAAAAATATCAGTCTTTGCACCAAATGTCAATGAAACAAAAACAAATGCATTAGTGGACTTATTGCTTAAGTTTAAGCCTAAGACGTCCAATTAAAGTGTTTGTTTGCACACACTCTGAGCAGACACACACTCCTTGGCTGGAGTAATGCCACGTGTGGTTCAGGCCGAGCTGCTTTTGATCCGAGGGGTTTGTGAAGCTGTATGGAATGCAGATATCACTCAGGGGAGGGGTACGGAGGAGAGCAGTCGTCTGACGTTAGCACAGCAGGACGATGACCCAGGCATTCGGCTGCAGCACAGGACAACCACTTTGACATGAACAGATAAATGGATATAAGTCTGAGCAAATTTATATTTAGGTTTAGATTTAGATTTCCTCGAGGTACATGGTTTTTAACTTGGCAGAGTTGTGGCATGGTTCACCTAAAGCTCAGTTAGGCAGAAACAATATCTAACAACAATTGGAAGGACAAACTGGAACAGAAAACAAGAAACATTCAAGAATCCTAACAGTCAATTAGGATGTCACCACCATTCCTGCATCTCCAGCTTCAGACACTAAGTCATGATCTGTTTGGAGTTGATGAGTTTCTATCATTGTGTGTTCACAGAATTATTTGCTATAAACTGGTATCATTTAGAACAGAGGTTCCCAATCTTTTTTTAGGTGACCCACATTTTGAAAAAGACAAAACTTCGTGACCCAATCTTAATCTATTTTATCATTTTAATCTATTGTTTTATTACTATTCTTGTTTTTATTAGTATTTTTCACTGCTTAAAATTCTGGCTCTAGATTTGAAATACATGGTGATATCTCTGCAACACTAAATGCTGTGAGATCCATGTTTGAAATATGTTAGTTTCTTTTTTACTTTTCTTAATTTAAGACTAAATTCAATGTAAATCAAAGGTCGGATTCATCTCTTTTTAAGTCCTCAGCCACTTAAGAGTCAGGACACTGCATAGATCTGCCTTCATGGCATGTGTTTAAAACAATAACACATTCAGTGATCTGTGTAAACTGTCTCCCTACACTGTGATCCTCTACAGAAACCCAGACTATTCAGTTTTATTGGTAGAGACTTTCATATGATGTAATGGTGTGGCTCTGAGTGTGCTCCTCAGTTATGGAAAACTAAACTTTATTGGTTTAAGAGCTAGCTCTGTCACCAGTCCTGGTTTAGCACTGGAGCCTCGCTGGTGGGTAAATCTATATAGATGACATTAGAAAACCTCCCCCTGACCTCTGTGCACATCAGTTATTTCAACCATAGATATTAGTTTTGTATTCGTCTCATCATGAGATCTGTAACCACAGATTTCAGTCCAGCTCTGGTCTTATTTTGCAACCCTTTTCTATACACACCTTTCTGTCAACTGCATTGCTGTTTAGAGGACCAAATGCACATCTGCAAGTCCTGTTTAGGTTTTATTCATTTACTTTTTTCTTTCTTGATTTCAAACAAAGCGATGATGATTTGACTAAAATAGGAGGAAAAGTGGCCAAAGTGTAAAAACCATTAACACAGGAGGACCTTGAGAGATTATTAACACATCTGGTTGTTTTAAAGCAAATTATTTGCATTTTCTGCAAAACAAAGAAAAAAAAGAAGCAGTTTTAAAGATGGTTACAATTGTAGCACAAGAGCTCCAAAAATGGAAGAACAGAAAGCTTAAAGATGTTACCTCTGACCAGGCAGGTTGAAAATGATGCCTCAAACAAATTGTTGCTGTGAGGAAAAATATATTTGTTACACCGTACTGTGCACGCTCTAAAATCAGTTTTGCACGTTCTTATCTACAGAGATGTTTGTCTTCGTGACAGGAAAATGACATTTTGCCGGAGGACTTTATTACATAACTGTAACTGTCAAACAGAGGCAGAAAAAACAAAACCTGAACCCATTTGCAAAGTTCTGTTTTTGTAGTCTCCTGAGACCGGTTTTATACTGGCTATAAGGTTATTTAAAGGTAGTAATAATAAAAGGTAATAACTTTTTAAAAATAATTCTTTTAGTTTAATTTTTTATGTTCAGTGCATAAGATCTAGGGACTAAAATGTGCTTTACTTTACCAGGTGGTTAACCTGCTAGCTAATGGGTTAAATGGTTTGAATGCATTACAAAAAGTTCCCACAATGCAACAATGAAATTTATTTCACCCAGTCAATGTATTTTGATTTTTTTTTGGGAATTTTAACCTAAAACAATCTGTTTTCATGATTTGTTTTCAGTACACCACTTGAAATGTGTTTGATCTTGGTCACTAATATTATTAAAATCCTCTCTGGTTACTCACATGTTAATTATCCATCTAAACGTCTAAATCATTAAAGTTTTAAGTCCCAGCTTGTTGCTACCCCTCCTGTTACATATTTGTTTAGAACAGTAACAAGTGGCTGGACCGCATGTCTCTGCTGCTCTGAGACCTGCGTGATGAAATGTGATCAGTTTGCATATTATGAGTTACAGTGTTTCCTGTTGTAATTGGTTTAAATCTAAATCTTAGACCTGATTCTGACCTCAGCCCCCAGGAGGAGGTGTAACAAACCTCCAGGTGTTTTGGAACACGTTTAGACTCTGTGGAGGTCTGAACAGAACGCGTTGGCGTTCCTGGGGTTTTCGTCACTGCAGCAGGGTGTGTGCTGGTGGAGGCGCTGCTTCATCTGCAAAGCCTTTTCCTATCAGTCATACAGCAGCTGCTCTTCTCACCAACACCTTACAGGCTGGAAATTGGTCTTGCTCGGTTTCCATAGTGATGGGATGTGGGTACCACCTCTTGTCCCCTCACTCTTGTTTCTCCAGTAAAACTGCAGTGCTGTGGTGACAGAATAACGGCTACAGGGACGCCTCCCCGCCAGCTCAGAGCGGGACGAGCTGGAGTCAAGGTCATTGTGTGTTTGTGTGGGAGGAGTGTTCCTCCTCTACCTCACCTTCATCCAGTGATGTAAGGGGGTCCTCCCAGGCGGCAGACTGCTCTGTTCATCCCTTAAATTAAAGGGATATTTGAGTCATTTTGAAGTGCCATTGACTACACAGGGTTCTTTTCCAGTGCTTTAAAAATGCTTAAATTTTAAGGTGGTATTTTCAAGATTTTGAAAGTGCAGGAGTGTTTAATAAAGCGCTTGAAAACAGATGTACCAAAAAGTCAGCTGGTGATCGGAATGGGACAATTATCAGCCAAGTTGAAACTCAAAATACTGATTACCCCCCTGGTCAGTGAACGCACCATCACCAAACAGCAATAAAAAAGTTGACATTCTTCCCAGTCTGTGAACTCACTCAGCACTGATTAATGCTAACCGATCTTCCATGTGGTGGTTTTTACTTCTAGAATTCTAATTTTCAAGTTGATCAGAAACATGACAAACATTCTGGTAATTGTAGTTATCTGAGATGAATCAGAAGATGCCAACATTAGTATCAGTAGGTCAGAGCTGCACAAAAATCAGTCTCCTCCTCAGAACCAGAATCTGTGCATCTCAATTGAAACCTTGACTAAAAAAATGTTTCTGGCACAAAAAACGGACGAGGATGTTAATATTGTGTAAATATCTACTGTTCATGTACAAATCTTACACCTGATGTGTGCTTGAGTTTCATTAAGGAACATTCCCCTTTGGTGACATCACTGAAAGTGGACGGAGTTCCTAGAAACGAGAAGTAGTTCTCTGATCAGAACGATACTCATTGCTAGTCAGATGGAGGACAAATTAATAGATAACTCAGGCATCTTACACCTGATGAACAACACTTGTGCAAAGAAAGTTATTTCATTTGTTTCAGCCAAAGAACATTTGAATTACTGTTCTACTGTAGGTGCTGCTGCAAGAACCGATAGAACGCCACTTCATAATGACCCAAATATCTCTTGAATTCCTCCCGCTCACCGTCAGCTGAGCCAGCACAGATGTGCAAAACGTCATCGCAGAGCTGGAAAGGAGGGCTGTGAAGTCACACACACACACACACACACGCGCACACGCACACGCACACACACACACACACACACACAGACTCACACAGACAGACTGACACTCACAGACTGACACTCACAGACTGACAGACTCACAGACTCACAGACTCACAGACTGACAGACTCACACTCACAGACACTCATGTGACTCGGTGTCAGCACCAAGTTCACAGCTGGATTTCTTATTTACCTTGTGGTCGGTCTAAATCTGGCCCCAGGCTCACCTTTCACATGTTGTGCTTGGAGGGGGAAAGCCGAGGAAGGGTTTATCATCATCATCGTCATTGTTTACGGTCTCCAGGCAGAAATAAGAGTCATGTCGCACGTGTCGGCATGCTCACACCGCAGAGAGTCACCTGCAGGGATCTGGCACACACTCCACCTTTCTCACAAAGCTGTAAGCCTAAATAAAAACAAAGCGCTCCGACTACAGAGCCTTAGTTTTTCATGACCCAACTGCAGCACCGTGTTCTTGGATTTCCATCATGTTGCTGTGGTGTCGTCTGACAGCAGCGGGCCTTAGTCAGCGCTGGGCCAGTTCTGAAAAGTGGAGGTGTCTGTAGCGTTCTGCTTCATCTACGAGTAAACACAGCAGGAAAATCCAGGACAGTGATAGAACACGGGAGTACTGCTGGGAACGTTCAGGACTCAAACCAAGGGAACAGCTCTTATCAGGGAGGGGGTGTTGGTACTGATTGGTTTAATGCTGGACTAGGATCAGATTCAGACCTGTAGATTTTATTAAGGAAAGTGTTGAGTCTGCTAAAAGACGTTACAGAAAGGAGTGTGATGAAATCGTGTGAAGTTTGACCTCATCGTGGTAGCTCTGCTTTCTTTGTGTTGGAGTGCATCCATAAAGTCCCATCACAGCCTTCTTTTGTTCATTTTTTGTCATTTTTATTTCCCAAAATTTTTTGTATTGTTTGACATCTTTTCTCCTAAAACAATTTTTTAATGAGTGAAATGACCCAATTATAATTTTTAAGAGACAACAAATGTCCAGGAAATAATAGAAACTTGGAGGTTGCAGGTTAATTTCTGCTAATTTCTCTTGTGAGTCAAGTCTAGACTTTATTAAGGAATCATTGTTGAAAGAATCATCTGTTTGCACATTAAAATACTATAAGCCTCAGCTCCATTTAATACTGTAGAGATGAAGAAGCAGCCTTTATCTCACTGGGCTCTGACTGTTGACACATTTGACAAGGAGCTTTCAAACGGTCTTCAGATGGTTGTGAGTAGGACTGGGTACCGTTAAATATTTTTTGATAGTACTACTTTAACAACACCCGGTTTTTGATACGGTACCTTAACGATACTTTTTTCGGTATATGTATAATTCTGAGAAAATAACAAAGTACTGAGTGTTTTTTTTTTTTATTAAACAAAAAAAAACACATTGTTTTACAGTATATTTATTATTATTTATTGCATACCTCGGTAACTTTCTGTTATCAGTCTTCCCTCTTACACACCTTCTGATGCAGGCTGGAAGCTCGGGTTCTGCTTTTTTTTCAGTCCGACTGAACACGGCGCTGCAGCTGCTAGTTAATTCCATATGCGATTCGTTGCTTTGACTAATTGCTGGTATTCCTGTTCTTGACTACACAAATCTCATTGCATATGTTGCCGATTGCTCTGTTCCCGTTTACCTTTCCAAAATGCAGCCAAACTTTATAGTTTTTTGGCATTTTAAAGTCGCTTAGAGGTAGGGCTGTCCCGATCAGGTTTTTTTGCCCTCGAGTCCGAGTCATTAGATTTTGAAGATCTGCCGTTCACGAGTCCCGATCCGATCTTTATAATATGTTGTTGTGATCAACTTTATAATGCCTCCAGACACAGACATACTCACACTTTCTGCTTCAAGCTGCTTCTGTGTTCTACTTAGCCGATGTTTAACTAATAAAAACAAAGAAGCCACAAAATGATGTCATGCTGCAGACATAAATCCATCCATCTGTATAATCTATCATATCCATATATGTTTAAATACTTAAACATAATTCTCTGTGCACAAAATTAGTTTGTGGTTAAAGTAACTTTTTGAGGAAAATCTTTTTTTCCTACAGCTGTTCAGGTGCAGAAATGTCAACATTATTTTAACACTCTGGTCCATTTTTTGCCCAGAAAGAACAAACTTGTTAACTGACAATGACCCGGATCATTTCTTAAGTCATCAGCTCCTCCTCCTGCTTTATCCTCTGACTGCAGCAGCTCTGAACAACTTCTTAATTAGACTATTTGGAGAAATCCGTCAGTGTTGTGCGCGTTTTGGAGCGACATTTAATCAGGAAGCTTCTCCTCAGAAAGCGCTTTTAAAAAATCTTAACATCGCTCAATTTATTTCCCGACGGAGGGCAGGTGTTGTGCTGCGCACGGAGCAGAATCTCCTCCTGAGGCAGGAGGGAGACACGGCGTAGGGGGAATGAGTTAGCACATGTATGACTCGCTCCACGTCGGCCTCGCCGCCTCCTCCAGACCGAGCACTCCCGTCGGTGCTTGCTTTCCGTTCAGGGGGAGGACGAATCCTGGTAGCGGGTGTGGAGTGAGCGGCGAACCCGGTCATTGCTCCATAAGCTCACGTGTCTCCCGGTCTCTGCCCCCTCCCTCCTCCTAGACCGGCGGAAACTGATTCAGACTCTGATTATGGTTAATATAAGTGCACAAATATATAAATCCCATGTGCTTTAGATTGTTTAACATATATTTAAAAACCCAAACTTCCTTCTGAAGGCGTAGCGGCTTTTATTTTGGCGGGGCGGTGCGCATGTAGAGGAAACCAGAGTCAAGATCGGGAGGTGACGTCCAATACCGATCGAGTCCAAAATCACGTGATCGGGGCCGATTTCCGATCACGTGATCGGATCGGGACATCCCTACTTAGAGGTGTGTTCAGCCAATCAGATCAACACACCTGATCCAGGTAATCAACAGCAGAAACAACAAAGATAGCTGGAAAAAAGCAGGACTGTGGCTCTCTAGGACCAGGGTTCCCTACCCCCGGTAGGCTAATGGAAAAGGGAATAGGATGAAACCAGATCTTATCCACCTCCATCCCAGAGCAGACAGATATAATCAGATAATACCAATAAAGAAGAGAGGAAAACAAACTAAATGTGAATGAAAATGTACATAAAATAACAAATTACTTTACAAAGAATTCATAATATGTACTCAGTTCTCTGTGTAACCTGGTATTAACTGAGAGACACAGCATTACCCACATAGAGTATTTCCGTCCTCCTTGTTGACTAAACTGTGTCCCCCATATTTAGTGTTAATTTCATTGAAAACTCTAATCTGACAGAGGTCATGTGACACTAACACAACATGTAGCTGAGGGTTTGTTTCTCTGCAGCAGCCTCAGATCTCACCTCTCGTTCTCCTCCTCCTCCAGTGCGGGGATGTCGTCCAGGGAAGATCGTCCAGATGACGGAGGCGGAGGTGCGCGGCCTCTGCATAAAGTCCCGTGAAATTTTCCTCAGTCAGCCGATCCTCCTGGAGCTGGAGGCTCCACTCAAAATCTGCGGTCAGTTCCACAATAACCCTCCTTTTTCCAGTCTGGACCAGAGGATGATGTGTCCAATAAAACCTCTAAAATGTGTCTTTCCTGGTCTGTGCTCCGTCTCAGGTGACATCCATGGACAGTACACAGACCTGCTGAGGCTCTTTGAGTACGGCGGCTTCCCTCCAGAGGCTAACTACCTGTTCCTGGGAGACTACGTGGACAGAGGGAAGCAGTCTCTGGAGACCATCTGCCTGCTGCTGGCGTACAAGATCAAATACCCCGAGAACTTCTTCCTGCTGCGGGGGAACCACGAGTGTGCCTCCATCAACCGCATCTACGGCTTCTACGATGAGTGTGAGTCCCTCAGAGAGCCGCTGGTCCTTCTCTCAACCATCTCTCCTCAGGACAGTAGAGTAGGTTCTAATGTCAGTCTGAGACACGCTCTCCTGTTGACCTCTCAGGTAAACGCCGGTTCAACATCAAACTGTGGAAGACTTTCACCGATTGCTTCAACTGCCTGCCCATCGCCGCCATCGTGGACGAGAAGATCTTCTGCTGTCACGGAGGTACTGAGGGCTGCTGGGAGCTGGAGTGTAGACGGTGTGATGAGAGGTTTACAACACGCTGATGGTTGGACTGTTGTGTCTCCTGCAGGCCTTTCTCCTGACCTGCAGTCGATGGAGCAGATCAGACGGATCATGAGACCCACAGACGTACCCGACACAGGTAACGCGCATCAGACCAGCCGCTCTGTCCAGAGATCAGTGACCTTCAGAGAACTGAAACCATTAAATCAACAGTGGTTCCACAAAACAGCAGCAGCTGAGACTCATATCAACATGGCTGATAAACTAAGCATAAAAATACTAACATAAATACTGTATCAATAGCTATTTTACTAGATTTATTCAATCAGGACACCTTCTTTTGTAACAGTTATGATAAAAAATATGCTTTTAGAAAGAATTTTAAATTTTCGACTTCTAGAGATTATCTCAGGATGGTCACATGGTCCCAGCTGAAAACCTCTGTAATGATTCATGTAGTCAGAAAATACCCAGTTATAGGCTACTTATAATGACCACTTTCAGTAGTACAGGAGCAGGAATGATGCTACAGATGGCCTCATCTGTCTGAAAGAAGAAGTAAAATCAGACAACTTTGACCCCAAAGTGGAGACTAAAGAGGAATTGTTGGTAAATGTTTTGTTTGAGATGTGGAACGTTCTTTAGTTTACATAAACTCCTAAAATGTTACCTATTGAAAAAGATTCATTAAAGAAACTTATTGTGTCAAATATTTGCATTTAAATGTGATTAATTAACTACAAAGACTCAGGACATGCATTCCTGCACTAGTGTAAGTGAAGATAACTAACGGGTAAATGTTGAGTCTCTGACTCTGTCTGGACCAAGTCTCTGATGGAACATCTGGACCAACAGTTTGAGGAACCTTCAGCCTGCTCTCTGAGCTCCTGTTGAATTCTGGGAAGTGAAGCATCTCCGTTGTTAAAGCTGCCTCTTGTCCATATAAGGGCGTCGGTGTTCAGACCCTCTGGCCGCGGCCCCTCAGATCCTCCTGTGGTCTTTTATGGTGACTCTCTGGAGCCTGAGAGCTTGATTTGTCAGTTTGTTTCACATTTTTGAGTCTGACCCAAGTTCTGTGTGGTTCTTGTTCTCCTTCAGGCCTCCTGTGTGACCTGCTGTGGTCCGACCCAGATAAAGATGTGCAGGGCTGGGGGGAGAACGACCGCGGCGTCTCCTTCACCTTCGGAGCTGATGTGGTCAGCAAGTTCCTCAACCGTCACGATCTGGACCTGATCTGTAGAGCCCACCAGGTACCTCCTCTCCTAACAGTACAGACGTGTAAAAAAAAAAACCAACTTCTGATTCTCATCTAGTCCTCATGAAGAGCAGAGGGCTCTGTGATTTGAACACTGTGTTTCTGACGCCTCCAGGTGGTGGAAGATGGGTACGAGTTCTTTGCCAAGCGGCAGCTGGTGACTCTGTTCTCAGCCCCTAACTACTGCGGAGAGTTCGACAACGCCGGTGGTATGATGAGTGTGGACGAAACCCTGATGTGCTCCTTCCAGGTACCCCGCCACCGTGCAGTAGCGCTGACCCAGGTCTTGTTTAGTGAATGACTTTGTTACAGACTGCTGTGTTTGTGTTCAGATCCTGAAGCCATCTGAGAAGAAGGCCAAGTACCAGTACGGAGGGATGAACTCCGGCCGGCCCGTCACTCCTCCCCGCACAGCCCAACCTCCAAAGAAACGATGAAGACGGACAACCAGAACACGATGAAATGATTGTCTCCTTTCTGGCTTTTCACCACATTAAATAAATAAAATAAACAGTTTTGCAGAGGATGAAACACGAACCATTTAAAAAAGACACGCCCCGACCAATCTTTTCATTTAATCTCTTGAACTGTTGTCCTCCTCTTCTCTTCTTCTGATGCTTTTCGTCTCCTCTCTGCATCCATGTAACATTTTTAAAAACGAGTGTTTAAATGAGAGAACGGTGAGTCATTCTGTAGCATCTTTTTGTCTTTTTTTTTTTCTTGACAGATTGACAGCTAGTTTAGTTTACCACATCTGACCCCCGCCTGTGCAGACACACACAGGTATTAATGACAACTGCTGGGTTTTCAATAAATAATACAGGGAATAAGTACATCTGTGTGCTTCTTTCACTGAAGGTATTCAAACACTTGGAAGTCTGTAAAACCACCACAAGTCTTCATGTCATCAATTCATAGGTGGTTCTGAAGGGAAGCCCAGGTAGCTTTCAGGTTGGATCTGGCGTCTCATCTTCCTCTGGACAATCCCCCATAGATGCTCTATGGCAGGGGTGTCCAACTCCAGTCCCCGAGGGCTATTGTCCAAGTTTTAGTACCCATCCTGATCCAACACACAAATCTTTTAATTTATGACTTTAGCAAGTTTAAGTTCTCCAGAAGCCTATTCATCAGCCACTGATTCAAACCAGGTGTGATGGAGCTGAGAAACATCTAAAACATGCTGGATAGCAGCCCTCCTGCTCTGGAGTCTAACACAGATCAGGACTGTTTACTGGCCAATCAGAGCTCAGTAACACCACGGTCACTAAATTTTAGGTTTTCTTTCTGGGCCATAATCAACAAAACTATAAGAAGGCTTGATATATTTCACTATCTGTAATGAATTTATATGTTTTACTTTCTGAAACCAGACAAATACTGAACTTCTTCACAATATTCAGAATTTTTAAAGGTGTGACCTGTAGATGCGGAACATTAAGAAACATTTCTTCAGTAAAACGAGCTGGAGTTTGATTTTAAACAAAAAGACTTCACAATGAACTCTTATTTTGAAAAGCATTTTAACATTTCCTTAAATGAAAAACTCAACTTTAAAAACACATCCATTTATTAACAATCAGAAACACTGAACATGCTTCAGTTCCCTTTACTTGGCATGTAGCTCAAAGCAGATACAGCAGCATCACATGTTGCTATGGAAACAGATGCAAAATGACTTCCTTTGGCGACAAACCGATTGTACTGCTCAGTAACGAACACAAACAGCCCCACGAAGCAGCAGGTATTTATATGGATTAAGGCTGATTATAACAGCAGCTAACTACTACAAGCTGTCTGATTCAAACCTGAAAAACATTTACAAAGAAAAACTTAACTTCCATCAGCCCTGGAAATGCAGCATTAATAAAATCAAACCTTCAAAGGTAAAAAACCAACCTACACTTATTTTGTAGCAGCAGCCATATTACATGCCTCCAAAACTTAAAATAAATCTCAAAAAACATGACATGGTAAAGAAACGAACTCCTATGAATCATTTCATTCGCGTTTCAGACCCTGAAAGTGCATCTTATTTAGGTTCATCTGAGGTTTTTAGGACACCTCACAGGTAATGATGCATTATGACCAGCAGGTGGTAGTAGCTGCTTTGTGAAGGCAAATGAGTGAAGGAGGAGGAGGATGTCCATTGGGTCACATCTTTAAAAAATACATCAATGAAATTAATGTAACTTACTGAATGTGAATTTTAATTCTAGAAGTTCTGGTTCCTAATTCACTAATCATCCATGTTCCTAAAGCAGGCTACAAGCTACCACCTCTATGGTGCTTTTGTTTTCCTATTAATGTAACAGAAGTTATCACAATTCTTAATATAAAACTTTTGTAAGGAGAAAAACATACAAAAGTATCTGATTTTGTGGAAACATTCAAGCATTTGTCAAATAAAGTGAAAAAATACAAACTTATTCTACGTCAACAAGAGTAAAAACAACAACCAGCAGGTTTTTCTGTGAGGAAAACGACTAACGGCAGTTAAATAAATGTTTATGATCAAACTAAACCCAAAAACCCAAAAATCAACTTGTTTTCTGCATTTTACCAAACCAGGTTTTAGTTATTTACAGGGAATTCTAACATTTTATACTGGGACCATTTCATGGATCCAGTCTCGCGCTCATTGAGGTTCAATAAAAAAATAAATAAGGACCAATCAAAGCGCTGATTGTGACCTGGTAATCACATTCCCTCCTCAGGAGTAGGAATATCTGATTAGATGAAGGATCGGAGTGGGAAGGACAGGGCGGCTCCGAGGGACAGACCCAGAGACAGGAAGAAGGTCATCAGGGCTCCAGCGGTCTCAGCGTCTTTAGGCTCCACCTGCCTGAGGACAAAGGTCAGACCAGGTTAGGGTCAAGTTCCACTCCATTACAAAAACTAGAGTTAACTGTAGACTTTAATTAAGGACAGGAGTTTAGGAGTCAGAATAATAAACAGACCTGTTTTGGTTAAAAACCCTGAATCTTTAGAGCAGCAGTGGAGGACTTTGTCCCAATATCTTTGAGATGTGGGGGGGGGGGGGGGGGGGGGGGACTCAGTTACTAAGGTCAAAGGCAGAAATCTTTCTGATGGATTTTTTTCTTCCTTTTAGCGGCTCAACAATACATTAAAGGCATATTATGCAGTTTTGTTTGTTCTTTAGCACCCCCTAGTGTCCATTTTAAGTCACTTTTTTAAGTTATTAAAACATAAACAACCAGTAAAATAAACAACCTACATCTTTAATCAGACTCCAAACTTTACTCCAGTGTGACCAGTTGCAGCTTTCACTGAAGATCCCAGTCAGCTCAGGCTGTTTAAATCACGTTTCTCATCATGTATGTACTCACTGTGGTGCGTAGGACATGGAGAGGCAGACGAAGTAACCGCTGGACACAGAGAAGACGGCCATGATGACAGCGAAAATGGCGTCATGTTCGAAGAAGACGGGCAGGTTTGAGCGACTCTGGACGTTACAGAATATCAGCAGAGGGACGAACACCACCCTGGAGACCACCAGCATCGGGAACAGCACCGACTCTTTACCAGGCTGAGAACCAGGAGGGAAACACGGGTTTACGTCGAGTCTAAAACCACATGGGAAAATCACGTCCTACTGAGTTAACTAAGGAGCCATGAGCAGCGTGATGGGTCTGATCACAGGTGTGTGTGTTTACACCTGGTGATGTGAGGAAGGATCACATGATGCTAATTTTACAAACAGTATCTGATGGTATATTAAGGCTGCTGTAGATTTTTGGAAAACTGTCAGAAATCTCAATAAGTTTGTTTTCCAGCTAAATTTAAGGCTTGAATGTTTTTTCTTGCAAATAAACGAGTCGTTTTTATTTTAGTATTACGTTTATATTCTTGTACATTTAGGTCTTTAATTACGGAATTTGAAAAAACAAAAATGTCCTCATTAAATTAAGATGTTCTAACATCAAATATCTAGTTCTTGTAAATGTAATTATATGATAATTTATACATTTGTGAGATTTATATATCTAGCTCCACCCCAGCTGTTTTATAATAATCACTAATGAACCTAATATTTTGTCACAGTGAATTGTTAAACAACATCTGGTGGATGGAGCGGCTGAACATCCAGAACCAGGAAACACAAACCTGCAGCTGCAGCTGATTACTGAAGGTCAAATCACAGCCTAGTTTTTCCTGCAGATTTTTCATTTTATATTTCTGATAATATACATTTTTGAAATAATAATTTATGGAATGTTCTTGTATCTTTTCCAATTTCAAAACTAAATACTTTTCAAGCACATTCAAGGTGAGTTTTCAAGGTTTTCCATAATCTAGGTTGTGATTTATGCATACATGACCAGGGGTCTAATTTATAAAACTCGCTTACACAAAAAACGAGCCTGAAAGTTGCGTAAGTCACTTTTTACTCAAACTTTGGGATTTATAAAAGAAAAGGTAATGGGAAAATGTGGTAACTTTAAGCAAACTCTGGACCTTGTGTAAGCACATTTTGGAGACGTGAAACCTGTCAGAGCAGCTGGTGAGATGAAACATGGTGAATTTAAGACTTTTACAAACTCACACACACACACACACACACACACACACACACACACACACACACACACACACACACACACACACACACACACACACACACACACACACACACACACAAAACCAACAATCACCACCATCCCGTCTCTGAACAGAATAAAAATGAGAATATGAACGAAAATATGTCACATTTTAGAATAATCTCACATTATGTTCATACAGACGTCTTCAGCTTATAGAGCAACTGCACTTATTGGTGCATTAACTGTGATCACTGAGGCATGAATCCTGCAGTGACACTTATGCGTAATGCACTGCTCAGCTCGGTCAGTTTATGACAGACTCCGGATGGATGGAGGGAGAGTTTTTAGAGATTTCTTGATGATGACTGGCTGATCGATCAGCTGATAGATTCTCTAGATCATCCTATGGATCTATGTGCTGAACTGGACCCAGTGTCAGATCAACAGAACCATCAGAACCAGTAAAACCCGGTGTCACCACTGCAGCTTCTGACCGTTCTTGGGTTTCTTTCAACCAGTGAATTATCCGACAGGTTGACTATTTGTCTGATAGGATGAACAACATGACGTTTCTTCCCCTTTGGATTAAAGGTTTGTATTAAATGTTTCTCTTAGTCCCTGACCGATCTATCTCTCTGTCAGACTGACAGCGGCGCTGCAGCGAGTCTTGGAGCAGTTCCGTGTATTTGGGACGTGTCAACATTTGATCACCTAATGAAACATTTTTCGAGTTTCAGCCTCTGTGAAATGACGTTTTCTAAACCTCTCGGTCATGATTTACTGTTAAAAGCCCAAAATCCACCGGCTCATTTATATGCAATTATTCATGAAGTGCTTTGCATTGACCGTATATGGCAGAATGTGGGAGTGTAGGAGGAGGGTTCTGACCCAAAAACAGCTGAGCACAGTTCTAGGTATGACATCAATTTATAAAGCAGAATTACACAGAGTTTTATAAATTGGAAATGGATTTTACATAAGTGAAAATGTTTTGCTGAGCTTAAGTACGTTTTCAGTAAGGATTCTACGTAAAGTTTTATAAATGAGGCCCAAAACATTTATGTTCAAAGAGTCAATATCACTGTCCTACAACAGAATCTGGTTAAGAGTTCACCCACTTCACTAAAACAACACTTTTCAAACCTTGAAAGGTAAGAAAGTCTGGAATTCTGACTAACAAAAACTGAAAAAATAGAATATTGGGTTTCAACCACTTTATAGGGCCCTAGTGGTGTTTTTTTTTTTGTGTGTCTAATTATTAGATTGCCTATTTGTAATCTGTAAACATCTGATCAGAAGCTAAATGAACCCAAAGCAGCTGTCTGATTGTTACGGTGTCGACAGATCAGATTCATACCAAACTCTAAAGGATTCTTTTGTTATTAGATCTGATTTTTACTGAAATTATTTCATAAGAGAGCAACAGAGAGAATCAGAAACAACATACAAGTTTAGCTTCTGAATAAATGAGTCTGAAAAAATGATAAAAACATAAAAAGTCCTGTGGTGACTAGACTGACACCACAGAAAGAGGAAAAAACCAGCTTCTTCTTCTTCTAACATTGTTTACCACACAATAAAAGGTTTGTGATAAAAACAAACACCTAAAGCTGTGACATGATTGGACGCTCACCCAGCGTATCACCCAGGTGACGCTCCGGCCGAGCCAGTCACCGATGTTGAACATCAAGAAGCAGCACACGGAGATGAAGTAGCGCTCTGAGGAGAGGATGAGAAAACGTTCAGTAAAGCTGGATCAGACCCAGTCAGCTGAAGGAGACTCACTCATACCCCATTTTCCAGGAAAAGACGTTTTGACATCGACGGTGACGGCGGGGAACACGGACAGAGTGACGGTGAACACGAACGTCACGCAGAACGCCATCACCCAAATCTGGAACAATCGGGAGAAAGTACCTTTAAAGTGTTCATTCAATAAATGTACCATCGAGTCTGGAATCAAAGTGATCTCATTAATCAAGTGACTAAATAAAAAGGGCTGGACTAACATCAGCTGGTTCAAACACTCATGAATTTTAGGATTTTTTTGCTTCAGCAAACAGATGTTCTACATATTTCCAGTTTTTTTTTTCTTCCCAATTTCATATCTTTACATCAAATTTATGATTGAGTGGTTCTGGATCAAGTCCAACCAGGTTTTACTTGAATCAGTGGTGGATTGGGTCCAGTTTTCCTGCAGACAACTCCTAGATGTGTTCTCCATGACCCAGAAGAACCTACAGCTGTCAGTCATTTCCTGGTGGTTCTACGTAAAGGCATACTAGGCAGTTTTGCTTGTTTTCAGCTCCCCCTAGTGTCTGTTTTAAATCACTGTGGTAAAAATGTTAGCACCATTGTCTTTACTCAGAAACACCTAAATGTTGAAAGAGAAAGTCAAAACGTCAAGGAAAAAAAAGAAACCGAGTTGAAACCATAAAGGAAAGTCAAAATGTTGAAGAAGAAAAAAAAAAAAACTTTTAAAAACCCGAAATAATTATGAAAAAATGCTGAATAAGAAAAGGTTAAAATTATGAAGATGGTCAAAATGTTGAAAACAAGTCTAAAGTTGTCAATTACAAGAATATCCAGAGGAAGCAAACCCCGTCGAGCTGAACCCAACTGTTTTTGTTTTGTTTTAATTATTGTTGTAAATTGAGGGTTCAGGGTGTGTTTTCACTGAATAAACCATAAACAAAACCCGTCTTATTTAGATAGACAGAAAGGTAATAAGCTGCAATTCTCTGGAAATATTTAAAACATCTTTATCCTGAAGCAAGAACATTCTCATAAAATCCCATCAAAGGGTTTGAGGTAGCTGACATTGAAGTCTGGCATTAAAACAACTAAATAACTGAATCCAGGTTTACCTTTTTAAAGACCTCTAAGACCGAGGCCTTGGCTTGACCCTTCTCCACCTCCTTGGTCCTGTCGGGGCTCAGTTCCAGCTTCTCCTCCGCCTCACTGCAGCGCTTAGCTCCATCATTCATCACTGATCCGTTAGCATGACCGTTCAGCTTCCCGTTTTCCACACTGCTGCCACCTGGAACTCATTACACAGCAAGAACTCACAGTTAAAGAGGCACTTTGGTTTCATTATTATTTGTTTTTGATAATTATATTATTGAAGGGGATTTTGGTGCTTTTAGCTGACAACATAATAAAGGTGACTAATCAGGATTATATAACGATAATAAGACTAATTACCAAGAAGCACTGTTACAACAAAGAAATGATCAACCAAACACAAACGTTCTTACTTTATCTGAAACGTTTATGAAGAAAACAGCACTGGACTGAGTGCAGACCCCTGAGGAATGCCATTTTTGAGTCTACTAACTGTATGATGAGGTGACATCAGTCCGATCAGGAGAGACACTGCTGCAGATTGGTGACAAACTAAGCATTCGTATTACCTTTTTGAGCAAGAGTTGTTTTAAATTCCTAAAATCAGCCACTAATTTGTCACCAGTCAGCAGCAGTGTCTCTCCTGATCCGACTAGCCATGCACTACTTCCTTTTTTTCAGGGACTCTGCCTACTTTGAGTGATGTCACCCAAACATCTGCTAAAGAAAAACTTCTGATTAATGGAAGGATAGACCACTCAGTGTGATGGAAACACAGTGTGTGTGTGTGTGTGTGTGTGTGTGTGTGAGACCTAACAGAGCCCGTCTTTGTCAGAGTGTGTAACTGGGTAAATGGAGGGTCAACAGATTTAATGAGATAACGCTCCAGTGAATGGATGTGATTCAGCCACACTGTGAAGTCAGACTCTTTCTCCAACCTGTCAGATAAACATTTAATCTGATGTGGAACAAACTCCCAGATTAAACAGAAATAAAAAGATGAGTGTAGGGGGAGTTTGATCGTTAAAGACTCACCGCTCAGCAGCTTGTCTGTGGTGTCTTCCTCATATTTGCTGCTTCTGTTCAGGTAATGTTGAGCAAATTCCTACAGGGAGACACCAGAAGAAAGGTTCATATATCCAGAGTCACGCTAGTTAAAAACCCAACTGTTTCACGTTTATTGATCTATTCTTTCTAAACTGATAGTTAGATTTTTTAATTCTGAAGTGTGTTTCTATTTTCTACAGGACTGATGAGCTAATGGCTACAGATCAAAGCTTCTTTTTTTTTTTAACAAAAACTTGAAACACAGGAGACCAAGAAGCTCATTTGTGATGGACGTATGATGTAAAAATAAACTCATTTAAAGGTTTATAAATGTGTTGTTTTGAAGTACAGCAGACTTCAGAAATACAAACATGAAGCTGAGTTGGCTTCTGATGTGGCTCAAGACCAATATCACACAAAAACCACAACTTGGACTGTTCAAAACTAGATTAAATCTTTCTGCAATAAAAGCAATCGCTTAAAAACAGTTTGTAAAACCTTCAAATACTTCAATAAAAAGTTCCATAAAAATATTTTTATACTTTAAAAAAAATCAGGACCACATTAAAAGCAGACCAATTGAAAAACTACAATATTTGTCCTTTTATTTTTTATTTAAAGACCCTGATTTATTGCAGAATAACTTAAACCAGGTTTCTACACTCAAAGTTTTGTAGGTTTTGAACTAAAGCTGATCAAAGATGGTTCAGACGCTAAACTTGCACTTTTTTCTGAGATCGTCTGGTCTGGTCTGTTTTCCTGAGACTTGAGGAATATCATAAAAATAGGCACTAAACTGCTGTCCTAACCCTCAGGCTTCAGTTTAATTCACTACTCTCTTGTGTCATTAAGGACAATAAGGTCCACTTCCCAAAACACTTAATTTAAAAAGAAAAAAATGTTTTTCTTAAAAGCTAAATCCTAACATCATAGAATGCAGGATTGTACTAGTTTGTAATAAACATGGATTTTTAAAATTTTTATTTTAAAGGAACTTAATGGAGCATTTTTGTCCTCAAAAAAGGTAATTTTAAATTTGATGCTACAGAAAAACTAATAACGCATCATTTGTGAGATATTTGACAAGTGATTTAACAAAAAATATCCCCAGCTGACCAAAACTAGTTTTATGCAACCCCCCCCCCCCCCAAAAAAAAAACAAACAAACAAAAAAACAACAACATACTTTCATCATCAAACAATCAAACTGGGATTTAAAAGGTTTAAAATCCTGGTAATTTATTATTTGATTGGGTTGACTGGAGTTGACTGAAAGATTTAACCCAAAAATGAAAAAAAAACATTCAGTTTATACGTTTGTTCATAAAAACTATTAACATGTAACCAAACTGACATTTAAAGGGTCATAAATCATCAAAATGACTGAATGTTTGAGAGTTTTGAGCAGGAATGAAGCTGTTTAACAGACTGATTGGGAACATAGCTCAGTTGGTAGAGTGGCCGGTCTGGCAACCGAAGTGTTGCCGGTTCAATAGACCCTGTGCACGAGAAAATGCTAACTTCCGGGTTTGAGACCGGATGTACTGTCTTTCGTTTCCTGTAGCTGTATTTGACGGTCAATCCTTACTGCGAAGATGGACTACAGAATCATGTCCAAATTACGAAAAGAAAAGGATCGGGTTAAAAAAAGGTTGTTGTATATCAGAGGTCGCGCTAGACTTTTTGGTTTTCCGTCATTTTGACTGACAGGGTTAAAAAATCCGGTCATAATCTATTTTTATCCGTCACTTATTAATTTTAAAATTAAAATAATTACATTCTCAGTACCATTATTACTCAAACACCGGGCCCATTTAGCACATAAATCCATAGGATTAGACTCTAAATTAGTCGATCAGCCAGTCATCAGATAGAAATTTCTAAAAACTCCGTTTGGAGTCCAGCGCCTCGCAGCGAGGTGCAGCTCTGTGCGCTCCACGGGACTCTGATTACAGAATATTAACGTTCATTATGAGATCATGACAGACAGAGAGAGAGGGATGAGGGGTTCACATATTTTTCATTGAGATACTGGGGGGGGGGAAAACCTGGCGATGATGTTTAATTCGGACCTCCTCGTGTTTGGAGTCCAGTTCTATGTGCGCGCAGCTCGCGGAGCAGATTTTGCGTGTCAACAAGCCTCCACAGCCTATGAACGCTACTCTGAGGGCGCATTACAACAGGAAGTGTAGTTAATCCATATCTGATCGCGCACTGAGCACCGGATTGCAAAGGGGCGTTTGAGCGGTTCGGGTCTGACACCTGATGCGCTCTGGTGGACCAGTGTTCTTCTGCTGCAGAGCGCAGGACGTCTGGATCACAGGTCTGCACACAGCAGCACAGAACCTCAGTCTGGGCTGCAGGTATTGGTGGAGATGCTGCACTATTTCTGCATCCTTGGTTCGAATTATTAGAGGGGACAATTCAGTGATTTCCTATGACGGTATGGACGGGCAGGCTCGTGCGCAAACCTGTCAGAATGACCGGCGCCCTTCAGATCTTTCCGTCAAAGTAAAAAAAAATTTAAAAAACGGTTAAATACGGGAAATTTCCGGTTAACCTGCTATATATTAGGATTTACGTTGGGGAAGGTTGTGAACACCTCATCTCTCTCTCATGAAATCATAATGAACGTTAATATTATACAGAGTCCCGCAAAGCGCACAGAGCTGTGCCTCAGCTGCTGCTGCACTGCGCTCCACTCCGGAGAGTTTTTATTTCTATATGATGACTGGCTGATGGACTAATTTAGTGTCTAATCCTATGGATTTATGTGCTAAATGGGCCCGGTGTTAGATCAATGGAATAGGAACCGAGCGATCTGCAGCTTCTAAACAGGTTCTCCAAACCGCGACCGTCAGCGGAGGATTACACAGCATGTAAACAAACCGTAAAAAAGCCACAGCATATACACAAATAATTTACGTTGGTAAGGGTCTCAAACTATAAGTATTGACGATGGGGAGGGTTGTGACTTACCTTCAAAATTAGATAAATCCTGCGAAATATAAAATGTGAAGCCTTTCTCTCGTTTGCTCTTTGGCGCAGGGAAAAACGATCAACAAGTCGGTGAACATCATCAACAGAAATATTAGGCAAATGCACTAGACATCTAGAAAAATTTAAATCGCCGCTTAGTCCACTCATTTTGTCGACTTCTTTGGGAATACAAGACCGTAAATAGGGTGCGACCAGGCGAGAATATCAAAACGGAAATAAAACACTGGACAGGAGTCTTCCCACCGGAAGTAGCATTTGCTAACGTGCACAGGGTCTATGCCCAGCTCCGGCTGGGTTAGATTGTTGTTGTGTCCTTGAGCAAGACACTTCACCCCAACTGGTGGTGGTCAGAGGGACTTGGAAGGGTGCCGGTGCATGGCATCCCTGTCAGTGTGCCCAAGGGCAGCTGTGGCTACAACGTACCTGTAGTTTATCACCACCAGTGTGTGAATGACTGTGTTGTACAGCGCTTTGGGGAGTGTTCAGTGCTCTATAAATACAAGCCATTTACCATTGATGCAAAAGCTGATAATTATAGACCTGCTAAAAGTTTTTATAGCAGGTTTTGGACATGTTTGTCCTTAATGACTCATGGGTACATTTTCCAGTGTTCTACTGATCTGTTGGGGGGGGAATTCATCTTAATTTCAAGATTTATCAAAAGAGCTTTTGTTGTAAAAACACTGTGCCATATGCACTAACAATGTCAATATGGTGGTCATATAAACTGTTGTTTCACATGAGCTACTTTGCAGGAACACTTAGGAATCCCTGTCAGACATGAGCCCTGGATGAACCAGCAGGGCCACGTTTAGCTGCTGGTGCCTATAAATAAACACATAAATTATATAATAATGTAAAGTAGTATAAAACTGACAGCCATCTAAAGGTTCATAAATGAAAACTGCTATAAACTTTAGAAGATTGTTGTCGTTTTGAGATGGCAGCAGACTAACGATTAGTTCATCAACCCTGAAGAATGTAAACCCTGTTTCTCTGAACAGAGGATGTTCAGGGAGCCATTTCTAATAGGTAAGATGGTAATTATTTATAACTTTCTGTCATATCCTGAGCCCCAGCGGGCACACCTCCTCCTCCCTATCAGCAGGATCTCCTCCCTCATCACCCACAGCTCTCAACCACCCACAGCTGCAACCACTCAGCTCATCACCCTCAGCACAACATATAACCACCAGCCGGCCAGAAGATGAACGCCAGTTCATTATGTCCACTTCCCTGTGGTAACTATGGCCTTTTAACTCAGACCTCCTTAGTGTCCATAGTTTAATCCTGTTGTTCCTCCCTCCAGTGTTTCCTCTCGGTTCCCGTCATCCTGCTCCGGTCTGCTGCCATTACACCTGGATCTCCAGCCGGTCACTCCTCCCTCGTCTCTGCTCCTCCTGGTCTCCCTGGCTGCCCTCTCATCCTCCTCCTCATCATCATCCTTTGATCTACCTGCCTGCCTGTCTGTCACCCTGCCGGTCGCTGGCTCCGACACCCCCTCCTCACACTCAACTCGCATGAGGTGGCGTACGGTTCCGTCCGGGACGCTAGGGCCTCCCAAGGTCCACACCTCCAGCACCACTGCCTGTCTCCCTGTCGGTCGCCAGCTCCAACACCCCTCTTCACTCAACTCACAGTAAGACTTTTCCATTTCATCATCATCCATTCATTCCGTGTCCCCTGCCTGTGCTCACTCTCCTCTCCTCCCTGCAGTGAGGTGGCGTACGGTTCCGCCCGGGACGCTAGGACCTCCTAAGGTCCACACCTCCAGCACCAGCATACTTATTATAATAAATTCACCTTTTCACTTACCTTCCAGTTTCCTCGGTTGTCTGTGTGCGCTCCAGGGTCCATCAGTAAATGAACTCATAACACTTTCACAAAGAAGCATATTTCTAAATGGCAGAAAACCTTTAAGGCTTTGAGCTGAGGCTAAATGAATTGTGGGTAATGTGGTCCTGTAGATATGGGACTGACCAGGCGAGGCAGCAGCAGGTAGCTGAACAGAGTGACCAGAGTCCCCACACACGGTGTGATGAAGTAACCCAATGCTGCAGACTCAGGGTCCACATCACCTGAAAAAAAACACAAACACACACACACACACACACACACACACACACACACACACACACACACACACACACACACACACACACACACAAAGTTAACACAAGACAGGACAGACAGCTCATCAAGAGCCAGACTGAAGCCTTTCTTGGACTTTTGAGACTTCACGCCTACTTTAGAAGCTCTACATTCACTTCATGTCCTCTGTTCTAGGCAATAATAATCAAAACACCCTGTTGTGTGTTGTGTGCACATGGAGGCTCACTGGCTATGGAGAGCAGCATGGCGATAGCAGCAAACGTCCCCGCGAGGCCCTGGCCACTCATGAAGATGGAGCTGTACCTCTGAGGCAGCAGACCCACCAGTCCAAACAGGCTGCCCTGCAGCACGGCGACGAAGGCTGCAGGAGGAGGAGGAGGAGGTTAGGACTCAGAGACAGAAAATCCTTACATCACAACCTCTCCTGTAAACAGAACCACTCAGACTTACAGTTTATGAACCAGATGGTTGCCATGGTGACGGAGAAGAAGGAGTCTGTGTCCTTCATGTCTACTTTAACCAGAACTGCTGTGAGGATGAAGAGCAGCAGGATGAAGACGAGGCTGCCGGTGATACGCACGGCCTCCGATATCCTGAAACAACCAGTTAGCACACAATCAGAATCAGTCAGTCTTCACCACGTCTCAGAATCCTCCTCTTCCTCACTGACCTCTGGTAGAGGAAGGAGTTGAGCAGGGTGAAGAGCAGCAGGGGCAGCTGGGACAGTAAGGTCATCCAGTTGTTGAAGTAGTACTCTTTATGGACCGCGGTGCCGTTGATGAGCCCAGTGTTGTTGAGGCGGTCTTGGAAGTACTACAGAACCAAACCCAGGAGGAGTTGAGTTAGGAGAAGCCTCTGTGCTGGATGATAATCTTCATATAGAAGCTCATGAATATATTCATCATCATGTTGTCCCACTCTTCTATAGAGCAAGGCTTCAGATCATTAAGGCTCTGCTCCGCTCTCCCAGCAGGTCTGGATCTGGATTCTGTTCTAATCCTAATCCAGACGTTCTAATCATCAGCCCTCCACTAGGGTTGGGCGATGTGTAACTTTTTTCCAGTCGTCCATCGTCAGTCCAAAAATTGACGATGGGCGATTTATTCGCGCAGGTGACAGTTGACATACTGTATTTGCGGGCGAAGCAATGTAAACACACACTAATGGATTTGCCAAATTAGAACTCAGAAGTTCCAAAATTGAGGAAATAGTTGTAAAAAACACAGCGTCGCCTGTTTGGGGCTACTTTGGCTTTAAACAGACGTATAGTGGCAGCAAAGAGCTCCAACATCGAGTGTTTACCCTTCTGCTGTGTGCTAACCAAGCTAACACAGAGCTAGCAGCTATATAGCTGCTGCTGCTCCGTCACCAAAATTGCTCAAAGACTTCAAACTACAGCGGAGATTTATTTTATGGAAGCGACATTCACTGAAGGGTTTTTTTTAATTCATTTTTCAGTTTTAGTTTCATTTTGTTTTTGTCGTTTATCATACTTAGCTGAAGACAGCTGAACACCGGACCGGTGTTATGACTCGCTAAATATTCCTAGCACCGGTAGCTGTAGTGGTAGTAAACACGGTTTAACTGGAACAAAGCCAGCCTCTGATCGTTTCCTCCCCACCACAACATAGATATTATTTAGATACATTTATTTTCTTAACACAAGCTGCTGCTGTTCTCGGTCTGTCTGCTACGAAGTGAGTAAACACCGCTGCTCCGCCAGCTCTCGGGGGGAGGAGGAGGAAAAAGGAAGCGGCTGCTTGCAGCTGGGAGGAGTTTGTGTGTAATGTTTAAAAAGAGCATCATTTATTATTTTTACGTGGGCTGAGTCCTTTGACTTCTACCAAACGTTAATAATTAAGAAATTAATTTATAGTGGGACGAATAAATCGTTCTTGAAAAACGGGAGGCGATTGGCTGAGCCCATCGCCGATGGTCGATACATTCGTCTGATCGCCCAACCCTACCCTCAACCACCGTGCTGACAGCTGGTATGAACTGTGTGGTTTTAACCAAATATGCTGCTGTGCATTATGGGTAAACATCACCATGTTATTTGTAAAGCTGAGCTCAGTTCACCCAGACCTGTAGCATTAATCAATCACTTCAATAAAACCTGCCTGCCAACATGAAGGAGGCTAAAAGATCTCAAAAAGCAACACAGCATGAATGGTTCTAAAGAAATTCAAGAAAAAAGAACCCAGAACAACATCTAAAGTCCTGCAGGACTCACTTGGTTAAAGTTTAGGCCAGAAGTTATGATCCAACAATAAAGAACAAGACCAGGACGGTGTGGTCCTCACATTAACAACAATATTGTTGATCCCAAAGACTTCTGGGAAAATATACTGTGGGCTGACTAGCTTTCTGGAAGGTGTGTGTCCCCTTCCATCTGTAGTAAAACTCATGATTCAGTAATAAAGAGACGAGACAAAAATGTCCTCCATGAGAGACTTCTGAGGTCAAAACCTCTCCTGACCAAAATCAACACAAAGACCTGGCTCACATTTCCCAAAACATCTTGCTGCTCCCTAAGACTTCTGGGAAAATAGTCTGTTGACTGTCATGACAGACGTGTAACTTTCTGGAAGGTGTGTGTCCTGTTTCGGTTTTCCAACAGGGAAATATTTTGTTGGTTTCTTTTTTCCTCATTGTAAAAAGCTGACTCAGTCCTGTGTGGCATGAAAGGACAAGTAGACCCCTGGAGATGTGAACATGCGTGTGAAAAATTCCAACCTCAGCGTGTACAGCACGTGCTTTTGATCCGTGTTGTGTCACATCTGCTGGCTGTGTCGAGTTAAGCTATTTCAATTCCTGTTTTTAAATTGTGCTCTTACCAGTGACGCCGTCATGAAGAAGTTCCATGGCAGCAGCGTCCCCAAGCCCAAAATAAAGAATACGACTCCCACCAAACAGCCGCTGTAGGTAGAAAGAATATGAGTTACTGACACCAATTTATTTTATGTTGGAAGAAAAACAGACTCATCAAAAGCAAAAAAATGATCTGCTGGTTTTGTGGTTGAGAGCAGGAAGTGAAGCTTGTAGTTTCGCTGAACTCACCGATCCTGAGGAGCATCCGTTCGTCCCATCCTGATTGTGGTTGTGTAGAAACTGCAAGAGGCCTAAAAAAAACCAGAGACATCAGCTGTAAACGTTAGACAAGCTGCTAATTCAGTCGCATTCTGGCAAGATGCTGTGAAATAAAACCACCTACAGAGAAGCCCTGGAGAACAGGAGAACGTGTGTTCAAATGAAGCCCAGCACTGAACCTGAACACCACCGAGAACTTGTATCAAACTGTGTAGAACGGCAGGAAATGCCAGGAGTGTGTGTGTGTGTGTCCAGTTAAGTGACCTTAATGGGTTAGGTCCAAATGGTTTTTCTATTTATGTTCAAGCAGTGGAACTAGCAGCCTGAGGGTGGGAACAAGGGACATTAGTTTAAAGCTCTGGGAAAACGGCATTCCCCCCAGGCTGGATCTGGACCGACTGGACGACCGTTAAACAGTCCAGTTCCTCCTGAAGGTAATGCTAATCTGTGTTTGTTCTGCAGCTGTTGAGGAGGATGTGACCAGAATAATTTGTTTTTTTCCATGAACTCATCTGTTTTTAATTGCCGTTTTTGTGCTTCCACTTCTTTTGTCAGCATCCTGTTCTGAGACAAAAACACGTGAGTCACGAACTAAACACACAGAGTTGTGTCAGTCTCAGAGCAGGTTACACACACACACACACACACACACACACACACACACACACACACACACACACACACACACACACACACACACACACACACACACACACAGGATCAACACACTTCAGCTAATGAGTCGCCACTCAAAAAGGAGAAATGTTTTTTTTTTGCGTTTTTTAAATAATTTCACGAACCACTAAATACATTTTAATAAAGCTTTCATTAAGTAATCATTGATAGATTTTCTACTAGTTTTGGGGTCAACCTAAATCAAGATGGATGCCACAACCAACTCGGGTTAGAAACAGAAATGACTGACTGAGATCATTTTACAGCTATTGAACTCAAGTTTGATGTAGCAGCTGAAAGTCCTTCACAACACAGATTGAGTGAGATCCTGCAATGTAACATTATCCCACCACCAGTTTAAAAAAATCCTAGATGAAACTCTGACCACAATACAAATGTTTTAACCTATAAAAGAGTAAACATTTAAGTATTTGGTGGAAAAGCACTAGATTTCAATCACAGCTTGATGCGTTGGACATGCAGTCCAGCAGTCTTCCACATTACTTGAAAGAGACCTCGTGAAACTTCTGGTTATGGGAAAAAAGTTTAGATTTTCCAAGAGTGTCAATGATTAGAAATGAAACCATATGAAAAAAATACAGTATTGACCCAAATATATGATGAGTTTTTTTTTTGTTGAAAACAATGTAAAAATGTGGGGTCATCTTCTAATTGGAGTCTAACCAGTGACACATGCTGATAGTTCTTGTTTGGGGTCATTACACAACCGCAACAGCTGAGGGCGCAAGGTTTTTGTACAGGTGGCAGCAACAGATCGCGATCGGCCCAAAGTTTCAGGCCCAATGATGGCCAGTCCAGCTTGGTCCACTTCCAGACCCAGTGTAGGTGCTTTCACTGTGAGCGGTTCAGTGCGGACATCTGTCTAGGTGAGGGCTCACGCCGGTCAATCCACACATGCCTCCTTCCCATGGACACAGGTCCTCGAATAGCTGCACAGCACCTTGGTCCGCTGTGCTAGTGCTGCATGTATTATTGGTGGGGATGCAGCCCTATTTCTGTACACTTAGATCAAGTTATTGGTGAGGAGTGAGGACACGTCACCTCCGTCCACGCTAAAGCAACCTTCACTTTTGTCACGTATTTTCTTTCATTAGAGAGAGAATAATATAATATTAAAGGTCTGTAATGGGGGTCTGTTATGCACGGTCACTTCCTGGTTGCGATAGACGCTGCCCCTCCCTTCCGGTTCAACGCTGTTCCCACACAAACTGGACAAAATGAATTTTTTTACCCGTTTTCTTCAAGACCTGCCGCGCATCACGGTAAACGATGTCCACCGGATTTTTGAAAAACACACAGAGACGTCTGTGAGCAAGCTGGTGAAGGACTTTAAGCTGTATATAACCAGCTTTATTCATGAAATTGAAGGTAAGCTAACAGCGTTAGCTCGTAGCTTCCATCATCAAAAAACAGTGAGACAAATCTATATAGCCGTGATCGTGGGCTCCAACTGCTTCCCAACTTTCAACTTTCTCTGGTCTAGCTGTACGTTATCAAACACCAAGTCTTCATTCACCAAAAGAATAGTTGTTCCAGTGAAATAACACACGAACGGCGCCGCGCCTCCTCCTTTAGCCTCCTCCACTCAGCTCTTTGACTACTGTGCTGCAAAGTGTCGACTGCAGACACGGTGTGGTTAGAAATGATCACGTTTTCTCTTCTTAAGTTCACAATCCTTCCTTTTTGTAGTTATTTATTCAGTGGAAATGTGTGGAAATGGACTGATGAATTCTATTCAGCTGATGTGGTACACAACGGAACACAGCAGTGTTCAGCTGTCGAGGCTTCCCGTCCGCTGATACTTATATGATGGCTTCATTTCTTAGTGCTATAATATATATATCATACTGTACTATACTATACTATTACTCGTTTTGATTATAAACAATATCTTTAGCTGGAAATGCACTCTAACTCTGGAAATCTTCACGTTTCAAATGGAACCGGAAATGGTCCCGTGAGTTAATTTTAAACCAGAAGTTCTACTAAGTACTCTGTGCATAAAGCCCATTAAGGGTATTATTTAAATGACTTTCTCAAAATTTCAATAAGAATTGTTTCTTTAAAAAGTGAATTTAGTCTTTTTCTCTGAAGACCAGTCTTGGAAAGGGAGGGGTTAGGGCTGCAGCTATCGAATATTTTTGTATTCGAGTACTCTATCGAATCTTTTATCGATTAATCGAGTACTCTAATAAATTACATGTATGTATGTATATATAAATATACATGAATATACATACATATAAATATATATGTATGTATAAATTACATGTACAATGTATAAATCTGAGAGAAAATAACAAAGTATTAAACATTTTTTAAATAAAAAATAGATATAAACCATGGTTTTGTGGCATATAAGTGCATTTACTATTATTACTGGTATTTATTGCTTACCTCGGAACTTTCTGTTATGTCACTGTCTTCCCCTCACACACCTTTTTTCAGTCGGACTGAAGTGAAAGAGCTGCAGCCATAGATATCATGGCTGCAGCTCGCAAGTTAATTCCATACGCGATGTGTGGCTTCGACTAATTGCTGGAATGCCTGTTTTTCGTAGCACAAATCTCATAGCATATGTTTCATTTTGCTCTGTTCCTGTTTACCTTTCCAAAATGCGGCAAAACTTTAGAGTTTTTCGGAATTTTTAACCCACAACTCGCTAAGCTGTTTTGACAGGGAGGGGAGGGGCTCTCTGCTCCTCCATCTCACCTGTGTCTCCACCCGTGCAGCTGCGCAGGCGGATAAATGAAGCATCTCAGTACCAAAGTCGGCACCATGTTTTTTCGCTACTGGTACCTACCGGCATCTTTCGGTCTGTACCGGTCTAGTACTAGTAGTAATAGTACGGTCTAGTTGTCTGCCATGGCTTAAGATAAAATTAAGTTACATTCGCTACTTGCGTGTGCATTCAGTGTAGTGTGTATGTGCGCCACTTATTTCGGTCCGGGTGAAACATGACCCCAGGCGATTGCAAAGCCATGAATTAATTAAATATGAATTAAACGAAGCCTCGAGGCAGAGAATTTGCCTCGAGGCTTTTATGTACTCGAATTATTCGAGGTACTCGAGGAATCGTTTCAGCCCTAGGAGGGGTCATCTTATAATCAGGGTCATCCTATATTCGGGTCAACGGTATGACTGGACACTGCACCACAGAGCATGAGTTTTTCTATGAGCACCAAATGCTGCCAGTGTTTTGCCCTCGTTCTGCCATTTGTAGCTGTTCTGACTTTTTAAAACATCACAAGATAATCATGAGTTTAGCCTTCAGAAGGAGAGGAATTCAGCTTCACTTAGAAGGCATGACAAAATAAGAGCAAAGAACTTAGACAATCACATTCATTTGACCATTATATTGTTTTTGATGGTTTGGAGCCACAATTGAAATACAGCCCTACTAGACTTCTTTATGCTTCCACCTCTTGTCAGCATTTGGACAACATGCCTAAATATACTAGAGTCATAACCTAAAACACACAACGTTGCATCATTCCCAGAGTGTGTTGGGTCAACACACTTCAGTTCACAAAAGAATGCCCTTCCTTTGTGACAAATCCCAAGATTAAACAGTGCATAACTTACAGTAAGAGCTCAGGTTTGTCAGCAACAGCTGACTCTGAGCTGAACTGATTACAAAGTGCCAGGAAATCATACACAAGGTTAAATGATGCAAGCAAAGGGTCATAAAAGTGATGGAAGATGGAGGGAGATCAGGTGGTCACAGAGTGCTGTTACAGCTTCATCTGAGGTGGTCGCCTGAGGCTTTAAAAGTCTCCAAATAAAAGCTTTGTTCTCTGAATCTACTGAGGAAAACAGGACGACCTGGTTCGACTGGAGGATCACTATCACATTATTCTCAGTGTTGAGGGTATCTTTATTTAAGAAAACACTAAAACAAGCTCAGTGACTGTTTCAGGTCAGGGCTCAAAGCAGACTGAGTCTCAGACTACAACAGGAATGTCAGCTGATATAAGCTACTTATGAGCTGCTTAACACACATTAATGTAGTTTTTTTCCTTTTCAAAAGATCACTGAACCCTGTTACTGATGCTGATGTCATGTTTTGTCATATTCATGAAGGGAAAACTGCTACCGACTACAGAAAAACTTTAAACAACCATGTCATGACTTCTGTTAATCATATGTACAAAATCACAAAGCAAGAACTTCACATCGTTCCTATAAAAGGTTGATCTGAAGTTCACACATAAAATGTGAGTCTTGTCCTTACGTTTCTTTTTTAAATTATTGAAAAAAAGTTGTGTCTCAGATTCAAAATCACAAAAATCTGAGACAATTTCAGTCTGATTTCTGCCTCTTTCATATAACAAAAACAGCCCCAGCTGTATATCTATACAACATCCTGGACTAATAACCATCCTTCTTAAGCCATCTGTGGCCTTTAACTCTCTCCCATACCATTCAGATTGGTGTCTAGCAGCATAACTGGCACACCTTTTAACTGGTTCAAATCTCACCACTCAGCAAAATCTCCTCAAATAAAAAAACAAGTAATTTTCAGCAACTACTGGTGTACCTCAAGGCTTTGTTCTTGGTACACCTTCGTTCATTATATACATGCTTCTCTTTGGTAATATTTTCCATCAATTCAATATAAAAATTCACTGCTATGCAGATGACACCCACGTTTATCTTTCTTCTAAATCCATTTACACCTACCATTCTCTCCAATTATATTTAAGTGGTAAAGTTTTGAGGCATGTTTCCACTTTAGGAACCCTTTCAGGAATGAGGGTGGTTTTCTGGGGCCATTCTTTACCCTCACCTTTTACCGGGGGTAGACTGTTATCCCATGAAATGGTTCGGGTAAGGGTTTGGCTATTTAGAACTTTCAGGATGGTGGAGGTGCTCTCAAAACTCATCCATTAAAAATGTGCAAATGAAAACAACCGAGACAAATGTCTGACAAATGAGATGGAAACACTTTCACATCAACGACTGCATTCGTCTAATTTACCTTGTAGTTCAGAATCTACTGGACAAGGGTCAAAAGAATGATGGTCCAGGGTAAATGATTACCAGGGTTAAAAGGTTCTGGTTAGCATAAATGAAACATGCTTTTGGGTCACCTCAAACATTATCAAATAAACTAAGGTTCTCAACTCCTTGTTGATGGTAAAAAATCAACTCTTTTGTAATGCTGACAGTTAATACGAACAATATAACATCTCACCTTGATTACCTCAACTCTCTTCTGTTTGGTCTACATCTCCAGTCCTTACATTCTGTACATTTCTATAATTGTTTTCAAAAATAATAAATTCTATTTAAATTTGTTTATAAGTTTACTTTTTAAGATGTGACTTTCGTGTTTGTGTACAAGCGGTTGTGACATCACAAAAAATCCTGTTTGCAGTGGGTATACGTTTTAATCAAAATGTCAACAATGGTCTTTTAGCATTAAAGAGCAAATTGAACGTTTTTTTGTTTTTAATTCAGATAAATTCTGTCCAAAAATACTATTTGAAATGTTTATTGAGGGTATTTTGTTTTACAATACATTTTTTAAAACCATTTTTCTAGTCAAAAGTGCCCCTTTTTGCAAAGCTTCTAAAAACGCTTTTTTTTTTTCATATTTGGACCTGTGACGTCACCAGAGGGAGCTCCCAGCTAGGTGGCGCTGCTTACAGTGTTGTCAGATGTAGATAAATAAAGTATTTGTAGGATAATTTAACACTCTGTACGATCAATAATCCCATAAATATGATGATTTGAGCCCTTTGTTGTGTGGAGTTTGTGTAACACATGCTTGTTTTAATCATTGTGTAGATTTTTTAAAGCTAAACTACTTTAACATCTCAGACTGGCACCGCTCTAGTCTGCCAGCTGCCTGCTCGCTGTCGACGATGAGTTGTTAGTTTTAGGTTAGAGCGCTCTTTAATCGAGTAGGTGTGAATTCATTTTAATAAAAAATGCTAAATTATTATGTTTGTGAATGCCAATCGTCAGTCTGTCAGGACACTGAGTCAACAACGGGATGGCTTCCTTACCGGTACGGTGACTTCTGTTTGGAGACAAAAAACTCCGGTGGTCCTGGTCTAGTCCAGGACTGGATGTGATGGAGTCCCACATACCGACGAAAAACATTCAGTGTGACTCTAAACAGGCGCCGTTACTTCGATCCATTCAAATTAAAACCGGAACCGGTGTTAGCACGCAGCAGCTAACAGGAGCTAACGGGGGAGATTTGAGTCTCGTTTCCGTGGCAGGGTTTGGTACAGTTCGTCGTAGTCCGGTACCGATCCGCGATTTCATGAGAGCGTTTCCTTCAGCTGTCAGACCCTCACCTGGCAGGCGGGGTATGCCGTCACCTCATATCAGCGCTGTAACTTTGCAGGACTCTCCAGCAGGGCATTCCGGAGGGGGTTTCCGACGCTGTTCCGGTGTCAGCTCGAACCGTTCAGCTGCATCCTGTGAAACTTCTTTATAAACTCTTTCATTTCTTAAGAATCCATCTAGCTCGTCCTGAACGCAGCTCAATGTTTGGAGCTCTGATTATCAAAAACCTGGTGCTAAACGCTGGTATCAGTGTACGGTTGTACTCTGCTCACAGACCCGAGTGAGGAGGTGGGTCACGGTCTACAGCTGGACCGGCAGGGTACAGCCTTACTGGACTGATTGTTTTTATCTCACTATAGTAATAAAGTAATAAAATAACGGTACTCTGGGGGTTTGTTTTGCTCGTCACAAGCAGTGATCAGTGGATCAGTTTTCTATATAGAGAACTAGCGGTCTCCCTGAACTGTCGTCACTTCCGGCTTGGTGAAAAAATAGACAATTCTCACAAAAATTAATCCAAAAGCCTAAATAAGCTGAATTTGTGTAAATTTTTATTCAGAAAAAGTTTCTATTATATTTCTCTAAACATTTGTTTAAGGGAGTGTTTAAGCTGCAACTTGCTCTTTAAGTTCTGCTTACTGAGTAAAATATTCCAATCAACAAAGCAAATATTCATTATCAACCTACCTTTAGCCTTTATTTAAGACAGATAATGCACATGATGGATGTACTAAGCATCCTGTTTGTTTAATGTGAGTCTAAAGTCCTAAGTCTACAAGCCAAACCTACATCTGAGACAAAATGTTAAGATTCTGAATAAACACTGGAGGGGAGAAATGGGATTCTCTTTAGTTCCCAGTCTCGTTTGAATCCAGCAGCTCTCGTTACCGTGAAAATGATTCCTCATTTAGTAAAAAAAAAAAATCCTCATAACTGGAGGTTTTTCTAGCCTGCTTAATGAATGTGAGAAACTCCCATTTTAAGCCATGTTTGTTTATCCTGAATGTTCCCAGGAGAGAATTAAACTAGAGATAAAGAGTGGAGGATCACAGGCTGAGAAGGAGTTGCTCCTAGCAACAACAACACAGTCAGAGCTTGTTTCCTTTCACATTTAAGAGAAAATGTTTTATTTGTCTCCAGATAGCATGATGTTGGTGAAACTATCCCCTCTGGTTCATCATCTCCCATCCTAAATAGTAACGTAAACATATAGCAATGAGTTTCACTCATGTTTACTTTACAATAATGTTTTGTGATGCACAGTACAGTTTTGTGAGAGTTAGGCTAACCCAATGTGGCTAGCTGTTATGCTAGCACTGGAGTGTTTTTAGCTCATAATTCCTGCTTTTTCCCCATCTCTCCCTGCTTGAACACAGCTGATTTCTTTGAGTGATGAACCGCTCCAGTAGAAAGCAATGAAGGCTGAGGAGACATTTAGTTAGATTTACCGTAGATGTTTCTGAGCAAAGACAATGCTAACACTTTTACAACAGTGACTTAAAATAGACACTAGGGGGTGCTAAAAACAAGCCAAAACTGCACAATATGCCTTTTAATGCTACCAGGACATTTCTTAAAAAATAAAAAACAACAATTAACACATTTAAAGCGGCACTCTGGAGGATTTCATCAGGAGAGCAGTTTTTGAATCTAGCGTCCAAAGGCTCCTCCTCAAAACATCTCGACACGCGCGTCCGGTTGCGTGTGCGCGCGTGCACGCGGCGCATATACTTCGGACATGAACTGTACAGCTCAATGTGTAGGGTTTAATCACTCACAGTTCACAATCTTATTCCAACAATACTACGAGGGTCTGATGAGCCCTCTCTGTCCCTGCTGCTTCTGATATTAGCTCTGTTAGCAGAGAGCTGCTGCTGGACTCTGAAGCTGAACTTGACTCGGCCCTGGATGAACTTTCTGACCAAAATAAACCCATAATCCTGTCAAGCCTTGCCATTCTGTGAGGTGAAAGGTTTAAAAATAAAAATAAACCCGTCTTTAGCTGGAGAATGGGTAGGTTTTTAGTAGAAATGAGCTGTGAGTCGGTGAACGGCTGAGACGGCAGAGAAACACACGGAGCGTCCTGTACGACAGCGCCCCCTACTGGTACAGATTTGGTCGATGCGCGTGCATGTTCAGACAATGTAGAAATTTGAATTTCATTGGCTGAAACATGTCGGCGGCAAGAAATAATGGAAAGGGGTCTCTAGGAGGAAGGAGGGTCTTCATCAGAATGACAGATGTTGTGGAACTCAACCCATAGATCATAGTTTAGACCTGAAGTATCATTTAAAACATTTAGAAAACTTTGATACAGAGAAAAATGCTCCAGAGAGCCGCTTTAAGACATTACTGGATGTAATTTTAGACCTAGCATAATACATTCTGATATATTTGCCACTTTTTAAAAGCTAAAATTTAGATTGTTAAATTTAAGATTTTTAGATCCTGCAGAAACCCTGTTTTAATTAATAATAGCAGCTCCTAGAATTCTAAAACATATTCTCCAACAACATGACCGTTTTATATGTTCAGGTCAAGACAGCAGTTTATATCATCAAATCTCAAAGATCACCGTCTTGCTGACAGGTTATGCGTGATTCAGTGAGAACTATCAGTCCATGCATTAACACAGATTGCCTCAACATAATTTATCCTTGTTGCCTCTGCAGGAGCTCAAGCTGTGACGACTATCACGCTGATCTACACGGGTCATAAATCCTTTGGACCGATGATCTTCATTTGCTCAGAGAAGAGCCCTGAGGCTCTTCTAATTCTTAGCAAGGAAAAACGCTTGTTGTGTGTAGTCATGGTAGCGTTTAATGCAAATAATTTTCCATTCATCTACTGCACTCTAGTTACAAAGTACCAAAGTGTAGACAGTAAGACACAGACACACTAGACTGATCTCTATCTCTATTCGACTCATTCTGAACTGAAGATGAGTCACATTCTGACTCATCTGTGTGTTTTCTTCATCAACTAATGCCAAGAAACATTTGGTTGCCATGTGTCAGATTACTATAGTTCAGGCACTGAGCGGTAAAGCGTCTCTAAAAGCTCTTTAAAAATGAATGTAACTCCACCCACAGAAAAACCGATCAACTTCAAGACCTAAAATGCTTAACAAGAGCATCAAAATATGTCCAAGCCTGAATATTAATAAGTATATAAGCACTGAAGTACAATAATTAATCTCCTGTTTTAGGTTCAGTCATGACATTTGTTGGTTTTTAACCCTCTCACTGTCCTTATTTTGGAGCCTATGGAGTTTTCTAGCCCTTTGGGGTCAATTTGACCCCCTAACACAGCGTGAGAGTTTTAAAAAGTGTTTAAAAAAACATGCAGTTATATCAGAAAAAGTGTGCTTTGACCTTTGGTCATAGTACGTCGTACAACAAACAAAATTTGCACAAAAAAAAATCTGATAAACAACAATGATACTTTGATCAACAGGTGAGAATACCCAAAGCTCTTTGAGCTGTATATCTGAGGTAAGTTTTCCCAGTAGAAACATCGTTCAGTGTTTAAACAGGTCTCCAAGAGTTGGATTTTAAATGACACAATTGGTATTTTGATATCATTTACATTTTATCCACAATGACAGTTTTGAATTAACAATTTTCAAAAGATTTTTCCATATAATGATGGCCCCATTTTAAAAAGTCTAAAATTTCACATTTTTTAAACAATCCAGCAAATTTTATAGTATATAAACCTGATTATTCTTGTATGCTTTCAGACTTATAGTTTTCTCTCAAATCCCCTCAGAGTACAGAGAGTTCACACTCAAATTGAGTTCTTAACTTGTTAAAGCTCCTCCATAACATGCTGTAGAAACAAATATTCACCTGTGTGACCATCAGAGCCCTGTGCTGCTAACGCTTTAGGACTTTTTACTAAATAATTTCTAGGTGTCACACAGCACCTGTTTGTCTGAGGCTTACTTTTTAATCTAAATTTGACAGGAAGTGAGAGGAAAAGGTGTGTGTGGTTACCAGAGCGATCCTAATGAGTCACTGGCAGCATCTTGGTTCTCTTCTTTATACTAGGGCTGCACTAATCACATTAAAGTTTGTATTAATTTCTATATTGGAACAAAATAAATACTCTGGAGGGAAATTATCAAAATTAGTAGTAGCCCTTCTTTATACATTAAGATGTTGGCATTTTAGATTGTTTCAGGGTTTATTGCAATATTATGACGTCCTGTAGAGTAAACTGGGTGTGAAGCAGCAGCAGCATATTAATACAAATATGAAGTTGACCATATTTGTTCAAGCTTTACAGCTCAGTACTCTTTGTTTCTGAATACCTTCTCATAAAGATTTAGCTCAATAACTTAGTTAAAAAATAGGCTTAATATAATATTAACTCGAGATGACATATTTTAATTTAATCACATAGAGAATGCACCTGTTTGCCTCAAATAGTACAGAAAATTAGGTAAAGAAAATCGAAATAATTTGTAAACCTTCTAAAGGAATACGAAATTATGTTTTAAATTTAATTATTGTATGTTCAAAAAGACAATGTGTATTATAAACATATCTGAACCACCTCAGCCTGTCGATACAGTGAAATGTCAAAAAACATGAAAAAAACCCTAAATATTAGCATCTAAATCCCGCCATAGTTTAACGGCTCTGCCATATGCTCTCCTGCTAGCTAACATCATGATGCAGTCACTCACCTTGAATAAAGTGTCACTGTCTTTTCCTGATGTCCCCTGCGTCCATATCAGGATGTTTTAGTTCCTAAAAATACCGGAATCACTCAGACGGAACCAAATTCTGCTTTAAGTCTTCTGTCCTCCATACACGTGGCGTGAAATGTACAATAAATCTAGTACCAGCCTCAATGCGTCTGCCGCCTTCATCTTCTTTCTGTACTTCCGGTTTGCCCACTTGCGGTGTTGTGTAAAAATTGCACCCCCTTTGTTTTACGGCACGGAACACCGGAACCCTTGTCTCCCCTAGAATCTGTTGCTTGCTTCGTTTGTCTTCTCTCTTATACTCCGTTATTTAAGGTATTTAATAAATCGGCCGAAAATAAAACGGTTGATAATTCAGTGTGCTGAAGTCGTCTATTTAAATAACAGGAAGTTTATCATAATAGCTGAAATTCACCATTACATTTGTTCCCCCTGTGTTCAGCATTAAAATAAGATCACAGATTTGTTAAATACGTGCAGTTAATTCATTACTTTATGATGTACATCTGAACTGTTTGTTCCTCTGTCAAAAATCGTACATTTAACAGGAGGGATACACCTCGATGAAAGGCGGAGGGATAGTTTTTGATGCGGAACACCTGTTCCGTCAACGCATTGTTGAAGTTCTTTTAAGAAGCAGTTTGTTCATGATTTAAACGAGGAGGAGAGTTTTATGATCTGTAAAGACACGTTTATCAAACACACACACACGATCAAATCAAAACTCCCATCCGTATACTCCCAGGTCCCATGTTTTAAAGCAAACGGCATCATAGGCGGAACAAAAGAAACCACATTTTTGTGACGGGGGCGCCTATTTCGGCACAACACTGATCCGAACCTTGGCGGCACTTTTACAAGAACAAACTGTTCTCCTCACCACCTGCGTAGCGCGTCACATGCGGCAATAAGTGGGTAGATTAGATGTGTGGTGTCGTGTTTTAAATGGTTTTCTATTTTAATACCTGATTTGAATAAACATTACAGCCTGGAAACTTTAATGATACTAATTCAACTCTTTTTTATAGAGTAACCCAGATAACAAAATTTATTTGGCCCGGATCCGGGCCAGATCCATCTCAGGTTCTGGACCGGATCCGCACAACGGACCTGGGCCGGTGTCCTTTAGCACAACGGCCCAATACCGGTCCGGATGCGTTTTCACTAATGTGGGCCAGCTGTGGGCCAGATCCGGACCAGATAAGGCACTTATATATTTTGATCCGGCCCGACTTTGGCCCAAATATGCATTTCTTCTGCTGATACTGTACCAGATCCGTACCGGATGAGTGGTGTCAGGATGCCAAATCCGGCCCGACTTTGGCCCAAATAAACATTTCTTCTGCTGATACTGGACCAGATCCGTTCCAGATGAGGATTCTTGCAGTACCCCAATTTGGTCCAAATGTGCACCTCATCTTTGTAATACCGTGCCGTATATGTACTTCACCCAGTTTATTAGAGTTCTCTAAATTTTGCCTGTCAAGAATTGTCTATGTTCTTCAAATCAGTCTTTATAGAAACTATTGATCAACAAAATAATAAAATGGTGAACATTGAAAAAGGTTTGATATTTTAAAAGTATCTATATTAACATAAATGGAACATAATTGTACATTTAGTTTAATTGAATAATTGTGAAAATCTATCAGTGTTTAACAGTGTTTATTTGAAAACAATCAATGGGAAATTGATACATAGTGACACTGGAGAGCAGCAATTGATTTTAATACATATGCTCTCTGGATATGAACAGGAGTGAATAAAATAATATGAATAAGAACATGAGTGGATCAAGAGCGATGAACATACTCCTTAAACTTCAACCAAACTTGATAATCCGGCAACAAACATAGCAAAATAGAAAACGGTGTGAAACAGACTTTATGTTGAGGCGTCTTTCCCTTTTTGGCGTTCTTTGTGACCACCTCCACAGTCACACGCAACGTTAAACCAGCAAATGGCAGAACAATCAATTTCAGTATCCACTGCACTTGCAGACGAGGGGTTCGTCCTTACAGCTCCTGTGAAAACAAACACGCACCATTTAATATGCATACTCAACATTCACAAGTTCAATAGCTCTGCTGAAATGCAAAATATTGAAGGGTTAAAGGGATATTCCACCCCAAATTGATGTTTTTGTCTATTGCCATTTTCCTCATAGATCAGTGGGCAAAAACAATTAGTAAACAGCCCAGACGTTTTTCTGATCCAGCAGTACTCTTTTAGCTTTAGCTTAGCATAAAACACTGCAAGTGAATGTAACAACTAGCATTGTGAGTAAAGTCCTTAAAACTCACTCAGTAGTGATAATAATGATACTAATTCTGTCTAGTGACCTCAGTAAACATGTCGACTGTAAGTGAAAATAAAAAGTAACACGAAGGAATTACAGGTACCATTTTAGACTTGGGACTACTTTATGACAAAGAACAGCTGTAAGCCTCCGCTGAACGGAGCAAGGACATGACGCAGTGGCTCCAAACACGCCTACGTCTGTAAATACAAGTGGCTACTAGACTAAACCTGGTAACATTTTGGAAGATAATCTCTGTGCAGCTCGTGCCTTTGTGGTTTCCCCCCCATTGTCTGTGAGGTTTGGAAACACCGTTCGGATACATGTTTATGGAAGTAGGTCTCCTTGGGGCTATTTTGTCATAAAGTAGTTGTTATAAAGTAATCCCTAGTCTAAAATAGTACCTGTAATTTCTTCATGTTACTTTTTATTTTCACTTACAGTCGATCTGTTTACTGAGGTCACTAGGCAGAATTAGTATCACTACTGAGTGAGTTTTAAGGACTTTTTTCTCACAATGCTAGTTGTTACCATTCACTTAGTGTTTTATGCTAAGCTAATGCTAAAGGAGTTCCGCTGGATCAGGATCAGCTTACTGCCAACAGCGTGTGAATGACTGTAATGTTAAGAGGTTTGCAGTCTTTCAACTTGATAGAGAGCTATACAAGTGCAGGTCGTTTACCATTTAAACCAACTGTTGAACTTAAAACTTTTCACATCTCACTCAAATGTACACTGTCAGTCTACTGCAATTCATTTTGGTGTAAAGCAAGATGGAGTTTCAGGTAACAGGATTACTGAATATCAGAGTTAAAAAGTAACTTCATAAATTGATAATATAGATAGTATGCAGTGTTTTCAATCATAAGACTAGCAGTTACACATGGCTTCTGTTTATTTCATCATACTTACTGATCAACAAGCTTCTTGTGAGCATCTCTTTGAGCTCCAAGTCAGGATGTGCAGTTCAGCAGCTACAAAGGGTTGAAAAATCATTCAGTTAAAAGTGTTATTCAAACAGTAGCTGATTTATTTTAAATAAAGTAGCAACAAAGTTCACAATAACACAAAATTTACCATAAACATTTGATCTATTGCTTTAAAGAGATACTATGCAGCTTTGCTTGTTTTGGCTCCCTCTAGTGTCTGCTTTAAATCACTGCCGTAAAAATGTTAGCACCATTGTTTCTGCTCAGAAACACCTAAATCTAACTGTTGAAATGTCTCCTCAGCCTTCATTGCTTTCAAGAATTCAAACATGAAGCTAGGGGTGGGAGATAAACTCGTTTTTCCGATGCATCAAGATGCAGACAGGAACGATTATCAATCGATTGAAAAATATAAAAATTCGATTCTATTATTAATGTTTGCGGCCTTGGAATTTCACCAACTTTCTCCCAAATCTGACCAATCATCTTGGCGTTTGTCGTGCGTCACCTTCTTTTTTGACCAATCACCGCCATTTGAAAAAGTTTTGACCAATCCCCGTTGCCTCGAGCTGTGTTTACTTCCTGCTTTTGAGTCGAGCCGCTAAACGCACCGGCCAGATTCTATAATATATTACAGCTAAAATACGAGCGAATCAATTTCCCAAAGTAGCGATTACAGAAGAGTGGTAGAAGCTGTTCTGAACCAAACATCATTTGATGGATTATACACGAAAATATTCGCTTGGCTGAACAGAGAGGAGCAGAGGGTCCGTGGCTGGGGGGTCTGATACGAGTGCTGAAAGAGACGAGGTGAGTTCTGTTTAAAGTCCGTATTCGGTCAATGTGAGAAACGTTGTTTAAAAAGAACTGATCTGTGTCCTAAACTGTGCTGAGTCGACGGTTTTGCTACTCCGTGAGAAAATAGGACCGGGGCGTCGGCGTGAACTAACGTGAAATCCTTTGAACGTCATTTTTTTTAACATGCGAACAACCACGTGATGTGTGTATCCAGTGAGTGATCACGAGGAACCTCTTCCTGCTGAACCAGTGAACCTTTGAGGTGAACGTCTAAAAGTGAAAGTAAAACGAGTCGCTCACGCTGTAACACCTGAGTGATGCTGAGACAGTCAGCTCTGTCGTCATGGTGATTACAGCATCTTGTAGTCTTTATGTTATGATGAAACGGTGCATACAGTGTGTGCATATAAACAAAATAAAACCTTAAACAAAAAATGCTTGAAAAAAATTGCAACTTTGACCACAACTTTTAAAAAATGTTTAGCAAATCAGTCATTTTAGGATGAAACCATCACAAAAACCACACAACTTCCTGGAGGGACTGTATTTAAACTTATATTTACACATTTAAACACTGCTATGTTTTAATAATTAAATTATTATTAAATAATTAAAGATAATGGAAGTAAAATTATGTCGGGTTATTACAAATGCTTTAATAGTACCTCATAGTCACATGGCAGGAAGGTGAGGGGGAAGAACAATACATCTTTCATCAATAATCGTTTTATAATCGCATCGCAGCTCTCTGAATCGTAATCGAATCGAATCGTGAGGACCCTGAAGATTCCCACCCCTACATGAAGCAGCTGGCTCGTCGCTCTGTGTCACTAGCGGGCCACACCTGCTCGCTGTAAGATGGTCGTTATGGTGTTTGGACCAAATGGCACTATGGAAACCCCTGTATTGACCTTTCCACCTGGGCACAATATGAAAAAAACCCTCACAAATTTAGGTGTAAAAACTGACCCTCTCCTTAAGAAGGAAAGCCAGATAAACTCAGTGGTAAAATCGTGCTTTTATCAGCTGAGGCGCCTGGGTAAGATTAGATTACAAAGAGAAACCTGGATGCTTTTATTACATCCAGACAGGATTACTGTATGGTGTCACTCAGGCTGCAGTCGGGCACCTCCAGCTGGTCCAGAATGCTGCTGCACGGCTTTTAACAGGTACAAGTAAACATCACTCCAGTCCTGGCCTCGCTTCACTGGCTCCCAGTTCAGTTCAGGATTCATTTTAAACTTCTTTTATTTGTTTTTAAATCTCTGAACGATTTGGCTCTTTGCTATTTTTCTGACCTGCTAAACCGTACACACCTCACTCAGATCAGCTAGTCAGTTGCTGTTACATGTCTGAAAGGTGCGCTGTAAAGCTAGAGGGAAGAGCGATATACATTACAGAGCTAGCCCCTAAACTATGGAACGCTCTGCCCCTGGAGATCAGAATCCACTTCGCTAACAGTTTTAAAAACTCGTTTAAAAACTCATTTTTACTCACACGTAGAGTGATCCGTTTTATTTGTCTCATTTTTATTTTATTTTTTTAATCTTTGCTTTTACTCATTGGTTTTGAACTTTTTATCTGACATGCATTTGATTATCAGTACTTTTAGGTGTGTGATTTTTAGTGTACAGCACTTTGGTCAGCCATGATGTTGTTTTAAAATGTGCTATAAAAATAAATTGGTATGTTTGTAGCTGCCTGCAGCTGTCCACTTTGAATATTAAAAATTAAATTAACGTGATTAAAAAACAATGCACTAAATATGGCTGTAATTAATTAAAGGCATGTCTTGAATTTTGTCAGATGGCACATCTACAGGCAGAAACAATGTATCGCAGCTCAAACCGTTCCTCCTACTTGTGTGTTTACAGCTGGATTATTAACATCTTTGTTCATAACCGCACACCTCTAGCTGACCAACAGTGCTAAAACACATTGTTTGATTATGATTATTCTCACGGTAGGCTGTTTTTCATATATATATTTATTTTAAAAACTTACTTGCCCGTAAATGTCTCCCACACTGCACCAGTCTAGGTTCTTCTGCAAACACTCACGCACACTCTGTGATTGACATCTGTACGAAGGCGGACGTCTAACACTACTGGCTAATGCTGACCGGCACTCAGCTCTAATTGCATGGGGCTCAGTGGGATAGGGGGCGGGCTTAGTAAAAAAACTAACTGTTTTATTGTCTTATGTCACAGAACAGGGTTAGACTATCACCGATATGGATTTCTTAAAATCATACAAAGCTCCTGAAAGGAGGAAAACATTAGATATCAGCTTTAATTGCAATTAACGCAATATTGTGAAAACCCTAATTTCTCATTTCCCATACTCAATTATCTACATTTATATTTAGACCAGGAAAAAAAAAAACTAGAAATAAATTAAGAAAAATGTCCAAACTGCATAACATTTGCATGTATTCTGGAAGAACTCTCACCAGAGCAAAGTATAGATCCACAGTCTGTCTTCCCTAGTCAAAACAGGGGAGTGAAAACCTGTTCCTGATGCTCATCTGCCTGATGTGTCCTGTAGAGCTGGGGCACTGGCATCGAAGACATGTGAGAGACTGGGGCGTGATGAACTGGAGGCATTAGGGCTGGAGACAGACGTTGAATGAATCATTTCTGCTTGAAACTGATTACTCAGATGATAATAAAATTGAAGAAATTATATTTTAGAAATCAACATTACCCTGGTAACAACTTGGACCAAAATCCCTTTGTTCTTGATCCTAAGAAAAAGGAATGTGGCGCAATGGACTGGAAGGTGGGATGGATGTATTCATGATCAGAGATGTTGCAGAGTTCTGGTCAGCTTTAGCAGATCCTATGTCTGGAGTTGGTGATGAAAGCGGAGGGGCTGAAGTAGAGGAGAAACTGCTGGGTCTCTTCCTGTTATCCCCCTCTGTTTCACTATCGGAGTCAGTATCTCCAAAGATGATTCTACCAAAAAAAAACACAAACAAAAAACAAAGCACAACAAGCCTAATTACTTTTTTTGATTTAGCAAGGATAACTGAAAGATGTGGTTAATTATAGAAACGAATCAATAAAATTGCAATAAAAAGATACAATTGAGATTTGCAGACATTTCAAATCCTCAGTCTGTTCCAAGAAGCCTGTGTGATTTGACCTCAAAGTGACAAAATAAGCATGACAAACAGTGCAGTACTTAACCATATGATAATAAACAAAGTAAATAATAAGATATAAGAACAACAGCCTTTTAACTTTTGTAAATTTGAGACATTATTGTCTGTATATTTTCTTTTTTACTATACATGTGTCATTAATAAAGTGAACTAATTATCAGAATTAAATTGTTTTAAGCAGGAGCTAAGAGAAATGTTTACAAGACACTGTAAACTTGGTTATATTTCTAAATTCACCAGCATGTTATGCTTTAAAACAGCAGCCACATTATAACAGATGTTTATTTTGTTAAAGAGAACGAATACTCACTCCCTTGCCTTGGTCTCTGACAGAATCTAAAAGGGAAATAGAATATTTATTAGTGCTATTACAAAGGACCTCTATGAGTTTGCTCAATTTATTTCTAGTGTACAACTTACTGAAACAACAATTCATTATAATGCATTTTACTACTACTAACAACAACAATGATATAAAAATGAGCAAGATATTCATTGATAAAGAGTTGCTAACATGTTATAATTCACTAATCTTATGTTTTGGTTTGTGAAAAAAACAGGTAACTAATTTTTGCCCTTTTTATAGGAGGGTCTAATATACTTTGGATAATAAATTCATGCATGTTTGTTTAAATAAGCATAGCTGAGAAAAATGGTCAGTTGTAAGTGTAGTTTAAAATGTAAGTTTAAACATGTTAACAATGAAGGTCTTTGAATGTAGGA
>SSNR01000053.1:1112211-1128071 GCA_006937965.1 Callopanchax toddi | reverse complement strand
TTATCACATGCAGCTTCTCTTCCAGCTGTAACCGAACTGTACACACCGTCAGTACCACTTATTTCTCTACTCACGTCGCACTGAAACACAAACTCATACAACTCTTCATCCCGACCCTCCGCTGTCTCTCTGAACGGTGGAATCACGCATCAAAAACGCCTGACATTATTTGACTTGACGGGCGTGATCAATCTCCTCAGGTGTAGAGTCCCGCACTGTTGTTGCGCTTGTATTACCAGCGCAGCGATGCCTTGCGCGCTACCTTGTCTGATGCATTCTGGGAGTTGTAGTTGTACTTTTTCGGTAAAACTTCTGTAGAAAAACGCTATTTAGGACGCATTAAAACCGTACTAACGTTGATAAATATGTTCATAGAGTTGTGGAATTAGGCTGCTAAATTATGTAAAAACCGTCTGTTTCTATATATTACTGACAATTTTTAAAGAGGCAAGCTAGCCTAGCCTAGCAAAATCGCCAACAGTTTTTAGGGTGAATAAGATCATTTTATAAGTTTAGCGGTACAACTACATCATAAAATAGATATTTTATTTTTTTTAAGTAGACCACAAACCCAAATTCTCAACAGCTTTTCAATTAACACCACTGTAATGATTTATTAACTTAAGTCAACGACCTTGCAATAAGCTGCCAATATTAGGCACTCATATTTAACATTAAAAAATATAAATATAAGTATTCTCGAACATGTTTTGACAGAGTTTGGCTTACCTTACTGGAGTATAAACTTGAAAATCTGCGTTCACCGTCTCCAGCCCTCTCCTTCTTCTGTCGACTTCCGGAATAAAAAGCGGCGCACCCGTTTCGACGAGTCCTGACAGTCAGTGAGCCGAACGTGGTTCCCGCTCACTGATTTTGGGGATCCGTTTTATTGACGGGACACCATCAGTAAACGGATGCGACTGTTATACGGATCTGCCGGTCTGTAAGCGGATCTGGTTCAGAGTCAGCTGCTATCTGGGAAGTGACTATATTTGATCTCTTGCTTTAGATTTTGATTTGCAGCTGAATCTTGAACATTTTACAAAAAGGTTTAAAAGTAAAACAAAAAAAGCAAGTAGATAAAAAGTCTAAATAAATGTTAAAAAGATAAATAAATACAATAACATTTAAAATTGGAAATAGAAAACATTAATAACATTTTAATAACCCCTAATGACACTCAATGGTTGAAACTTTAAAGTTCCATTTAAATAGTTAAAAATGTGTGTTTTTGTTTCAAAAGTATATATACACATATACATTTATACCGTGCCGCCTATATGGAAACGTGAATATAGTGAAAAAAAAATCACAGCTTGGGTGCTACGATATGTGGCTCTATTTTGAATAAGATTGTTTATGTTGCTTGTTTAAACCAAACAACTTCTAAATTACCACACTACCCGTTTTCCCTGCAGCAGCATAAACACCATGAACTAAATGAACTTCTCATGCTAAATTGTAGTGGTTTACACTTTTAATATGGAGTTCTAACACATAGGTAGGACTTTTTTGAGCAAATTTTTTAAATACTGAGAATTGGCTGCTACTTTGTCACAGATTTGCAGCAGTCTTTCCTCTAGAGACTCCACCCACTTTGAGTGATGTCACCAGAGGGTGTGGTTTATAAATATCTGACAGAACAGCGCTTCAGAAGGACCAGATAATCCCCTTAATGAGTTCCAGTTTTATTTTGAAAAAGCTTAAAGTAAATATTGTAATTATTTATTTAACACACAACTTGTGTGTTACAGATTTCTCTGTGCTAAATTGACAAAAGGTCAAGTCTGGAAACATGATGGGAAAATAATTATGTTACAAAAATAATTTAGAAAATCACATATACTCATTATTTTTAGCTTGATTATAACAAATACTGTCCAGTAATTTTGACTTTATTATTACAACATGATACAAAAAATGTTTTTGTAGAGATTTTCCAGCACATGAAAAACCATAGTGTGTCTCTGGGTGATGATGGTGTGTAGTGTGGTGTGTGTGGTCTACCTTAATGTGAGCTGAAAGGTGACTAAAGCTGCTCTACTGACCTACAAATCTCTTCAAACATAACATAACCTCCTTTATATGAGGCAGAGGCACCCACACTATAATAATACATTCTCTTCAACTTAGAGCTGTTTTTATTCTGAGACTTTGTTTGATTTATTACTGACAGCCTGTTTTGATTTACAGATTAAACCTGAAACTTTTCCAAAAAGGTAAAAACATTCATTGGTTGAAATGTATAATTTTTGAACATGGTTAAAGATTTAAACTTCTATTTTTAAAAAGAAGCTTGTTTTTGGTTTGTTTTTATCAGGTCTAGTTGCTATAGTATAATTGTACAAACATAAAACACACATTATTAGAACAATAACATTTATCATGTGATATACTGTAGCTCTGATTTACTTTTGCCTGGATGTCAGCTCTATATTTCCATATAGCTAAGGCCTGCTGACTAGATGAAGAAAAAAAAAACACTAAATAAAAGCTCAGGACTTAGGAGGTTTTCTAATGTTTATTTCTACAAAAAAACAAAACAAAACAAACAAAAAAAAAAACCCTATAAAGATACTAAGTAAATAATGGAAATAGAGGATTAAAAACCCATTTGTCTATTTTCTTCTTCAAAAACCAGCTTTGAAATGTGATATTTGATGGTTATAAATCAATTTAAACTACGTATATGCGTTTGCCCTGTTTTGCTTACAGTTGAAACATAATGATCTCAAAATTATATCAAACTCTATTTTTGTGTTTAGTAAAAAATTTTAAGGTTGATTGTATTTATTAAAACTTGTGCCTCATTATCACACTGGGATGGAGAAAAGGACTTTGTCGGCTTAAATCTGAATCTCTACCTGCAACCAAGTAGTGGTGTTTAGCGCCCCCTGCTGGTTTGATCCGGATCAGAAATCAGCTTCTGTCTGTGATGGTAAAACAAATCAAATTTCATTAAAACTAAACTAAATTAAATTCCATCCATCCATCTGTAGCCTCTTAATCCTCCACAGAGGGTCGCGGGGGAGCTGGTGCCTATCTCCAGCGGTCAGGGGGCGAGAGGCGGGGGACACCCTGGACGGGTCGCCGGTCGTCCATCGCAGGGCCACTAAATTAAATTGTTATATGAAATTCTTTGTCAGACAATACTGATGATCTAAGTCCTGTGAATAAATAGAAACATTAATTTATACTCATAAATAAAACATCAAAGAAGAAAAGACCCCAAAGTATAAAAATGTTGTGAAAGATTTTTTTTTACCCTAAAAAAAAAACAATTAAAGATTTCTCAAAAGTTAGAGTGACATCATCAGCTGTTGAACACATTGTTAAAAAAAAACCCAATTATTATGGAATTTAAATAATAATTGTGTAAAAACCAAAATGTTTATTTTGAAATTTATTTTAGTTTTTTTGCTATTTTATCTTGTTCATAAAACGTTTTGCTGCTAAATGCCATAGCATGCTGCTTCTGACTGAACTGCACATTTTGATGATTATGTTTTATTTATTTTATGTTTTGGCTTTTGATTAAATATGAAAAAATATGACCAAAACCTACATATATTAGTAGTAATGGTCATTCTATGCTGATGCTCTGGTTGCTTTAACTGTTATCACCAAATGTTTTATTCCAACAGGTCGACTGAGCTCTTGTATGGTATATTTTATAAGTTGCAGATCTGAGTAAAGGCTTTGAGTCGATGATCTGTGTGATGCTGTTGTCTGAATCAAAATGTTATATTGGTATTAACAATACATTCTATTTGGTGACAATTACAGGTTACAGCCAGTTCTGGCATTTTCAGCTTTACAAATAAGGTACGGCTTGTAAGCATTATGCATCCATGAAAGGGAAAAACACAACTTAATATGTGCATGCATTACTAAACTTGCAAAAAAGTACATATTCATAGTGTATCCACATCATAAACATAGTAAACTCAATCATGGCATTCCTCAGGCTCCTGCACTCGCTCAATTCAGTTTTTTCATAAGCGTAGCTCAGAATGTAGACATTTATATGTTGTTTAGTTTATGGTGTTTTTTGGTGCTGCAGCGACACAAAACATACGGCTGAATGTTGTGGAGGATGTCTACATTCTTTCAGACACTAGGGGGTGCTGTTCTGCTACTTTTTGGTTTGACAGTAAATTTTGCCCTCAAGACAAAAAATATTCCCACACAAAAACATTAAGCCAATCAGATTATAAAGACAAAACACAAAGTTAAACCTGGAAAAAATCTACATTTTCAAACAACATCACTCGAGTTTGATGATTATACAGTACACACACACACACACACACACACACACACACACACACACACACACACACACACACACACACACACACACACACACACACACACACACACACATATATATATATATACAGTGGAGGAAATAATTATTTGACCCCTTGCTGATTTTGTAAGTTTGTCCAATGACAAAGAAATGAAAAGTCTCAGAACAGTATCATTTTAATGGTAGGTTTATTTTAACAGTGGCAGATAGCACATCAAAAGGAAAATCGAAAAAATAACTTTAAATAAAAGATAGAAACTCATTTGCATTTCATTGAATGAAATAAGTATTTGAACCCCTACCAACCATGAACAGTCCTGGCTCCCACAGAGTGGTTAGACACTTCTACTCAATTAGTCACCCTCATTAAAGACACCTGTCTTAACTAGTCACCTGTATAAAGGACACCTGTCCACAGAATCAATCAATCAAGCAGACTCCAAACTCTCCAACATGGGAAAGACCAAAGAGCTGTCCAAGGATGTCAGAGACAAAATTGTAGACCTTCACAAGGCTGGAATGGGCTACAAAACCATTAGCAAGAAGCTGGGAGAGAAGGTGACAACTGTTGCTGCAATTGTTCGAAAATGGAAGGAGCACAAAATGACCATCAATCGACCTCGGTCTGGGGCTCCACGCAAGATCTCACCTCGTGGGGTGTCAATGATTCTGAGAAAGGTGAGAAATCATCCTAGAACTACATGGGAGGAGTTAGTTAATGACCTCAAATTAGCTGGGACCACAGTCACCAAGAAAACCATTGGAAACACATTACACCGCAATGGATTAAAATCCTGCAGAGCTTGCAAGGTCCCCCTGCTTAAGAAGGCACATGTGCAGGTCCGTTTGAAGTTTACCAATGAACACCTGAATGATTCAGAGAGTGACTGGGAGAAGGTGCTGTGGTCTGATGAGACCAAAACTGAGCTCTTTGGCATTAACTCAACTCGCTGTGTTTGGAGGAAGAACAATGCTGCCTATGACCCCCAAAACACCGTCCCCGTCAAGCATGGAGGTGGAAACATTTTGCTTTGGGGGTGTTTTTCTGCTAAGGGCACAGGACAACTTCACCGCATTAACGGGAAAATGGACGGAGCCATGTATCGTCAAATCCTGAGCGACAACCTCCTTCCCTCTGCCAGGAAACTGAAAATGGGTCGTGGATGGGTGTTCCAGCACGACAATGACCCAAAACATACAGCAAAGGCAACAAAGGCGTGGCTCAAGAAGAAGCACATTAAGGTCATGGAGTGGCCTAGTCAGTCTCCGGACCTTAATCCTATAGAAAACCTATGGAGGGAGCTGAAGGTCAGAGTTGCACAGAGACAGCCTTTAAGGATTTGGAGATGATCTGCAAAGAGGAGTGGACCAAAATTCATCCTAACATGTGCGCAAACTTGGTCATCAATTACAAGAAACGTTTGACCTCTGTGCTTGCAAACAAGGGTTTTTCCACTAAGTATTAAGTATTTTTTCTTAGAGGGTTCAAATACTTATTTCACTCAATGAAATGCAAATGAGTTTCTTTTATTTAAAGTTATTTTTTCGATTTTCCTTTTGATGTGCTATCTGCCACTGTTAAAATAAACCTACCATTAAAATGATACTGTTCTGAGACTTTTCATTTCTTTGTCATTGGACAAACTTACAAAATCAGCAAGGGGTCAAATAATTATTTTCTCCACTGTATATACATACAATAACAATCAATATACAATATATGTATATTTTATGTATATATACATATGTATATTGTGTTTTCTGAGGGTGAGGAGCACAGAGGAGAGTGGGAGGTAGATCTGTGTTCATCTCCTTCACCACTTTGTCCACAAACATGTTTCACAAGTTTGTGAAGGCCAAGTCAAACCCTCACACTTCAAAAAAACACTGACATGTTTCTGCTTCAGCATCATAAACCAGGTGGATATTCAGACATGTAGGCCTACGCAGCACCATCTTCCTCACCTCTCCACCCTGACTGCTAAACACCTGAGATAACGGTGCAACGATCTACTAGTACATTTATTTATGAGTTGATCGATGCTTCATGTCTCAAGCGAGAGGCTGCACCACTTATGAGTTTATGAGGTTTGTGGTTTATGGTCTTCCTGTTTGTCTCTGTCACCTCATCAACAGTCCGAAGCAGAGGATGAGACCATTTCCGTTTCTAGACCTGACAGAAAAAAAGGAAGACTGAAGAAGTTGCATCATACCCAAAGAACTAGAATTTCTAAAACATCAAAGTTTGGTTGATTATTTATTTGTTGTAACAAGGCTGCTTCACATTAAAACTGGACAGTCTGATTGGTCACCTGACTAACTCTGTTTTAGCTGCTCTATTATTGTGTCTCATACATACATTTACTGACTTACATGCCTGTATGTATCTGCAGTAAGTTTGCCAAACCATGGATTCCTGTGATCACACCTCACTCCATGGCTTTCTTGGACCACATCAGGATGCAGTTACCAAGTCAAGCTAACAGGACTGTACAGCACAGTGGGGTTGTAGACCAGACACAAGGCCAGGGTTGCTACTCTGCTGCAAATTCTCCTAAACAAGCCACACCAATGCATGTTGATGCTGTAATACATTACATGGATAAACCACCACTATGGAGGTTTCATTCTCCTCATAACACTGTGGACTGATTGTGCATGTTGGAGAACCCCCTGCTTTCTAAAAGGGATGTTTGGGTCATTCTGAAGTGGCGTTAATCAGTTATTTATCTACAATAAGAGCCACACCCCTCTCTCAGAGTGGGTGGAGTCTCTAGAAAAAGGAGCAATATTCATAGCTAGTCAGACTAGGAGGGAGGCTGCTGATTAGTGACAAATTAGAAGCAAATCTTTAAGTTTTTACAACATTTTTTGGTCAAAATGTCATACAGATGGATTAGAATGCTATACAGTATGACTAGGTTTTAAACCTGTACAGTAATAACATTACTGAACCATTTTTTGTCCCCTTGGGGAAATAGTTTTTCTGGATTTGACCCATCCCTGAGGAGCAATGGGCTATTATTTGAGCATGACCCTTCAGAATGTGGTCTGCAGGAATCGGGGATTGAACTGCTCCCCTTCTGATCATCAGACACCCATCCTAACCTGCTGAGCCACATAAGCCCATAAGAACATTTGCTTAGGTTGTTTCAACTGAACAATGTCTGAATCACTATGCTCTGTACGTCATGCTGCACAGCATAAAGACCATAAAGTAAACAATCTCATGTTAAGTTTTAGAGGTTTACAAAACATCAAAGTAGCATCACTTCCATTTCTTACCACCTTGGTCTGCTTTTGGGTCATTAAACATCTGAAAGCTTGACACATTCTGGGTGATTTTTTTTTTTTTACATCATAGTGAGTCTCAGGCTTAGAAATAAATTCACTAATGGCTAGAAATTAGAAGTACGTGGTCAGGATTAAAAGTACTTTAGTTTAGTATCTGGAAACATCCCCAGATGCATTTCTTAGTGACTTTAACTTATGCAGTACGTTTGACTGCATTTTAAACAGTCTCACACACGCACGCACACACACACACACACACACACACACACACGGAAACGCTTATCAAATGGTTACGGTGTAAGAAAGAAAGAAGGGTTTGACTGGTTTGAGCTCAACTGGAGGCTGCAACAAAGTCTGTGGTTTGTTTAACTTCAGAAATCTGTGAGAGTGCACTGAGTGACAACAACTCTGGGAGTCTTTTATCTGCTAGATATCAGACTAGTACCAGTCTTCAGAAAAGAAGAAGAATGAAAGGATGAAGCGTCTCCTCAGTATTTCCTTTTTTCTCTGTGCCGGTTTACCTCAGAGTAAGTAAAAACACACCTATTTCATGTTTTTTGTGTTAATTTCTTTAGAGACATTAGAGACAACACCCATCCTGCCCACCACCTGTTTGACCTAATGCCCTCTGGCAGGCGCTACAGGTCCATCAGATCTAGGACAAACAAACAGACTCAAGGACAGCTTCTTCCCACAAGCCATTACCACCCTGAACGCACACATGCACCAGTCACTTCGCATGCAATAATCTTATGTGCAATGAAACTCCTGTGCAATAATTTCACCCACACTGGGTATTATGATTATGCAACATATTTTTATTATTCACTGGTGTGCAAATACTTTGCATGGTGTTTTTATCCTAAGTATTTTATATTGAGTATTTATACTATTATTAAGAGCAGCACCCCGAAGGAGCTCTTGCAATTTCGTTGTGCCTACAGCATGTCTTGGTGTTGTACAATGACAATAAAAGCTTTTCTATTCTATTCTGATTTAAAGCTGCAACATGTTCATTTAGAATTATCTCAGAAACTGTTATGAATTTGTCCTATTTATAGGGGTTGGTCGTCTCAGGGAATTTCCTAACAAAGCTAAACATAAACAAATAAGACATCCTTCAGTGTAGGGACGCACTGATAACAGATGTTTTCAAACTAAGTACAAGTAGATTACATATGAGTATTTGCCAATATAGATATGACTATTAATAAATGCCATTGATCTAAATCATGGTTTGGCACGTGAATGAATTACAGCTTTTTATTTTTTACCAAACTAAACGTGACTATGAGGATTGGTGTGTATACTAGAGCCACATAAAAACAACTACTAGTTCTATTACTGGTTGTAAATAATGTGCAGTCTTGTAGTTCTACTTTATTGTAATTTTGATATTGACAGCACATGCACAGGCAGGCTGTTTTTCATGGTGATTTAATTTGTGTTCCACATGTCCCTGATTTTGAATCTACTGCATAGTTTTTGTATGCTAAACAGATCCATGTATTTTATTTCAGTTAAAAAAATACTTTCATTAAAACATTGGCCTATTGTTCATTGCAACCCAAGAACATTTAAATAAAAAGGACATTTAGTGTGCCAGGCTGCATGGTGGCGCAGTTGGTTAGCACTGTTGCCTCGCAGCAAGGAGGTCGTGGGTTCGCGTCCCGGCTCTGCAGCCTCTCTGCGTGGAGTTTGCATGTTCTCCCCGTGCGTGCGTGGGTTTTCTCCGGGTACTCCGGTTTCCTCCCACAGTCCAAAGACATGACTGTCAGGCTAATTGGGCTGGTAAATTGTCCTTAGGTGTGAGTGGGTGTGTGGTTGTTTGTCTCGTTCGTCTCTGTGTGGCCCTGCAATGGACTGGCGACCTGTCCAGGGTGTCCCCCGCTGGCGACCTGTCCAGGGTGTCCCCCGCCTCTCGCCCCTTGACCGCTGGAGATAGGCACCAGCTGCCCCGCGACCCTCTGTGGAGGAATAAGCGGCTACAGAAAATGGATGGATGGATGGATGGATTTAGTGTGCCACCCTTCTACAGTTTTTGCCTCCCCCCAAAAAAATCCTAGACCCTGGTGTGTTGTAAAGTGCCTTGGGGAGTGTAGTGCTATTTAAATGCAGGCCATTTACCAAAAAGACATCCGGTATCAGGACACAGTCATCAGACCTGATGTCTGACACCATTTTGTTTTCTTTACATATACCTGATGACTTTTATATCTCACAACAACCTTTCATCTAATTAATTTTTCCTCAAAACCTGATAATTTTTCATCTATGATCTGACGTCTGAGGCTGTTTAAGTCTGAAAATGTTTTCCTGAGACCTTTGGGTGTTTCGTCATGAACACATACTGCATTTGACCGCTCCTTTATGTCCTGACATAAACGGTATTTCAGTCTCACATCATCAATCAGCACAAGTGACTAGGACTGTATTGTTTTTTGCTTGTTTCCTCATGAAAATAAATATGAAAAAAATCACTTTAGTACAATTACAGTTGTGCATCATATGATATCTGTTTTTATTTTCAAAGTGGAAATCATGCAATAATAGTATGACTGAACATTTTCTCTACTATGTGTCTTTACAGGTGTTTCGTTGCTTGTTGTGAGTCAGAGTCCTGATGTTGCTACTCTGGAGGGAAAGAGCGTAAACATCTTCTGCTGCTGGGAGAGGAATTCTTCAAGAGTTGGCGTTAAGTGGTTGAAAAATCAAACATCTATAAAGAATGAAACAATCAATAGTCGGGCCCCAGAACATCCAAATGTGCAAACAAAAACATGCACATTTCTGGAGTTTCAAAGAATTACAATGAACGATTCAGGAAGATACGTCTGCAGGATTTATGTTGAGATACCAGTTTTAAACGAAGTTGAAGGAAGTGGTATAACCATCACAGTTACATCAGCAGAGAGAAAAACGGTCAACACCAAAAACAGCATCGCTATTGGTAGGTGCAAAAAAAAAAAAAAAAAACCCCAACCAAACAAAAATGATCCCAGTCTGAGGAATGGAGTGTGTAATGTTTTGATTTGTAGCCAATAACAATCTGTATGGAATTATGTTTGTCTGCTTAAGATAAAACATCCACAACAACAAAAACATCAACAACAACACAACCTAGAGTGAAAACAAAGGACAACACTCATCACAGCATATCTAATGGTAAGTGACCAATGCCAGTGGCCTGATATAAAGTATATGTACAGACAGCTGTATCTAATACTGTTCATGTACTCATGGGAATGTATTCTTGTGTTTCTGTTTGCTGAGTTATGGGGATAATTCCAGTCTGCAGTAATAAATATAGCTGATTTAAAGGTTAGGTGCTGTTAACAGTTTGTACTCAGTCTTAGATAAGCTCCTATTTCTGGGGGAAACTCAGAGTAAAACCACTGCTCTGTATGGAAGAGTCTGCTAAGGTGGTTCTGTTAAGATTGCCTCCTGCTCACCTTCCTCTGGAGGTTTACCAGGCACTAGGAGGAGGCCCTGGGGCACACCCAGAACTCACTGGATGGATTATGTAGCCTCTCTGGCCTGGGAATGTCTTGGGATTCCCCAGGAGGAGGAGAATGCTTAGGTTTCCCTCCTGGACTGGTGACCTCCACAACCTGACCTTAGATAGGTGGTAGAAAATGGATTACTAAACTATATTGTAAAATTTCACAATTTTTTAAATTTTATTAACAATTATAAAATGTCATTACCCACCATAAAAACAAAACTGGTCAGACATCACCGTGGCCAAATTTATTGTTCATAACATTTGTTTTAAATTGGGAACATCATCTGATCTCAGTACTGCTGCATTTGTGTGGCACTTTTCTAGGTCATGGACTACAAAGCTCTTTACATTACATTCACACGCTGATGGCAGTGAGCTACACTGCAGCTACCACCAGACCCTCCGACCACCAAATAGCAACTCAGAGTACCCACCCATTTTGGAGTCCCTGTGAATAGTGTTGGATGGCGCTCCAACTGGGGACTCCATTGTCCTGCTAGGGAGCTTCAGTGCTCACATGGGCAATGATAGCGTGACCTGGAAGGGCGTGAATGCTAGGAACCGCCCACCCAGTCTGAACTCTAGTGGTGTTTTGTCATTGGACTTCGGTGCAAGTCACAGTTTGGCCATAACAAAAACCATGTTCGAAAATAAGGATGTCCATTGGTATACCTGGTATCAGGGCAGCCTAGGGCGCAGGTCAGTGATTGTTTTTGTAGTTGTATCATCTGACCTGAGACCATATGTTCTGGAGATGCCTTGCAGACCTGGTAGACCCAAAGGCATAGTGAGGATTTGCTTAGAACGCCTGGTAGTAGAGTCTGTCAAGGTGGTCTTCAAGTACCACCTCTAGCAGAGCATTAACCGCTTCCTGAGAGCAGTGGAGGACATTGACTGCAAATGGGCCTTGTTCCACTCTGCTATTGTTGAGACAGCTGTGCTAGCTGGATGGACTGTCCAATCAAAGTTAAGGTCAGAGGACATAATTCAACAATAAGAAAGAGACAGGAAAAAAAGGCCTACATGAAAGATTTCCAAGATCAAAACCTCTCTTGACCAAAAACAACTTAGACCATCCCACATTTGCAAAAAACATCTTGATGATCCACTCCCTTAATAATTTTCCACCTTCCCTTTAGTAATACTTGCTATGCTAGCTACACACTGGAAAGCTGCATCATTTCCCTCACCTGGCCAAAGCGACCACCTACACTTTAAACGGCCCTGCTAACAGCATGGGCACTACAAATGTACAAACTAGTAATAATCAGAGGAGAAACCTCAGGTTAAACCTGCCCCTGTGGAAACTAAATGTAGAGCATGACTGTGTGACTGTATTGATATACACTGTAAACAATAGAAATGGGTTCCATTTCAGGGACTCACCATGGAAATTATATCATTTTCAACATACACTTTAGAATATAAATGCTAAAAGAGCATCAGACTGGGACGTGAGACTAGTTTTTCATTGAAAATCAACCATTTGTTGCACACATTTAAAAATCAAATAGAGCTGACCTAGTTCTCAGTGGTCTACTGTATCTGATTAGCAGTTCTGAGTGTGCATGTGTACTGAATCCCTCCATTAGTTATCTATGGGTGAATCATGACGATAACTCATCTAGGATGGAAACCCAGACATCCCACTTCCCAGCAATATTCTCCAGCTCCTCCTGGAGGAACCCAAAGCGTTCCAAGGCCAGATGAGAGCACAGATATCAGTCCAGCATGCTAGTGTGCCAGCAGTACTTTGACTGTTTTTTCAATTAAGAGTCTTGATGTATTAAAAAAGCAGGACTGTCATGATTGCTTTATTTTCAGATGCTCACCAAGAAGAGGTGGTGATCTTTGTCATGAGGTGTCTGCCCATCATCACACTCATCATAGCCTTCTTCTGGCTTTACTATGTAGGGATTAAAGCTCAGCTGGAGGCATCAGGTACTGGATGAGATGTTACACTATATGTAGTAGCTGTAGTATGTAAAGTATGTTGATGCTCTGTTTCAGCTGCTGAGATAAATAAACCCAGAGCAGCACAAAGCAGAGAGGAAGACCAAGGGCTAGAAGAACACGAGAGAGTGATAGAAGAACAAGAAGGACACGAGAGAGTGATAGAAGAACAAGAAGGACACGAGAGAGTGATAGAAGAACAAGAAGAACACGAGAGAGTGATAGAAGAACAAGAAGAACACGAGAGAGTGATAGAAGAACAAGAAGAACACGAGAGAGTGATAGAAGAACAAGAAGAACACGAGAGAGTGATAGAAGAACAAGAAGGACACGAGAGAGTGATAGAAGAACAAGGACACCAGAGAGTGATAGAAGAACAAGGACACCAGAGAGTGATAGAAGAACAAAAAGGACACGAGAGAGTGATAGAAGAACAAGGACACCAGAGAGTGATAGAAGAACAAGAAGGACACGAGAGAGTGATAGAAGAACAAGGACACCAGAGAGTGATAGAAGAACAAGGACACCAGAGAGCGACAGAAGAACAAAAAGGACACCAGAGAGTGATAGAAGAACAAGGACACCAGAGAGTGATAGAAGAACAAAAAGGACACGAGAGAGTGATAGAAGAACAAAAAGGACACGAAAGAGTGATAGAAGAACAAGAAGAATGTGGAGAGTGATAGGAACAGGAAGAGAATGAAAAAGGACATGAGACAATGGGATATCTTACATTACATCATCTAAGGACTGTGCTGCCTTGCTCCAGTACAATTTTTATAAGTTACTCAATTTGTATTTTTAATTCTTTTAAATGACACATTGACACATTGAAAAATTGTTCAATATTTTTTGTAATAAACTGTTATATTTCTCATGTGAAAGATGATTTTTAAAGCTTTTTTCAGGATGTTCTTCAAATGCCTGAGAGTGGTCTGTGAAGCATTCAATCAGGCAAGGCAGGAGTACTTCATAATCAGGGGTGCACAGATGTGGTTGCAGGTACACATGATATCATGCATGCGTACCAGTTTCTTCTGCCACAATGCTCCTTTGCAGACCGGTGTTGTCATGGTACTGAATACACAGCCTGTAGTCACACACTGACAAGCTGCAGCGTGAGCTGAGTGACTCGTTTTATGCATGTATCCATACATACGGTACATACATCTGGTTTACTTAGGTTGCTGTTATCACAATAAACAAAGGGAGGGAAGGATTTATGAGTTCATGTGTATTTTACATAAACGTCAATGTCTGTTTTTAACTCCTCTGTTTTCTTTAAGATTCAGTCTAATGTTGATCCTGTCCCTCACAAACTGAGTTCAGAAAGACTCATCATTAATCAGTCAGCAGTTGATGGTTTTTCTGTAATGTTTGATAGAAACTTAGTTCATGGTGAAGATGCAAAGTCCTTCATCCAGTCATTTAATCAGCAGTGTTCTACTATCTTAGATAAGGTAGCTCCAGTTAAACAAACAGCGGTATCTCATAGAAGGAACAGTCCCTGGATGAATGAACATATTTATAATCTCAGAAGAACATGCCGTAAAGCTGAGAGGCTTTGGAAATCAACAAAGATGGAAATTCACCGACTGTACCTTAAGGAATTGATAACATCTTTAAATGAAATGGTTAAAAACTCCAGAGCTGTTTACTTCTCTCAACTGATCTCCTCAATGTAATGAACATTGACGTTATTTCTAAGTATATGGTCCAGATCAAGAAATAGATTTTTATTTGTGTGACAATTAACTCTTCTCCCTAGCAGCTCACACTGTGAGAGGATCAACAGCTACAGGCAGTCGTAAATGCCTGTCCTGAGGAAGGACCACCCTTTTCATCTTTCTGTGACAGTAAAGATAATGCTGATGCTAATTTACAGCTTGGTGATAATTGCTCAAATAACAAACTTTCAGGATGGTGATCAAAGGGAGTTTCGATAACAGACGAGATGGAGCCAGAAGATCCTCACCCCACCTTTTCTCACCCAGTGAAGAAAAACAAAGGAATTCCTTTGTCTCTCCTGTCTTTAAAAATGTCTCTGATAACCTCCCTTCACCCTCACAGATTCTAGATGAAATAAAAACTTCAATGTGACACAAATTTATATAAAGAAAGGTTAATATCCACAGGTTTACTTTTAAAATGTTTTTACAAGATAAAGTTTGATTTTTCCCTGTTTGATTTACTTAGGTAAAAGTTCTTTGGTTAATTTTCCTTGAAGACTTTTCACATTGTTTATCAATATGATACCAAATTATCTCTTTTAAATCTAATCTAGTCAAGAAACTAGAAATGTTATTCATATGTACTCTTAAGCTAAGAGTAACTGATTTCTCTGATTAATCTGATGTGGGATTTAATGTGTTGCTATGCTTAGAATAAACATGATGCACGCAGTCTAAAATGTGATTCTGAATAACTCTTCACGTCTCAGAGAGAAAAGTGGTAAGGTTTATTTTATTGATTAGAAACTTTATTCCTCTCATCAAAATTTAATCCCCTCTAAGCCATTCCTAAGTACTTCCCCTTGATGCAGATGAAGGTGGAGTCAACCACACCATTGGCTGAACCCGACTCCACCCCTGCCCTTTAAAACCAGAAGGCGCTAACTGCTAATGCCTTCTCTTCAGCCGCTTCCCCTTCCCTTGCCTCTCTTGCCTTGCTTCTTCTTCAGCCTCTCTTGTTTGCTCTGGCCTCCGCCTCTCCGGCTCTCTGCTCAGATGACCTCTACAGCCTGGCCTGCCCCCACCCCAGGGAGTCAGGATACCCAGGCTTCCCAACATGAGGCCT
>SSNR01000053.1:1087499-1106643 GCA_006937965.1 Callopanchax toddi | reverse complement strand
AAAAAAAACGTTAAAAGCTACATTGTTTACCTGGCTACTGAGTATGCCTTTAAAGCTTTTGACCTAGTTGGCCCATGCATTGTTGATTTTATTAATCTATCCCTCCAAACCGGCTCTGTCCCCTCCATCTTTAAACACGCTGTTATTGAACCCATCCTTAAAAAACCCAGTCTGGACTCCTCTCAGCCAAATAACTACAGGCCCATTTCCAAACTGAGCTATATCTCTAAACTCTTAGAAAGAGTTGTGGCTGATCAGCTGGTCTCTTTTCTGGAACTACACAACATTTTGATAAATTCCAATCTGGTTTCCGTAAAAACCATTCAACAGAAACAGCTTTACTCAAAGTATCCAGTGACATCATGATGGCAGCAGACTCCGGGGAGTTTACAGTCTTAGTTTTGTTGGACCTTTCTGCAGCTTTTGACACTGTTGATCACGGCACCTTAATGAACCGACTCTGTGACCTGGTGGGGATCTCTGGAACAGTTTTAGACTGGTTCAGATCGTACCTCTCAAACAGAAGTTTCAGTGTCCATATAAACAACATCATGTCAGATACTACAGATCTGTTCTGTGGGGTACCCCAAGGCTCTGTTCTGGGTCCACTCCTGTTTTTACTATATCTCCATCCTCTTGGACAGATCATTAGTAGATGTCACAATGTCTCCTACCACCTTTATGCAGATGACATTCAGCTGTACTGCTCCTTCAAGGACTCAGAGTTCTACAAACTGTCTGAACTACTGGAGTGTCTGTCAGCTATTACTAACTGGTTAGAAAAGAACTTCCTTCAGTTAAACCCTGAAAAGACTGAATGTCTGATTGTTGCCCCTGATAGGATGGTCCCTCTGATCAGTCAACATATTGGACATTTAAGTTCTGCTGTAAAGTCAAACCTGAGGAATCTGGGTGTTATTTTCGACCAATCAATGTCTCTTGAAGGTCACTCAAAACAGCTGGTCAGAAACTGTTTTTATCATCTGAGAAATATTTCCAAACTGAGAAAGTTGGTGTCAAAACCTGAACTGGAAATGGTTCTTCATGCTTTTATCTCCTCCCGTCTAGATGACTGTAACACACTTTTCACATGTTTGAACCAAAAAGCCCTTTATGGCCTTCAGCTGATCCAGAACTCTGCAGCGAGGCTCCTCACTGGAGCAAACAGGAAAGATCACATCACTCCTATTCTGAGGTCTCTGCACTGGTTACCTGTTAAATGTAGAGTTCATTTTAAAATCCTGACTCTAACTTTCAGGGCCCTACATGGTCAAGCTCCTCTTTATGTTACTGAACTGATAAAGCCGTACGCTCCAACCCGAGCTCTCAGGTCCACAGACCAGAATCTCCTAACAGTTCCAAGGACCAGATTTAAAAGTCGAGGTGATCTCTCCTTCCAGTCTGTTGCACCTCGACTTTAGAATGAACTTCCTTTAGTTTTACGCTGTATAGACAGTCTGGACTCCTTTAAAAAGCAGCTGAAGACCCAGTTATTTAAAACTGCTTTTAAATAACTCTTTTATGTTCTCTTGTTGTTTAACAATTTTTGATTTGTAATGAAATTTTGTTTGTTTTATTGATTTTATTTGTTTTTTCTGTTTTTTGTGAGGCACTTTGTGATTTTTTCTGTGAAAGGTGCTATAGAAATAAACTTTACTTACTTACTTACTCTGGAGGAAGGAACACAGCCTGTGGTTTCACACGGTTGTCTCTACAGGTCTTTCAGAATAGTCTAAATGACGATGTGTTAAACTGTGTTGGAAGTCAGCCACTCTAAAGCAGTGTTTTTCAACCACTGTTCCGCGGCACACTAGTGTGCCGTGGGAGATCTTCAGGTGTGCCGCGGGAAATTATTCAATTTCACCTATTGGTCTAAAAAAATTTTTTTTAAACTAAATTATTATCTACAAATAATATGCCATTGTCGCGCGTCTGTGCCAGTCATCACCAAATGGCAGACTCAGGTTCTGTTTGGAGTCAGACGCGCAGCAGATCCAGGACCTGGATCGGGTCCAGCGACAGCACCCGGCAGCGAGCCGGTGCCAGGGGGAGACGCGCGTCGAGAAGCTCCCGCGGCCCGCAACACGCTCGGCATCTGGAACCGCTCCTCCCCCGAACTGGACCGCATCTAGTCTGTGGTTCGGACATGTTCGGCTGGGAGGGGTCGCCGCCAAGCGAGTCGTGGACCCACGGCAAAAACTTGGCAGAGTTTGGGCAGAACACCGGCCACGCTCCGCGTCAGCAGATCTGGGTCTCTGGTGAACCGACGGTCCAGACGTTTTTAAATTCATACTTTGATCTGATTGGTCCATTAAACCAGGAGATCAGCGGGTCCACTGACACTGGGCTGGACCAACACCATTTTACTTTGTTCCTCCGAGCATTCAGCTAAATAAATAAATAAGTCAATGTAAAAAAAAAAAAAAAAAAAACTCTTAGAAGTTAGCACAACAGTTTATTTTTGACGGTCTGAGCAGCCCGTTGGTTATTTTCTGCCATGTCTCCTCACTTTGGCTGAAGGATGGATGACGTCATCTGATCACCTCCAAACTCGGTGTGCACGCGCCTCTCAATAGCGTGAATATGGCAGCGCGCGCCGCTCAAGCTGCGTTTCTCAGCATAATAACTGACAGCTTAAAATTCAACATATCAAACAATATCAACACTAAAAACACATTGATCTGTCAATGATTGTATCAGAGGTTTGTCTTTGTTTTCAGAGACTTACATTAATACTAATGTTCAATTCCTCCAAAAATAGTTTTATTAAACAAAAACATGATGAAAGAGTCCAATGATGTGGATATTAAAATTAACAGTAGGGAAATAAAATAATTTTAAGGCAGATTACTGATAAACTGGATGCTACAATCACTTTTTGACAGGTGAAATAAATCAGTTTAAAGTTATTTGATAGTAAAAAAGAGAGTTGATGCTTTAATCAGGTCACCTGTAAACTAAATGTAATCCTTTACTGTCAGGAGATGAGAAGGTTTCTACAGTAAAACTATTAAAACAGAGTGAGCCTGAGAAAACAGCTGTAAAGTTAAAGGAGACAGACCTCTGATGACAGATCAGTGTGTTTTAGTGTTAAAAATGTTTAATTGGACAAAATTAATCCGATAACGTTATCAACCGTCAATGAGCTCAGAGCTCACCTCATCTGATTTGCCTGGGCTTCTGAGGGAAGTTGTGACAGGCTTTAGTCATTCTTGTTAGGTTAGTAACACCCCCCCCCCCCCCCCCCCCCCCCCCCCCCCCCCCCCCCCCCCCCCCCGGTGTGCCTTGTGATATTTTTCAACGACGAAGTGTACCTTGGCTCAAAAAAGGTTGAAAAACACTGCTCTAAAGTGACATCAGAGTTTAGCGATGAGTCAGACTAACAGGATGAAGCTTCTACTGAGCGGTCTGCTGCTCCTCTGTGTCAGTTCAACTCAGAGTAAGTTACATTTTTTTCACCATGTTTTAGTTTCCAAAACAGCTTTGCATATTTATTAAGTCTGAACATTATATATTTGTTTGAATTCAAGTGTATATTTGTAAAAATGTATTTAGAAAAATTTTATTTTTGAGGTAACCAAAGAAGGATATAACAAACATATTGGAAAAAAAGAAAAAGAAACCCAACTAAAAAGAGAAGTGTCAAAACATTTTACAGTTCACAATAACACTTTTTAAAATTTTCATTAAGAAATAGTGTTAATCATGAACAAAAAGCAAATAGCTGCATTAATTAATGCATTGATTATGAAATTTGTAATCTTTACCTGCTTAACAATATATAAAAACACCATAATATTTAGATTAAAAAGAACAAAGTTTGTTTAATTGCAGAAAAGGATCTATAAATGTTTGGAGATATGAGACCAAAGAGGGTTTTATACACAAAAGAAAAGGATCAAATTCTCTGGATTTGATTGGTCGTTTCTTGGTCTTTCATGAGCAACAACTGTTTTCCAGTAATCCTGACTGGAGCTCACAAATCTGCTTGTTAGTTAAAGTCACACAGGGTTTGTTGTTCTATTAAAATAAAAGCGAAAATTAGCATTTTATTGCATTAATTAAGTGTTTATTACAGCAGAAAAATATAACTTAATATTTGTTACAGAAGCCCTGAACAGCAACCGAACATTTTTATGGGTGACCCATTTTCTAAGTGGACAAGTGCATTGTTTCTCTTGACTTTCTGACTTCTACAGGCCCTGAATCACAAGCAAATAAAAAAATATTTTTAAAATTTAATCAATTTCTTAAGTTTGATCAAATTTCTTTTCCTCTTACCTTTCTGACCAGTTTGGGCCCTGAGTGGCAAGCAATAAAATAAATAAATACATTTAGGTTGACCCTTTCCTATAAGGCTGCTCTTGACTTTATAGTAGTGTAAAAGAGATCAAAAATGTTTTGTTTCCAATGAAGCAGCCCTGACAGAAGAATGGACAAACATTTGATTAAGAAGCTCATTTTCTGTTTGTTTCTTGTAGGGTTTAAGAGGTTTTTTTCTCTACTCTTGGAGTCTTGAGACGCAATAAAATATATTTTGGAAAATGCCAAATCTAATGCTAATGCAATTTTTTTTCATACTTTTGGAGACCTAAAAGTTAAAAGAAAAAAACATTTTGGGAGATGCCAATGTTAATGCAAATTTTGTTTTTGTACTTATGGAGCCCCGAAAGGCAAAAGAAAATATTTATGAGATGCCAATGCAATTTTTTTCACACATTTACTTTTTTAAAGTGTCTCCATTGCAGAAAGACACCCCTAAACAATGATGTTTCCACCCCAGTGCTTCATGGTTGTGATGGTATTCTTGGGATTGTTCTCATCCTTCTTCTTCTTCCTCCAAACACGACGAGTTAATTTTACACCAATAAGTTCTGTTTTTGTCTCCTCTGACCTCATGACCTCCTCCCAGACCTCCTCTGGATCATCCAGATGGTCTTTGGTAAACTTCAGACAGATCTTAATGTGCTGGCTTCAGCAGGAGGACCTACTGCAGAATTTTAATCCATGATGGTGTAGTGTGTTACTAATGGTGACCTTTGACCCTGTGGTCCTGCTCTCTTCAGGTCACTGATCAGGTCCTCTCTTGTAGTTCTGGACTGACCCCTCACCTTTCTCCTGATCATTAATTCTCCACCAGACCAGATCTTCATGGAGCTCCAGTCTGAGGGAGACTCTGGAGTTTCTTCCATTTTCAAATCATTGATCCAACAGTTGTTGCTTCTCACCAAGCTGTTAGCCTGTAGCCCATCCCAGCCTTGTGTAGATCTACCATTTAGTCCCTGGTGTAGCATTTTAAACTGTTTAAAGTTTGTAGCTGCACACCTCTGCAAGGTTATCAGTTTAGCTTTGTCGGTTTTATACGGACGGCTCAGCGTCGGATACCTTCACTAAAACTGATGGTTTATACAGGGATCTAGGTTCTAGGAAATATTACAGTGAGTAGATTACGTACCTTGATATTGACGAATGGAAGACTGAGTCAGGAATAAAGACTTTACAGTATTTATTATAAAAGCTGATGAACAGTACAAACAGGTTAGCAAAGAGGTAGCAATGGTTTTAGCATTCTTAGCACGGTGGTAAGGTGTTCTAAGTTGATCTTAATTTGAGTTTAAGGATCTGAGTCTGTGATGTTAAGACTAGGGGTATTTTATCTTAATTTAGTTTAGTTGGAGGAGTTACTGTTGGTAAGCTACGGTGTGAGTGTTACTTATCAAAGTAGGCCTCATATCAGATCATGGATTTTACTTGTACCAGAGCGGTTTCGTGGATCCAGTCGGTGTAGACTCACCTCGTCGAGGTGGAAGCCTAAGCCAGCCGGGGGGAGACGTCCGCACGGGGAGGTGGTTCGCCGATCGGTCAGACCAGGCGGTCCTGAGATCCGTGGGTAGCAAGAGGATTCAGTCCATGACCCATGATGGCAGCAGTGTGAGGCTCATGTTGAGTTGAAGAGAAAACAGCCTGTTTTCTCTCCGGAGCCAGAGGTGAGATCGGCCGTGAGGGTTTGGTACCCACACAAGATGAGGCTGTCTCCAGGAGGAGCTCAGCTGTGAGCTGAGCTCCATATGAGGATGGGAACGTAGATCAACCAGTAAATCGAGAACTTTACTTTCTGGCTCAGCTCAGTGGATGTTTGTCATAAAATAAAATGTTCACATCTTGTTTGGAAAGAATAAAGCCAATTCATCCAAGTAGTTTTCAGCTCCTATTGACCCAGATAAGATTAAACAGGCCAAAATGTTCTCATGTGAGGCTTTCTTGGATACCTGTCTGATTAACATCAAAAATACATAAATGGTGCATATACTATAGTGTATGTAGCTATATCAGTGTTTCTCAGTTACTTTCTGTCAGGCCCGCTGACCGTTAGTAACCTGGTTACAACAGGTGGTGGAATATTTTCAAACAGTCACAACCAGCAGGTAGAAATGTATCTAATTCTTGAAATGAGGTGTAACATTTCATTCAGTTATAGTTAGTTATACAGTATGAATGAAGTTTAATTTGCAGAAATAGTCAACTAACATTTTATTAATGCCTTGTCAATCAGCACATTAGCCAGTTACTTTATTTTTACATTATTTTCTTTTTGTTCCTCATTTCACCACATTTTTTATTTTATTATATTATAAATAAAAACATTTTAGTACAATTAGAACCAGTTTGTGGGTAACACATATGTCTGTTTTTATTTGAAATGGGAAAAAAACTTTCTTTACCTTTATAGCTCCTGAAATCACGTATTATAAAAGTGTCTGTTGTAAGACTGAACACATTTTCACTACTGTTTGTTTTTACAGGTGTTTCATCAGAGACGCTCGTTGTGACTCAGAGTCCTGATGTCTCTGTCCCAGAGGGGAGGACAGTAAACATCTCCTGCTGCTGGAGGGGGACAAATGAAAGAGCTATAATTAACTGGCTGAAAAATAAAACATCTATAAAAATTGAAACAATCATAAATCAGTCTGAGGAACCTCCAAATGTGCAGACAGATAGGTGTGGATTTCTCATCGTTCAACATGTCACTAGGAAAGATTCGGGCAGATACATCTGCGAGGTTTCTGTGGAAATACCAGTTTTAACTGTGGGTGAAGGAGACGGAACAACCATCACAGTTACTGACAGAGTAAGAGGAGAGAATTCAACCAACAACTCAAGAGGAAGTAGGTGATGCAGCTATTTAAAGACAAAACTCATTTTAATTGGTGTGTGCCATTAAATGAATAGATCATTCATTACCTCCATTCAATAATAGAGGTATTACTCTCCACCTCAATAGTTTCTTGATATCTTAATTTTTTTATCACCTTTAATGCAGTCTAAATTCAAGATGGCCACCATGGTAAACAAACAAATGGCTATTGGTCAGCTTGTTTTTAGTATTCTGAGCTCTAATTTGGTGTTAGAAGCTGATTTCTGTTTAAGGAAGGCCTAAAGATAAAAATGGTTTACACACCATTTAGCAGGCACCTCAAAGCGATAATAACGTGAGTGTTTCTGTTTTAAGGAGAAATTCCTCTGGCATCTCATGGAGGAGGGATCATCTTCATCCTGAGGTGTCTGCCCATCCTCATCCTCATCACAACCTTCTTCTGTGTCCGTTATTTAGGAGCTCAGCAGGATGCATCAGGTACTGGACATGTTGTTACACCATGCAGTAGCAGTACGTTCGTTGACCACTCTACAGTACCAATGGAGGGTCTGATTCATGTTCTGTTGCAGTTGCTAATGGAAATAAACCCACATCAGTACAAAGCAGAGAGGAAGAGCAAGGAGAAGGAGAAGGTGGAAGAGTGAGAGAAGCAGAAAGAGACTGAAAAAGATACAAAGGATGTCTGAGATCACTGAGGGATGGAGATTGTGTTGCTTTGCTCTAATAAAATGTGCTAATTCATACATTTGTTATGCAATCTATAATGATTTATGATGTAATGATAAATGGCAATATATTTTTTTTCAAAAGATGCTGAAATAAATTGATGATGACATTTTCATGGCATTGAAAGTCTCGTCTCGTCTCGTCTTCTTCCGCTTATCCGGGTCCAGGTCGCGGGCATTTTACAGGCCTGCTGCTTACAACACATCACCAAAGGGGGCAGGGTAGCACACACAAAATAACTAAAGAAGAAGCCACAAAACTCAAGGGATAATACAGCCCTCTAGTGGGAAAACTGAGAATTGCACCAGTAAAAGAAAATCAATAGAGCAATAACAGAAGGGCAGAATACCAATGATGCTACGGACAAAGACAGTGCCACAGTTTGTGAGGCTTGTCATCTGTCACTGCTGTTTGTTTATGCTGCTTGTGCTGAGTGTCACTAGATATGTCAACTCTCTGATGGTGTACGTTGCCAAACACTGCAATTTTCAGTAAATAGTCTGTTGAAGCTGGATTTCACCAGTCCTAACCGGCCAGGATCTGCATGATTAAAGCCAGATTGCTGCTGGCATACATAACTGTTCCTGACCAGCACCTCGGACAGCGCCAGTGCCCTGCTGACCTCCTCACGCTCGCTCCAGCCAGCAGCGCTCCAGAGAGACGCACGCCGGAGAGCTGGGTCCAATCAGACAATCAAGCCCAGCTCATCAAGCACAGCTTAAATGACACGCCAGCCAGTTGTTCTGGGGCGGCAGATATATAGATGACCTACTGTCTGTCTACTCCGGCCAGGAACATGAGATCTAGTTCCCAGACCTTATTAGTGATCCCAAGAACTCATCTTAAGACTGGTGGTGATGGAGCGTTCTCAGTGGCTGGTCCTAGGCTCTGGAACAGCCTTCCACCACATCTTAGGACCTCACAGAGCCTGGAGGATTTTAAGTCATCTTTTAAAACTCACTTCTTTAATCTGGCTTTTAGTACAGGTTGATTTATGTAGTGTTTATGAGATTTTATGATGTTCGATATTACTCATAAACATTGCAGTCATTTAAATTGTTTTGCGTGTGGTTTTATCCTTTTATCTTTGTTTTTACCTGTGTTTTATCAAGTGTATTTTTATTATGTACAGCATTTGGGTTGATGGAGTAATAACAGATGTGTTCTGCTCATGGTTTTATCATTTTTTTATTCATTTTTAACCTTAATTGATTTTATCTGCGTTTAATGTTGTTGTCTTTTATCATGTACAGCAGCACTTTGGGTTGCGTGAGCAACAGTAAATATGCTTTATAAATAAAGTTGACCTTGGTCTCAGCCATTTGATGTGTCTGACCACTCTGTCCTTTCAACAAGATTTATCTCAACCTCTACATTTCAGTAATGGTCCTCCACTGTCCCAAGATGTGAGTCAGTCCTTCAGACCAGAACCAAAGCAAGCCTCAACATCTGGTCAGCTTGCATCCTTGAATCAGGCCTATCTGCCATCCTACCACCCTCCAGTTGATGAAAGATATTAAACTAGTTTAAGGGAGCGAGGTAAATCCCAACTCAGCAGGTTATGTGTACTGTTATGTTATAAAGCAGTTTTGCTCTATTTTCATCTCAAATCTTTTTGAGTTCTTATTTTTCTGAGGTCCTTTCAGTTACAGCCAAGTGGCCCACTTTTTTGTTTGTGACATAAAAAAAATCTGTGGTAGAAAGTTATGTTTTCAGTACTAAAGGACACATTTCAAGATTTGTTATTTGACTTTTTGATGCTGTTTCATTATACTTGCTGCAACAAGTGGTTACACACAGGATGACGTGTTCAATATGTAGAGTAAAATAAAGATTGTTCACACAAAATGATACTTGGAAAGTTTTATTTTGAAAAATGAATGACTTTAAGATGCTGTGTTTATTTAGTAGTTCAAAATCAACCTCATCCTTATTGAAAGTGAGGTGGAGCCATGTCTTTTTGTGGTTTAATGTTGGCTATGAAAAAGTTGGGTCAGCTGATTCTTATTGGCTGAACATCTGGTTAGACGCCTCCTCCAGGACTTCTCGCACCGTGCAGAACGGCTACACTTGATTCCTCGTAGGCCTCACCGTGTTTTCCACACACATTGTGGAGTGTGCAGCAAACGCTTATGATCATAGGGACAGTGTGGATGTCCACATCAAGACGTCTCCCAAGGCACCTCCACTGACCCTTAAGTCAGGTGACCGCACACTCCACAGTCATTCTGGCTCTGCTGTGTCACTCGTTAAAGTGTTGGTGCTCATCTGTTAGGGTTCCTGTGTCTGTGTATCCCTTCAGCAGCCAGCTTTGCAGGGGATAAGCAGGGTCACCCAGCAGCATGACCGGCACGTCAACACCCATTTCTTCAGTGTCCTTCGATGACATAAATTATGACAATTCACAGTATTCAAAATGAAGGGAGAGAATATGTGCATTACAAATACTGACTGGTGGAAAAAGCTCCCCTCTTTCAGCCACCGTGTATACTGGATCTGATAATTTATCAGAACCCTGCCATCATTTCTGGCCACCTGGTGTACATGTTGGTGAAAATGTTGGGAAAACAAGAAGAAGAGTAAGCCTTCTCTTTATACAAGTTATTGAACAAGTTGGGCCTTTCAAGAGTAGTTTAATTTCACAATATGTTTTACTATTACTTGTGTATTTTTGAAGAAGTCACTGTACTCCATTATATTAAGCAACGCATCATAAGTTAATTACTGTATTGACCCGAATATAAGACAAGGCTTTTTTCTTTGAAAAAAATGTGAAAAGGGGGGGGTCGTCTTATAATCGCGGCCTAGATTTTTGGAGGGTCATTACACGACCAAACCAGCAGAGGGCGAAGGCGTCTGGTCAAAGCGGCAGCAACAAGAAGCAGCTCAGACCACGACTGGTCCTGGTTTCGGACCAGCTCAAAGTTACAGGCCCACTGGGGATTTTACCTCATAGTGAAGGTAGCTAGTCAGGCATTTTGTCAAGAAGAAGCACTGTTAGGTGTATCAAAAAACCATCATATTTTAACAACTGTTAAAAACAAGTTAGACCTCCATCAGTAAAGTCCTCGTGAATCCATCAGCAGAGTTTTCTGGTCCAAATAGAGCCACTAAGTCAGTGGTGTCCAGTCCTGGCCCTGGAGATCCTGGATGACTTCCCAACATCACACCTGATGACTTCTTCAGCATGTCCTCGAGTTCAGCAGGAGCCTGGTAATCACCCGCTGTGTGTTTGAGCAGAGAAACGTCTAAACACACAGGATGGTGGCCCTCGAGGACCAGGCTCTAAGTCGTGCTGCTAACTAACTTTCAGTTCTACCATCAACCATTTTTAAATGCAAAGTTTCTACTGGAGGTGCGTTTTAATATGTTTGAATAGCTGCTGCCTGCCTCACTCCTCCACCTGACAGACTCCTGTTTCCTTTGAGGGAGCAGGTGTGTCCAGACCCTCCACTGGAGCTCTGAGATAAACAACACAATGGTCGCTCTGCCATTTTGTTTACATTTACAAGGGAAATGAACTGGGAACAAAAGCAGACACAGCGAGCTGCCTCTGGGTAACAAACCACAGGATGTCTGCACGGCCTGTCAGCTGCATGAAATCAATCAAATGTTCTGCTTCTCTGTCACTCAGAGCGGAGCAGGAGGAGATGCAACAGGAACCTCCTGCTACTGTCCCAGCAGACCTCACTGCAGGCCCCTGCCTCTATGACACAATCATCTGCTTTACTTCTGATTTCTGCAACTATTGGAGTTTCTTTCATTTCAGTTTTCTTTTTTTTCACCAATGTGTTGAGGTTTTATTGCCGTGAACATGTGGACCTGATCGGATCACACTGCTGCAGCGTTCACTGTTTGCTTCAGTTTAGATGAAACAAATGAAAAACATTTAGAAGTGATCAAAGTTTCTGAAGTCTCTGATTTCTGAATCTGACCACATGGTGATTTACTGATCTCCTCCAGGCTTCACGGTTCTCCTCTCTACAGTTTTCACCTCAGTCTACCTCTGCTTCCAGTATTCACACATCATGTAGAATCATGCAAAATATAAAGCTTTATTCAAAAAAGCAGCCTCTGATTCTAATCAGAACCCTGAGCAGAACGTGAACAGGTTGAGGTTTAAAACCCTTCAGCTGATGAGGATGAGGATCAGACATGCACTGATGGACTGACCTGACTGTGTTGTATCTACGTCATCAGACCTGGAAGTCCTCAATTCATCAAGTTACAGGAATAACCCTAAACATCCCTTCTAATTTCAAAATAAGAGCCTGGGTTTTCTATACGGTTAGACCTATCAGGAAAAACACTAGAGATACTGAACAAAAAAATACCATAGAAATGCAAACAGTCAGAGCTTTGTTCATGACATATCAAGTAAAAAGTCTGCAGGAGGCTTTTACTCACAGACTCCTCCGATCAGCTGAGCTCACACAGTCGTCCCGTCTCCTCCCACAGAATGTTATCACCATGATGCGCTTTCTTTATCTTAAAATTAGCATATTAACTCTGCCTCTGTTGTTAATTGGGCCCACTTTTAATCCAGTCTATTCTGGTCTGAGTCAGCTCTGCTGTTTACAAAAAGCTCGTGCCCTCTGCTGGTGTGTTCGTGTCATGACACCGATTATAAGACAATTCCATATTTTTACATTTTCAAGGAAAAAACCTTGTCTTATATTCGGGTCAATACGGTAACAAGAGGTGAGAAATGTGTAAAAATACACCCATAATAATCTGTGGGTGTAATGGTGGGAGGCAGGAAGCTGGACCTGACAGTGCATGAGGAAGCAGGATGAGGAGACGAAGGGTACAATCCAAAAATGAGGTATTTATTATAAAAGAACTAAGGACCAGACTTGACTTGACTAAACTACAAACTAAGATAACAAGATGTCAAGACTAAAAACAGAGCAGGTAATAAGACAGAAAAAGACTAGACAGATCAGATCAGATCAGATCAGATGAACCCACAATGAGACATGGAACAGAAGGGCTTAAATACTGATGAGTAATCAGGGGAACAAGGAGCTGGTGTAAGCAATGAACAATCAACAGGTGAGGGAGGGGTGAGAGCAGGAGCATGGAGGAAACAGGGGCATGAAAACTAAACACAAAACCTGGGCTAAAACTAACAAAAAAAGTAGCATGAACCATGACATGAACAATGACCAAACAAGAACCAAACAACAGGGCCGTTTCTAGGTTTTTGGGGGCCCTATGCGAGATCAAGTTAGGGGCCCCTTATTTGTACTGCTATAAGATGCTTAGGAGTTTAAACTTTCTGATGATCTGTGATAACGTCTCACTTTGTTAAACTTCATTAGTAAAGTTTGTTTAATAGTAAAGAAACCAGCCAGGTCCATATCTGTTCTAAAGGAATACGACAAAACCAGAAGGCCAATCCACTGGATTAAGTGTTTGACCAAAAACACTGGAAAAAATGCTGCTGCTGACTGAGCTGCAATGGGATGATCAGAGGTCGACTGAGATGTTGTCGCAAGTTCATCAGGAGGTGCAGAAGCTTGAAACTGAACAAACTTCTGGATAGCTCCTACAAAATGATACTTTTGAAAATACTAGACAAAAGCCATTAAATAGAAATTAAATTAGCTTCTAACATCTTGTGATATGAAATTAAATCTTGTTTTCGTTTGGGCATTTCCCTTCAGGGGTCTCCAAAGTGAATCATCTGTCTCCATCTAACCCTGTCCTCTACATCATCTACTCTCCCACCAATCAGCTTCATGTCCTCTTTCACTGCATCCATAAATCTCCTCTCTGGTCTTCCTCTAGGTCTCCTGCCTGGCAGTTCCCACCTCAGCATCCTTCTACTGATATATTCACTATCACTCCTCTACATGTCCAAATCATCTCTGATCTGATCTAAACATCTAACATAGTCTGTCCCTCTGATGGACTCAGTCCTGATCCTGTCCATCTTTGTCTCCTAAAGAGAATCTCAGTATTTTCATCTCTGCTACCTACAGTTGTGTCTCCTGTCTCCTCAGAGCCACAGTCCCTAGACCAGACAGCATCACTGGATTTCACCACTGTCTTCTACACCTTCCTTTTATTCTTGCAGAAACTCTTGAATCACACATCACCCCTGACGCTTTTCTCCACTCATTCCTGCTTCAACATGTTTCTTCACCTCTGTTCCACTCTCTCCATCACTCTGGACAGTTGAACCTAAAATCCTCCACCATCTTAACCTCTGACCCCTGTAACCTCACTGCTCCACCGCAGTCCCTCTCATTCACACATATGTATTCTGTCTGTTTGCTGCTAATTTTCATTCCTCTCCTTTCCTGGTCAAATCTCCACCTCTCCATATTTTCACCTGTGTTATGAAATTAAATGATGTGGTTTAAACTCTCCTCAAAGTCCACCTCCTCCCCTCAGGATGAGTTGGAGTCGCTACGTTCCTTCATCGTTAAACCTGTCGGCTCGTGAGACGCGTTTTTCCGTTCTGTAAACAGATGCCGGTAGCAGTGCGCTGCCTTCACATTTCGATTATAATCTCGGTGAATCTCAAACACACAAGAAACACCACACAAAAAAATGCTAAAACAGCTGTAACCTCCACAGCTTTGACTCTGAGCTCAGCTACAGGAGTAACAGGTCTCAAACTGAGAGGTAAAACTCTGAGTGGAGCCACGATGCAGAGAACAGAAAAAGTTGTAAATGGTTCCTCCTAAACCTGTCCCCTCTCTTCCCCAAATGTCTTACTTTCATCTAGTGGACTTTTTTCTTCTTCAACTTTTCTCTTTTAACGTTTTTCAGCACCCGAAGGACACGTTATTTTGGACGCCATGTTCAGACGTCAGGTGATGCCTGACCTCTGATATTAATTTAGAATCTATTATTTCCCACATTGATTATATAAAATTATATTAAATAATTTGAGTTTCGTTATAATCTATTCATTACATTTATAAATTCATTCATTACAAATAAAATGTAAGAATATGGATAATATTAAAATATTTTGGGAGGAAACCAGTAGCTTGGGGGCCCCCTAGTGGTCACGGGGCCCTATGCAGCCGCATAGTTAGCATAGCGCAAGAAACGGCACTGCAAACACAGAAGACTAAACTATGAACAAGGAGGACTAAGCTAAACACAGAAAACTAACCAGAACATAGAAAGAACTAAACACAGACTAAGGACACAGGTAAGAGACTAAACTAAATACAGAAAATGACTAAACAATGAGCAAAGAAAAAGTAAACTAAAACCAAACAGACAGAACTCATGACAGTGGGTTAGTACGTTTAAAGCTGCACTCTGCGTTGGGTTTCATCAAGAGAGCAGTTTTTGAATCTAGCGTCCAAAGGCTCCCCCTCAAAACATCTCAACACGCGCGTCCGGTTGCGTGTCGCGCGTGCACGCGGCGCATATACGTTGCGGGTATAAACTGTACAGCTCAACGTGTAGGGTTTAATCACTCACAGTTCACAATCTTATTCCAACAATACTACGAGGGTCTGAAGAGCCCTCTCTGTCCCTGCTGCTTCTGATATTAGCTCTGTTAGCAGAGAGCTGCTGCTGGACTCTGAAGCTGAACTTGACTCGGCCCTGGATGAACTTTCTGACCAAAATAAACGCGTAATCCTGTCAAGCCTTGCCATTCTGTGAGGTGAAAGGTTTAAACATTAAAATAAATCCATCTTTAGCTGGAGAATGGGTAGGTTTTTAGTAGAAATGAGCCGTGAGTCCTCAGTGAACGAGACGGTAAACAAAGAAACACATGGAGCGTCCTGTACGACAGCGCCCCTACTGGTACAGGTTTGGTCGATGCGCGTGCATGTTGAGAGAATGCAGACATTTGAATTTCATTGGCTGAAAAATGTCGGCGGCAAGAAATAATGGAAAGGGGTCTCTAGGAGGAAGGAGGGTCTTCATCAGAATGACAGATGTTGTGGAACTCAACCCATAGATCATAGTTTAGACCTGAAATATCATTTAAAACATTTAGAAAACTTTGATACAGAGAAAAATGCTCCAGAGAGCCGCTTTAAATATCTGTCAGCCACATTTATTGCCATTCTCAGTTTCAGCCAATCATTGTAGAAAAGCTGAGAGTAACAAGTCCGTTTGGTCCGGACTCGGAACTCAGTTCAGAGGAAGAGTGCACGACTCAAGTCGTGTGCGCTCACAGCAACTAGACCCGTTAAAACATGAGAGCAACACTCCGGAAACTAAAGCGAACTGAGGAGAAGTTTTCATGATAAATAGTCACAGACTAGCTGACGGGATTCTCCAAATCATAAATTGGAGAGTTAACTCTCTCGTGCACCGATCATAGGACGACGCATGCTGTAACAGGAAGCTGCAGGAGGAAGAGACAGGTGGAGGAGGGGAGATCGAAGCAGTTAGAGTCAAACTAATGAATAGGGAGTTTGTGCACAGAGATATATGTGTATACATTTAAATATACTGTATATGGTGGATTACAGTTTTTCTCAATTGCTAAGACACATTTCTTGAAAACTGCTCTCTGTTTCTCCAAAGTTTGAACCCAATTTTCAAGCTAAATTCACAAAATCTCAGACTCTACTCTCAAAACCAAACTTTCACCTCAAAACAGTTCAATCTGTGCCCAAAACTGAACTTTGTTGTCAAATCGTGCCCCGAGTCAATCACAATGATAAACACTAAGAACAGTCACTAAACACTACGTAGAAAAATAGAAAACACAACGCTCAGGACATGAATCTGGAGAAATACATGTTTATTGTTCACTGTAGGTGAAATGCATGTTGTAAAACTAAAATAATTGAGCATTTAGCTCTGGAACAAAAAGACTCAACAGAAATCTGGTGCATTTACACGTAGCTCTGGTAAAACCAAACAGAAATCTGATGCCTTTACTACATGTGTACAGTAAGACCATGTATGTAAAAACAAAGTACAAAAATATAAATACTACCTAAGTGCATTACTCAGCCACAGCATCATGTCTCCGTACTGGGTCAGGACACAGGACTTCATCCACATCAGAGGACACGTTTTGTCTGGTCAGGCAACGGGGAAAAAAACCTCATCAATACTGAATGTGAGAAAATTATTCTCTCTCATTCACTAGCATTGACGGTTTTTCAATCTAGAGGTCCAGTGGGGTTTTACGGATGGGCGGGACTTACCAGCTCTACAGTATGATGTCATACAGTAATTGCTGTCAACATTGACATACTGTACTATAATGTCAAAAGAAGGTCAGTAGTTGTTCTCTGCTCTAAATCCTCAGACTGGTGGACTCAGTGAATCTACTGATGTTCAGTTGTAGCCTTTGTCCAGCCTCCCTCATGCTCAGACCATGAACAAGAACATGGTCCATCACAGTTGCTCTGATGTCATCAGATATTACTGTTCTTTGTCTTCCTGACCACCTCAACCTCCTCTGACACGAACTCTTCCTCAGATTTCTGTCCATTGTAGGGCCATGGCTCTCTGAACTGGTTACTGTGGATGTTCCCTTACATCATCAGACACAAGTGTGATCAGTTTTGACTTGTAGTGTTCAAGTGGTGACACCAGTGCTTTAATTGTGTTTGACTTTTGTCACCTGTGCTCACTATTTTGCAGCACACGTGCACACAATGAAAATGTGTTGAGAAGTTGTGTCTAAACAGCTGACAAGAGCTTATGGTTTTGTCAAAATAGTGATTGTTTCAGTCAGTGAGTTCAGGCAACTGAGAATTTGGTTCAGACAACAGGGTTTAGTGTTTTAGCAACTGAGAAAAACTGTAAGCAATCAGAAAAAACTGTAATAAAAGAGGGAGTACTGTCACTTTAAGAGATCGCCTCTTTCGTTTTTTTAAACCCTACAGCACTGCGCATGCGCACTTCTCGGTCCCCGCTGCGCTCTTTGGGAAGAGGTATGTTTTCTTTTTATAAATATTTAGACCCTTTAAATGTGACAATGCAGCTGTAAATATGAGTCTGCAGATAAAACACACAGTCAGGAGTTACTTGAATCAGATTAATAAACACAAGTCTGCTCTATGAGAATAGAGTTATGGCGTTTGTTCGTGTCTTTGTGTAGGTAGCATGTTTATGTATCCACAGCTTTATGCTCTCACGTGGCAGGGAGCTGGCATGAAGCCAGGGGGAAATCAGTGTTCGAGTTTGTACAATTTATAATTGAAGTTGACCCTAGATTCAACAACTGGCTAGAAGAAGAGGCACCCGGCTGCAGAAAAGCCACCTCCTGCTGGAAGTCACGTGACCTCCGTGTTGGAGGTTGTTCTTTTTAAAATAGTTATTTTTTTATTTTATTTTAGAACTTTATTGAACACGTACCAAGTATACAACAACAGAACAAAAGAACAACTGACTTGTTCCATAGAATACAACACTATAGAGTTATTACAGAAATACATGCAGAAGTTTGAATGAATGAATGATTTTATAACAGACACATAACATTAACAATAAAACAATCATTGTACACACAGTGTTAAAGCATTTCCGAAAATTGTTGTGAGAACAAAATTAATATTATTACAGCTGTTTGAAAGGGAGTGGGAAGAAGGGAACTTAAAGTGATAATATGCAACTTTTTCATATTTTTAAATCTTTTCCTAGAGCCAGTCTGTGCTAATATGACCCTTTACAGAGTTAATGAAAAGTCACTTAGCCCCATCTGGTGATTACAGCCGGAAAACCACGATTGCAAGATCTCTGTGCCGTCACGGTACCCAGGAAGTCACGTGTCTCACGAGGGTTAGGCTAACCCAGTGGTTCCCAAACTTTTTCTTCTGGGCCCCCCTTAATTTTACACAATTTTTCCCGTGCCCCCCCTCTCACACACACACGTGCACACATGCACGCACGCGCCCACACACATACACACACAAACACTGCGAACAGACAAATCTCATTTTCAAACTCCATTACAGGTTATTTCACATCAAACCTTTGAGATTTGAACAAGTAAAAGTAACTGCATTTAACTACATGTTAAAATAAACTTCAACCTTTTCTTTAAAACAACAAACTAACCACTTTTACAGCTCAATAGAAACTTTAAAAAATGCCTCAGTGCAAATGAAAATAAAAAATGTAAAGGTTTATTTTTATTTTAAAAAATAGTTCTCTCATGTTCTCAGTGACTGGTGTGAGCGGCTTGTTGCTGCAGATCTCCTTTGTGTTGAGTTGTCCTGTCCAAACAGTGTCCTGTGTGCCATTTGAGAATAAAATAGATGGGGGAGGGGGGTCTGTAGGTGGGGTGTGTGTGTGTCGGGGAGGGGGGGGGGG
>SSNR01000053.1:1043367-1086874 GCA_006937965.1 Callopanchax toddi | reverse complement strand
GCCCCCCCCCCCCCTGCTGTTAGGGGGGCGCGCCCCCCAGTTTGGGAACCACTGGGCTAAACCCAATGTGGCTAGCTGTTATGCTAGTGCTGGAGAGTTTTTAGCTCATGATTCCTGATTTTTTTCAATCTCTCCCTGCTTGAACACAGCTGATTTCTTTGAAGGAGTAAATAACCGCTCCTATAGGAAACTATGAAGGCTGAGGAGACATTTCAACAGTTAGATTTAGCAGTTTAGAAGCAAGAACTATGGGCTACTTTATTTAATGCAGTGATTTAAAACGGACACCAGAGGGCGCCCAAAACAAGCAAAACTGCATATTATCACTTTAACTTAATTTCCTACTACATGCTTTCCTTCTATACTCTTTAAATGGCAGTTTACATGACAGTAACAATATAAAGTTGACAATTAGGCCAATTAAATCATAATTTTTTTATTTATAATATTGAATATCAACATGGTAATTTCAACAGTAGCTATAATACCATTTGGTTTAAGTAAATTTTCCCATAAAGGCACAATAAATAATTTTTCTATTCTAATCTACTATATACTAATCTACACCATTCTATAGTAATTAATCTGAGTATCAAAAATGTAGATTGACCACATTAAGCAAAAGTAACATACTACTGGTGTACATTTAAGACCCTTACTCTATATATTTGGACCATATCCTATGTTTATATAACTTTTTGATTGGTGAATATTTTGGCATCTCTTGTGGTGTGTATCCAGACTGTTCCACAATTTCGCACCATGTACGGACACACACAAACTTTTACGACTGGTTCTGACTGTTATAAGTTTGCAAATTTGAATCATTTTGAGAGCCTTTAATTAGGTAAAGTCAAATATAGATTTTATGTAAAGTTCCACATCCTTATTAAGAAAATGAAGAAAAAGGGTGTCTCATTAACAAATTTACACTTATGAAAATAAAATGTAGCCATGAGAGGAAGTTGTTCTTTTTCGTGGGTCAGGAACTGTGTAACTGGTGCGTGTCCGTCTTGCGTGGGACATCCACTCCGGTTCTCCGCTCACAGACAGAAGACATCGGACTACGGTGCTTCTCTTTGTGAATATTTGTTCTCGCCGTTTTAGGAGGGTCAAATGGGAGGCCGAGTGTGTAAAGCGTTCAGTAGCTTGGTATGTTAAGACGTTGGTTTTGTAACCCGAGGATTGCAGGTTTGAAGGGTTAGTGGTGGTGGCATGAGTTTACGGTTAACCGATTATTAACCGTTAAGAGCTTCAATAACTGGTAGACTTGTGCTGCAAAAGAAAGTGCTGATTAAAACAAGCCACTCAGATCACAGGCTGCACAACAAACCTGTCCCAGTCCGGACCCACCCAAAGTTACCATCAGCCTATGGCCAGTCCAGCCCTGACCGGGAAGTTTTTTCATGATGGTAATGAAACTGAAACCATTTCTATTTTTACATACAGCTGTATACAGTGTTGCCATAATCCTGCCCAAGCCTAATAATAACCGGTTAAACAAAATTTGGAAAACCTGCATACCTAACCATCTCTCTGTCTCTCTTTCCATATTGTACCTTCCTACCCACCTTCCTCTCCCCACCCCTCCCCCTTCTCTTCTCTCCTTATTAACTCATCTCCTCTATTTTCATCACATCTCTCTTCATTAGTTTCTTTCATTCTGTAAATCTCTCCACACAATAAACACTCATTTATTCTCGTTTTGTGAACATCAGGGTTACTATGAACATCTTTCTCAACACATGGCTGCTCTCAAGTAGGACTCCAGATAAAAATGTGAGAACACTGAGCTGAGCCTGCTTGTCTGCTTTATGCATCCCAGAATATTTCTCTTCTCTTCATCTGTCCAGGGTGTTGCTGTCAGCAGTAGATCCCGTGGTCTGAGTCTTCAGCCAGTAAAACCAGGAACACCATGCAGGTCTCCCAGGTCCACATCCTGCGATCAGACACCATTACAGCCCTAACAGCTGTTGGTGAACGCTGGAGGAACCTCAGATGGTTTGAGGCTCAGTGAGAAGATACCAGATACTCAGAGACAGCAGGTCAAACTGGAAGCACTGGTGGAAACATGTCGGGAATTCTGGACAGTACAACAGGTTCCAACCCTGATGGTCAGCTACACATATCAGGTTTGTGTGATTTGTTTCTCCCTGTCAGGTGTGATGATGTCAGATTTGTGTCATCTGTGTTTGTATCTTAGCTTGCCAGTGATGATGAGCGTTTACTGGTTGTAATGGTAATGCTGGTCACGTTTCCTGTAGTTAGTGATACTGTTTTAAAATGATTTTACTATTAAAACTAGTGTTGTCAGGTTATTAAAAAAATTGTGTGATTAATTAAAGCAACACTGAGGGAGTAACGTTTTACACTTTAAGCTAGAGCATTACCATTCATCTCATTGATGGTTGAGGAACTTGATCAGTTTCATATTTGACACCTCTCTGCTGCCCTCTACAGGCCAGATACCACACTTTAGTGGAGCAGGTAGGTTCTAGTGGGCGAGGTCTCTACCTGCTTTACGGGTGTAGTTACTAAGTGGAGCAACAGTTGGGGATTATATCAATAATAATCAGAGATATAAACATATTGTTAGGTAATAATGTAGCAATGTAACCACAAAACTGTTTTCATCTATCTCTATAGAACAAAATGCTCTAAGTTTGTCACAGTAGGCAATAGAAATGGCTATTACAGGCTAAACCGTTTTGTAAGTTTTTGAAGTTCATCCCTTTGGAATCAAACTAGACATTAATACTCTTTCTGTTCATTTTGACAGATTAAAACAACACTGTTTTAGACTGTTAAAGTTACAAGGTTCAAACCTGCCTTTAAAAATGTGCAGAGGACATGTTCCCCCTGCACCCCCCAAATATCATCCCTGTCTTCCACCTAGAGATGTACCGATCCGATCTTAAGATTGGGATCGGTACAGATATAGAAGAAAATTCTAGATCGGGTATTGGTGACAATGGGCCCGATCCACTCCCGATCTATAGGGAGAGATCTATTCAGTCTATTTCTATGTCCTGTGAGTGACGCCGCACTAGTGCTGAGCACGCGAGTCCCTAAAACTACTGTAAGTAAACAAAAGGGAGGTGACATGAAGCAGCTGACTTTGAAGGAGATGAAGGAAAGAGGTGAAAAGTTTCTACCTAATACAAGATGACTTTATTGTCATTGCATCAGCGTCCTGATACAACGAAACTTAGTTTCAGTACAGCTGTTTCCAAGATTAAGACAAACAACATAATACAAAACAGAAAAACAGGTGACTGGGGGAATGCGCATATGTATGCGCTCCCTTTTGTAGGGAGGTAAACGCTTGGAGGGGAGGGTGTGTGTGGAGGTGATAAAAAACATGTTCGTTCCCCTAAGCTCAAGGGAACTCAGAGACGTGAACAGGAAAAAAAGGTCTCCTACATAAAAAGCACAAAACTCTGACAATCACAAAAACATAAGACACGTGATGGAGTGTGGGGGGGTACAGGAACCCCCCACCCCCCAGGTCGAGTTTGCAGTATTTTTAGCGCGGCCATTAGACCAAGGTTGCAGGGGAGGAAGGAGTGATAAGGTCCAAGGCGCACGTTGAAATGTAGGGCGTGATGTGTGTCAGTACATGTGAGCACAACATTTGTACTCACATTGTACAAATGCTCGGTCCCCCCACTCTGTCTTTTTACAAATCGCAGACTGCACTCTTTGAAACGAGTCGGTTTGGGTCTGGAAGCAGTGCTGGGTGACCCGGGTCCGTCCGGTGCTGTCTGGACCTCATCTTGTCATGCCGGTGTAGATACCACATCTACTCAGCCTGCCAGATCTGCTCGGGGCCTGCGCCTGCCGATTGCGTTACACAAGCTGATTGGCTGAATGTATGACTAACGTAAGTGACGTCACCACATTTGTAAATGTTACGTATGCACGTTAACGCTGAAGCTTTTGATTGGTCCGGACATTCGTTTGTAGTCCTTCTTCACTGGAGTAAGGACTACAACTTCGTTTGAATTAATTTTTAGATTTATTTACATCAGAACTAACGAAATATACAGAAGAATCCTACATTTATACAAACAGTCAGGCCTGCTAAATATATAAATACATTTAAAACATTCACATATAAGAACTGTTGTGCTTATTTGGCACAGTCAGATGTTGATTTGATGTAGTTTCAAAACAAAGACAACATCGTGTTTTTATTAACAAACTACAGATATAAAAAAAACATTTAGGCGGTCAGAATCATGTATTTAATAACAAACCTGCTAAACTCTTTCCAAAACATGTGTGAAAGAACAGTATCGATAGGGGTTTACAGCGTATTTTGTCCAAGTGGCTTTGCCGTAGTGTGAAGTCATCGGCAGGAGAAGGACCCCGAGCCTATCTGGCAGCCCGAGCAGATTGGGTACCTACACCGGACAGAGACCGAAATATTGCTCTGTTGGACCAGTGAGACCTGGGGGAGGTGAAGGGGCATCACCACCACCTCAAAAGAAGAAACATACACACAAATCACACCATGGTTGAGGGAAAGAGAGGGCTGAACTAATTCACTTTTTTAGTTATGTTCATGTTAGCGCCGTTAACAGCTGGTAGCCGCTTCCTAAAGGTTGCATTATCTCTCCCTAGAGAGCTACTGCAGCCACAGTAATAAAACAAAATCCACATTTGCTTTTTCTGTCATACGGACTACAACTAGAGAGAGAGAGAGATGAAGAAAAAAAAATAATTCTGTATGTGCAAATCTGTTGAATTTCACTTTATTCCCAAAAAATCTTTTTATAAAATAAAATTGCTTTAGAATAGAACCCAACATAAAAAAATAAGTGTCACAAAAAACATAAAACCTGTCAAAAGATACTATAAACTGATAAAGATCAGTGCACCCCCCACCCCTGAATTTTCTGAAGAATTTTCATTTTTTCTAAAGTAATAACAGATGGCAACCTAATTATCAATAACCTAGCGGCTCGTTTCTATTATTTTAGCTGAATATTCCGTAGTACGGTGTGACCGGCTCGATGCTGCTGCCTGTTTTCCGACGTGACTCTTTGACTAAGAGCTCATCGCATCGCATTATTACGCTGCAAGTCCATTGTCTGTTGACTAAACTTAAAGAGAAGCCATTCTCCAGATTCATAAAGGTAATTTGGATATTGTTCTGCCCTGAGCTTTGCACTAAACTTTGCGGTTTTGAATTTTCTTGAGGTGTTTTCGTGAGATCATGTCGAAGCGGATTGCTTTTTTTCTCTTCTCTCTGTGTGGAGAGGAGAGCTGCGCTTTGCGCAATGACGGGTACAGTGGCAGCAGTGTCCAAAACACTTAAGAAAATATTAGTTTCTTTACTAATTTGCCGATATGAGAGAATTCTGTGAGATTCCGCGTTTTATACTGAATTCCATTTTGTGATTCCGTCTGTTTTTTCTGCATCTCGGAAATCACAGGGTCCTAATTTTCTGTTTCATTTAGGACTCATGGCTGCTAGTTGGAAACAGTTATTTTCTTCTCCACTTCAACAGAACAGTGAAATCTCACATAAGCACAAGTTTAGTGATGTCTTTAATCAACTTGCACATAGTGTTTTTTTTTATTTTTATAACCCCGTGTCCTGTCCAGCTGTGGCGCAAACAGACATAGTGTTGTTTTAAAATCATTTCTGTAGTGAAATGTTCTGGAGCAGTGACCTAATGTCAAGCATACAGTATAACTGCTTTAAGTGTTCACTATGCAATTACATTTTTCCTATAATTAAACTCTTATATAATCACAAGATATCATTTTGCAATACTTTTCAATATATTGCATTGTTGCCCCTTTATTACGGTTCATATCTTATCACCAGATTCTTGCCCTATCCAGCAGTAAACTCAGTGACCTGAGCAATAACCCAAGGGACGTATGTCTAAATATATAATGAAAGTTTTCCAACACGTGCATGTGTTTCAGGCCTCCCTGCAGATGTTCAGATGGTGGTGATTAAGGAAGAAGGTTCTGAAGAATGGAGACCAGGTGATGACCAGCAGGACCCAGAACCCCTCAATATGAAGGAGGAACAGGAAGAAGTTAGGATCAGTCTGGATGGAGAACAGCTCAATGTGAAGGATGAACCGAGGATCAGTCTTGATGGAGAACAGTTTACCATGAAGGAGGAGACTGACTCCATCAGGTGTTCATTCACTCCAGTTTCTTTGAAGAGTGAAGATGAGGAAGAGTTTCGTCGGCACCAAATAACAGACGGAGATCTTCCAACCAACAGCTCAGCTGATCAGATGACAGCATCAACAGGTGGAGAGGACTTTAGAGGAGAAGAAACTACCAGAAACCCAGACGTAAACGTTCATGAAGAGAATTCCAGCTCTTCAGAGACTGAAGTCAGTGAAGATGATGACGATCAGAATAGTTCTTACTGTCAGCTGAAAGACTCATCAGAATCTGATGACTGTGGAAAAATATTTACTAAAATTGGTTATTTAAGCAGTCACATGGTAAGACAGAATTCATTGGGTTGTGATGTTTGTGGTAAAATGTTTACCAAAAAAAGGGGTCTAACCAAACATATTAGTATTCACACCGGACAAAAACCATTTGGTTGTGATGTTTGTGATAAAAGGTTTAGGGAAAAGAGTAATTTAAATACTCACATTAGAACTCACACAGGACAAAAACCATTTAGTTGTGATGTTTGTGGTAAAATGTTTATTAAAACAAGTGATGTAACCAGACACATGAGAATCCACACAGGACAAAAACCATTTGCTTGTGATGTTTGTGATAAAAGGTTTAGCGAAAAGAGTAGTTTAAATAATCACATTAGAATTCACACAGGACAAAAACCATTTGGTTGTGATGTTTGTGGTAAAATGTTTACCAAAAAAAGTCTTCTAACCAGACACATGAGAATTCACACAGGACAAAAACCATTTGGTTGTGATGTTTGTGATAAAAGGTTTAGAGAAAAGAGTAGTTTAAATAGTCACACTAAAATTCACACAGGACAAAAACCATTTGGTTGTGATGTTTGTAAAAAACAGTTTGTTGAAAAGGGCATATTAAACAAACACATGAGAAGCCACACAGAACACAAACCATTTGTTTGTTATGTTTGTACAAGGAGGTTTAGAGACAAGTGTGAATTAAACAAGCACATGACTGTTCATATGGGACAGCTACCATTTACTTGTGATGTTTGTGAAAAAAGGTTTAGTGAAAAGCGTTATTTAAACAATCACATGACTATTCATACAGGACAGAAACCGTTCAGTTGTGATGTTTGTGACAAAAGGTTTAGTGAAAAGGGTGTTTTAAACAGACACATGAGAACCCACTCAGAACAGAAACCATTTGGTTGTGATGTTTGTGGGAAAACATTTAGCGAGAAGGGTATTTTAAACAAACACAATAGAATCCACACAGGACATAAACCATTTGTTTGTGAGGTTTGTGAAAAAAGATTTAGGGAAAGGCGTCATTTAAATGTTCACATGACTGTTCACACAGGACTGAAACCATTTGGTTGTGATGTTTGTGAAAGAAAGTTTAGAGAAAGGGGTCATTTAAACAGACACATGAGAACCCACAAAGAACAGAAGCAGCTTAAGAATAGTTAAGAATCAAACACGAGAGACTGTTTCACATAACTGACAGGAAGAGGAACCATTAGCAATGAATATTAAGTTCAAAGTAGGGCTGGGTGATATGGCCTGAAGTCTACACTCACTGGCCACTTTATTGGGTACACCTTGCTAGTACCGGGTTGGACCCCCTCTTGCCTTCAGAACTGCCTTAATCCTTCGTGGCATAAATTCAACAACGTACTGGAAACATTCCTCAGAGATTTTGGTCCATATTGAGATGATAGCATGAAATGTCCCCCCACCATTACACTACCACCAGCAGCCTGAACCGTTGATACAAGGCAGGATGGATCCATGCTTTCATCTTGTTGATGCCTAATTCTTACCCTACCATCCGAATGTCCCAGCAGAAATCGAGACTCATCAGACCAGGCAACATTTTTCCAATCTTCTGTTGTCCCATTTTGGTGGGCCTGTGCGAATTGATCAAGTTGGAGGTGTACGATTCCAGTGGAATAGGTCTGTTGGATCCTGCTCTAAGTCTCAGTTCCCAGCTGTTTTCATCAATAGGCTTTACCGCGGTAGGACGGTAGAGTCAAAATCGCTACCATCGGCCAAATTTATATCATTTCTACCATATACCGTTTATACCACCCACCCCTAGTTCAAAGTATTTTTTATTTTTCCCTAAGAAGGTAATAGGTTTTATGATGCTGATGGCTTTAAAGAGTTTTTAAACTTGTTAGTTTAACATCATTGCAGGGAGGATCTGCCCTGGCATAATGAACATTTTCATCAATGGCAAAACCTTTATATCACAGTTTATTAAAAATTTATACCGGTTTTACTGTATTTTATGGTATTTTTTTACAAGGCCATTACTACACACAATATGTTTTCATTATAGAATAATTACTGCACTAGATCAGTGTTTAATAGTCCATTTTACTTTCATATGCAGAATATCATAGTTTTTTCCATGTCCAGTCACAGGCAGGTAAATACATAACCCCTTTAAAGTATGTTTGTCAAAAGAGAGAAGTAATTAAGAAAAAATAACCTACTGTGGAACATTATTGCGTTGGTTATCTTGACCCACCACTGGCTTTTTTCATAAGCGGTCCCTTTAGCGAACACGTCTTTAATGGACGTCTGACCCTGACTGCTACTAGCCGTTTTAGCTGTGGAGGTGAAGGGTACAGATATTTGCTTGAGACATTCCTGATAATTATTCCAAGACATGTTTTGGGCTAAGGTGGTGAAGCAAGCTGCTGGTTAGCCCTGGCGGCTAGCACCTAACACCGTTGCTCAGTCAAGTCTGAATTTTTAAACCTGAAAAACCCCGAAACAACAGACATGCGCATTCCGTCTCTTTTTGGAATAAGTTCCTCTGGGTTTGTAATTTGTAAGTCGCCATGAAAGCTCCCGCTAGTCGCCATTCTTGGTTCAAAAGTTTACATTTCATTCATGCTGGGGTGATTGTGTGTAGCAGTGAAATGAGTCCCCACAGAAACACTTCCCCACTGCCAACGTCCGGGACGTTGGTACGCCATTCGCGGTATGTGAAAAATTCATATCCTAACCAAAAAAAACCAACTGGTTTTCGGTATGAACCGGTATACCGCCCAGCCCTAACTTCAATCATCCAAAATGATTCATCCCTTTTTAAGACTTGATGTTATAGAAATCAAGGTGGTCTTGGAAAGAGGTCCCAGGAATGTTTCCACCTATGTTAGCTACGCCCAGCAGTTATCCCCGTGTTCAGCAGAAAGTGACCTGTGAATATTTGGAAATATCTAAAGATCCATGTGAAAGTTCACACTGATTTGAAGCTGCACAGTTTAAATGTTTGTTGTTAAATAGTATTTGTAGTGTGGCGTTTGTTGTGTTTAAAATTCTTTCTTTTCATTTGATTCGATATTTTGTTTGTGAAAACCTGACTCAGAAAACACTACTGACTGTACTACTAAAGAGGCTTGAATGTATTGTTGCAGCTAAATATGTAATGTCACAAAGATATAAGATGTTAAAGAAGGTCCATCTAATCTATTAGAAAATGGATTGTATGCAAACATTTTTCAGTTAATTTTTGATTCAAATGTATTACATTTCTTTATATAGAAGTATGTAAATTAGAGAAATATAGCTGAAGTAAACATATCATGTATACATGAACTGATTTGTTTATGTATTTAAAAGTCAACTCATAATTAAGTGAAAGATTTTCATTTTTTTATCCATTTTGTTCATTTAAGAAATATGTAAAATTTTTACAGAACTATATGGGGCCTAGAAATATAGTGCATTTTGTCAAGTGTTAAAATCTAAACCTTTTTCCATTTTGAATAAAAATTGAGAATGTGGACGTTCCTGGTTTTGTGTTCATGTCACTTTAAGATGCTGAGTTGTGTTTGAGTAAAGATCTCTCCTTAAACATTGTGGATTGTTTCATCAAGAGAGCAGTTTTTGAATCGAACGTCCATTGACTCCTCCCCAAAACACCTTGACATGCGCGTGCGGTCACGTGCGTGCGCGTGCATGGCACATTACGTTGCTGGGCATAAACTGTGCCGCTCAAACTGTAGGTTTAATCACTCACACAAATCACATTCCAACACTACGAGGGTCTGATGAGCGCTCTCTGTCCCTGCTGCTTCTGATACTTAGCTCTGTTGCAAAGAGCTGCTGCGGTACTCTGTAGCTGAACAGAGAAATTACTCTGCCCTGGATGAACTTTTTGACCAAAATAAACGTGTATCCTTGGCAAGCCTTGCCTGTGAGGTGAAACGTTTAAACATAAAAATAAATTCGTAATTAACTGGGGAATGAATACGTTATTAGTAGAAATTAGCTCTGCCTCCTCCATGAACAGCTGAGACGGTAAACAGAGAAACACACGGAGCGTCCTGTACGAGAGCGCCATCTACTGGTACAGGTTTGCTCGAAGTGCGTGCACGTTGACAGAAAGCCGACAATGCATACATTTGAATTTTATTGGCTGAAAAAGTTCACCAGCCAGAAAGAATGCAAAGGGGTTTATAGTAGGAAGGAGGGTCTTCATCAGAATGACAGATGTTGTGGAACTCTACCCATAGATCATAGTTTAGACCTGAACTATCATTTAAAACATTTAGAAAACTTTGATACATAGAAAAATAATCCATCTAGCCGCTTTAGGGGGAGACGTTTGAGCTACTGCTTTTGTTGCAGTTTTTCTCGCCTGGGTTAGGGTTAATTTAACCCAGGCCATAAGTCAGAAATACAGTCACACACAAAACAGACCTCAAAAAAGCACCTCAAAAGAACATTTCAGAAGCAAAAGTGTGAAATTCAAAGGCAAAAAATCACTCTTAAAAACAAAATAAGCATCCTTTAAACTAAAGTGATAATATGCAAATTTTTCATATTTTTAAATCTTTTCCTTGAGCCAGTATGTGCTAATATGACCCGTTAATGAAAAGTTTGCCCCATCTGGTGATTAGATCTGGAATACCACAATACAAAATCTCCGTCGCGTTACGGTATCCAGGAAGTCACGTGTCTCACGAGGGTTAAGCTAACCCAATGTGGCTAGCTGTTATGCTAGTGCTGGAGTGTTTTTATCTCATGATTCCTGCTTTTTTTCAATCTCTCCCTGCTTGAACACAGCTGATTTCTTTGAAAGAGTAAATAACCGCTCCTATAGAAAACTATGAAGGCTGACAGTTAGATTTAGGCATTTATAAGCTGAAACAATATGCTAACTTGTGTAATGCAGTGACTTAAAACGGACACCAGAGGGAGCCCAAAACAAGCAAAACTGCATATTATCACTTTAAAATGTCTAAACAGAATATGTATTATTACTTCATAACAATTCATATTTTATTTCTTTGACACTCCTATTTGGTTATCACTTAAAGAGCATATTGTAAGTTAGACACTCCCTTAAACAAATGTTTAGATAAATATAATAGAAACTTGTTCTGAATAAAAATTTACACAAATTCAGCTTACTTAGGCTTTTGGAATCGTTTTTGTGAGAATTTTCGATTTTTTCGCCAAACCGGAAGTGACGTCAGGGCCGGGAGACCGACCGTTCTCTATATAGATAAATATGGCTTTTAATGCCGACTTTGACACGGAGGAATCAATAAATGTTTACAATTATCACTTTGATGGACCACAACCTTACAGCTATGAGCCAGCTTCACGCCCCAGAGAGCAGAGACAAACCAGAGGGAGAAATGACGGCCAAAGGAGAGAGATTGAGCTGTGGTGTCACAACAATCAGTGGAGAGTAGGGCAGGTGTCATGGTGAGAAAACGATGTTAGCTTAAACTCATGTGCTAACATCACAATATTATACAGATTACTATGTATTAGAGAAATAAAAAATAAATAAAACTAGCATTGGTCAGTTAATATAGCGTTGATACTTGACAATAATAAAGAATAATGAACATTTTTATGAATGAATGATTTATTTGAACATATCTATAACATAATTTCAGCAAAATAAAATAATGAGAATAATACTTCAATGAGAAAAAAGATCTTCATATATATATATATATATATATATATATATATATATATATAACACAATTATACATACATGTACATGTATATAATTGATATGTTCAAAGGGGGCAGGAAGAAGCATAAGCTTTTTTAACTTCCTGCCCCTTTTCCTGTTATTTTCATAAATCAAAAAGAACATTGTCCTTATTTACATCAGTTCAACATGTCATTCTCTATAATTTTAAGATCTCATATTTAATATCCATTCACGTGACGTAGTTTGACGGAGAGAGATGACTACACATTTTCTTGATACCTCTTTTTTCAGGTGTTTATGTGGGAAATGTGAGGCCATGAACACAGCTGAGGAGAGCATGTGCTGCAGGGAGGTGGATGGCTACTGGAGCGTAGTGTCCAGAATCACCCCCAGACTCGAGGTGCAGTGCCTGACCCAGCATCCAGGCTTTGAGTCATGCTGCCTGAACCCCTATGTGCTGGAGATAGCTTACATGAACTACAGGCAGGAGCATGGACCTCTCCAGGCCACAAGACATGAGTAGGTTTCAGGCAGAAACCATTAATTACCAAGTTTTATTTTCTTCATTTGATTGTTATATTTTTAAATAATATTTTGATAATTTACTAATAATTCTTAGTATTTGATGTGATCAGATTGTCCATATAAATACCTGGCCTGATAACATTTTTCTAAGACCATCAATATGCTGTTCTAATCCCCAGGCAGTATCGGTACACTGCGTACAGACAGATTGTCCGCTGGGCCTATGGCTACCTGGGAAGGCACATCAGAAAACCCATACCTGCATGTGTCGTTTCTGCCATTCGGCGGCAGTTTCCAGACGGAGGAAATTTTAACGGGTTTCAATGGCCTCATTTGGGTGAAAATGAATAAAAACGAATCCCAATCACAAATTGTCTTTGTATAAAAATTTGTTAAAAAAGTCAATATCTACAAGCGGATATGTATTTATAGTTGTCTGCATGCAACAGCAGCCAAACTGATTACCATCGCCTTTATAAATACACTTACCTTCTGGAATAATACAATTATGCTCTTCTAGTACAACGCATGTAAATTAAGTATTGTCACCACATTCAAAACCTCAAATTCAACTGTTAGGATATATACGCTGATCAAATTAATAGATCAAATATGTACAATCTGACCAATGTCAAAATAAGAAGCAGTCAAGTGCATAATTTCAACTAGAGATGACTCTTTTCAAAATTTTCACTTATTTGTATGCTAAGAGACAAATTACTATGTGTGTGTACTTTAAGAATAATAAGCATCTACAGGTTTCACATTAATGTCCTTTATTAAATCTGGAGTTGCATGCAAGGTACACGCCAACAGCCTCTTCCTTAGTCATCTTCTGTAAGGATCTGGAAAGGGGAGCTGGTGCAGAGGAGGACAGGACCGTGCTGCTCTCTCGTAGAGCCTGTGGTGATCTGGAGTACTCCACTCTCAGAGACTCCATGAGGGCTGAAGCATATGCTGAGGGAAGTAAACAAAATACAGATAACAACCACTGTCAATGTTTTTTTTTTAAACAGAATTAGTTATATTAAAGACTGGAACTGCTTACCGTAGCATGGCTTTTCCTTGACAGGACGAACTACACAGCCGCCTTTTCGAAACCTCGGGTAGCGAACAGCGTAACACGCTTTACCCTCACTGGTTCGAGCAAACTCTCTGTTGCCATTGTTGTTAAAATGTAGAGCCGCCAACAGAAGTCTGCAGAATTTAAATGAATAAATCAGAAAGTAAATAAATCATGTAGAAAAAATAAAAACTTTATTTTCTGGTTTAGTGCCTGATCACAGAACAGAGAGAACAACAATGTTTTCTTCTTTCACTATAAAATACCTGCTGTACATCCCAAGGAAGGAGAAGCCCGTGTGCTTTGGAGCAAAGTGCAGGATGAGGGAGTGAAACGCCTCCAAGGAAAAGGTCTGGTGTTGTGGGGATAACTGCCGGATGTCCTTTACCAGTGCTGACCTAGTGGCTACATCCTCCAGTTTTATAGCAGCAGATGATCCTGCATAAACAACAAAATTGTTGTAATAATGAAGTAGATGTTATTATCTTTATCAGGTGTGACTGTATTACATCTTGGTTTTTTTTTAATTACTCCTTTATGGCAGTCAGACTGAACACCAGTATTGTGTACCTGGTTCCAGCCACTCTTTGTCCCTGGCTTCTCCTTCCAGAGGTGGATGTGCACAGGTTGGAAAAGCAGGTGTGCCATGTTGGTGGATGTCCTGAACATGGTTTACCATGCTTTTCCACTTGGCCACCATCACATCTGGATCTCCGTCAGGAGTTGAAGCTGCAGTCCAGTAGAGGTGGTTTATGAGAGCTGGCCTCCACAGCTTTAGAGCGTCACACTCCCTCTCCTTTGAAGCAGCATCCAAAGCTTTACCAACACCTGTTTCAAGACAGAAACAAAATGTTAAAAAATGAATGTGTTTATAGAAAACACAAAAAAAAAAAAAATCATCATCAGGATATATACTTTTGCCAATGTGCCAGATGTCAAAAAAATGACATGTTCCTCGTGGACACAACTCCTCCCGCACCCACTTGGCAACCTGAAATAGGAGACATACATAGCACAGTAATTTTTATTCTTTCCATCTAATTTCAGTTTTACACAGTCAGCATAAAGATAGTCTTTACCTGGCGATTTCTGTCTGTGATGAGGGCTGACACTGGCATATTTTGCTCGTTCAGAAACCTCATCGTGCGCTGAAGACCCTCCAACTCACACCAGCTGCTACTTGGAACCTCTGAGCTCTGAGGAAACCAATCAGTGATGTCTCATCTTATACAAGTTGATTTTGTCTGTTAAAGTTAACTAACCTGGACAAGTTGCAAATCCAAAACTTTGTTGATCCTGTCCTCAATCACAGAGTATGTGCCATATTTGGCACAGTGGCCTGGGGAGTCAGACCTATGAATTACAAAAAAAAAACAAAAAACTGTAAAATTCTTAAGATTAAGTACAAAAACTGAGAACTGGAGAACTACAGTAGTGTTTTGATCTGTGTTTTATATTACTGTAAGTTTAGGTCTGCTACCTGCAGTCACCAGACAGGATCAGTCCACCCCCCATCTCAGTCAGATCTTTGATGATCCCTGCCTGCTCACTCTGCCATGCCCGCACGATCGTTGGAATTGTGTACAGGCGCTGATGGCGGAAGAAGGTGCTTGTACTGATGCTCTGAAGCCCAAACAGTTTGAGCATTCTAATGGTCTGGGTAGCCATGCAACCAGAAAAGTGGATGGCCCCACAGAGTAACAGGTTGCAGACTGGCATGTTTCTATGTAGCATTGGCTGGTTCTGCCAAAACCGCTGATAACCACATGCTGCACAGACCTAAGATACACATACATGAAATGCAGAAAATGACAAAACTATTTAAAAATTATCGTTATTCCAAAAAAAAAAAAAAAACACCATACTATTGGATATGCAAGTATATCAAATATTTTTTATAGCTTCTTACTTGTTTTATTTTTATAAAAGTTCCTTCCTGCTTCTCTATGTTTCCTTCAGTTTCCCCACAACAGGCTGGGCAAATGGTAAACAGAGACATCAGCTGACTGTGGCACACAATGAACTTATCAGCGGCACTGAAAAAATGAAAAAGAAAAATCATTATTATTATTCTGCGCAAAGTTACAATGTGGTCATGTAATTCAGAATCAAAATAAGACTTACTTGATGTCTGGGTGCAATTCCTGCTGTGCTGGATTTAAAAGTTCCTCATAATCAGATGAGTCGCTATACATTTCCTCCTCTGGTATCCATGATATGTCAGCTTCATCCATGACAACAGAGGATGACTCATCATCGCTGTGCACAGGACTGGGCAGAGGAGTGGATGTTGGTTTGTCAAACTCTGTCTGAGTTCCCACACTGACCATCTTGGGCTGTGCCTGGACAGCTAGGATAAAGAGGTCCACCTTTACATAATGTTATAACATCACATCATCAATAATAATGAATTACAGCTAACAACCAGTAATCCCACAACAGTTCTAAATCATTTTCAATACAAGTTATAAATAATGCTTNATTGTCCTTATTTACATCAGTTCAACATGTCATTCTCTATAATTTTAAGATCTCATATTTAATATCCATTCACGTGACGTAGTTTGACGGAGAGAGATGACTACACATTTTCTTGATACCTCTTTTTTCAGGTGTTTATGTGGGAAATGTGAGGCCATGAACACAGCTGAGGAGAGCATGTGCTGCAGGGAGGTAGATGGCTACTGGAGCGTAGTGTCCAGAATCACCCCCAGACTCGAGGTGCAGTGCCTGACCCAGCATCCAGGCTTTGAGTCATGCTGCCTGAACCCCTATGTGCTGGAGATAGCTTACATGAACTACAGGCAGGAGCATGGACCTCTCCAGGCCACAAGACATGAGTAGGTTTCAGGCAGAAACCATTAATTACCAAGTTTTATTTTCTTCATTTGATTGTTATATTTTTAAATAATATTTTGATAATTTACTAATAATTCTTAGTATTTGATGTGATCAGATTGTCCATATAAATACCTGGCCTGATAACATTTTTCTAAGACCATCAATATGCTGTTCTAATCCCCAGGCAGTATCGGTACACTGCGTACAGACAGATTGTCCGCTGGGCCTATGGCTACCTGGGAAGGCACATCAGAAAACCCATACCTGCATGTGTCGTTTCTGCCATTCGGCGGCAGTTTCCAGAAGGAGGAAATTTTAACGGGTTTCAATGGCCTCATTTGGGTGAAAATGAATAAAAACGAATCCCAATCACAAATTGTCTTTGTATAAAAATTTGTTAAAAAAGTCAATATCTACAAGCGGATATGTATTTATAGTTGTCTGCATGCAACAGCAGCCAAACTGATAACCATCGCCTTTATAAATACACTTACCTTCTGGAATAATACAATTATGCTCTTCTAGTACAACGCATGTAAATTAAGTATTGTCACCACATTCAAAACCTCAAATTCAACTGTTAGGATATATACGCTGATCAAATTAATAGATCAAATATGTACAATCTGACCAATGTCAAAATAAGAAGCAGTCAAGTGCATAATTTCAACTAGAGATGACTCTTTTCAAAATTTTCACTTATTTGTATGCTAAGAGACAAATTACTATGTGTGTGTACTTTAAGAATAATAAGCATCTACAGGTTTCACATTAATGTCCTTTATTAAATCTGGAGTTGCATGCAAGGTACACGCCAACAGCCTCTTCCTTAGTCATCTTCTGTAAGGATCTGGAAAGGGGAGCTGGTGCAGAGGAGGACAGGACCGTGCTGCTCTCTCGTAGAGCCTGTGGTGATCTGGAGTACTCCACTCTCAGAGACTCCATGAGGGCTGAAGCATATGCTGAGGGAAGTAAACAAAATACAGATAACAACCACTGTCAATGTTTTTTTTTTAAACAGAATTAGTTATATTAAAGACTGGAACTGCTTACCGTAGCATGGCTTTTCCTTGACAGGACGAACTACACAGCCGCCTTTTCGAAACCTCGGGTAGCGAACAGCGTAACACGCTTTACCCTCACTGGTTCGAGCAAACTCTCTGTTGCCATTGTTGTTAAAATGTAGAGCCGCCAACAGAAGTCTGCAGAATTTAAATGAATAAATCAGAAAGTAAATAAATCATGTAGAAAAAATAAAAACTTTATTTTCTGGTTTAGTGCCTGATCACAGAACAGAGAGAACAACAATGTTTTCTTCTTTCACTATAAAATACCTGCTGTACATCCCAAGGAAGGAGAAGCCCGTGTGCTTTGGAGCAAAGTGCAGGATGAGGGAGTGAAACGCCTCCAAGGAAAAGGTCTGGTGTTGTGGGGATAACTGCCGGATGTCCTTTACCAGTGCTGACCTAGTGGCTACATCCTCCAGTTTTATAGCAGCAGATGATCCTGCATAAACAACAAAATTGTTGTAATAATGAAGTAGATGTTATTATCTTTATCAGGTGTGACTGTATTACATCTTGGTTTTTTTTAATTACTCCTTTATGGCAGTCAGACTGAACACCAGTATTGTGTACCTGGTTCCAGCCACTCTTTGTCCCTGGCTTCTCCTTCCAGAGGTGGATGTGCACAGGTTGGAAAAGCTGGTGTGCCATGTTGGTGGATGTCCTGAACATGGTTTACCATGCTTTTCCACTTGGCCACCATCACATCTGGATCTCCGTCAGGAGTTGAAGCTGCAGTCCAGTAGAGGTGGTTTATGAGAGCTGGCCTCCACAGCTTTAGAGCGTCACACTCCCTCTCCTTTGAAGCAGCATCCAAAGCTTTACCAACACCTGTTTCAAGACAGAAACAAAATGGTTCTGCCAACAGCTCTTTGCTTTTGCTGCACCTCAATTTTGCTTCTGCTTTAGGTTTTTGCTTTTACGTTAGAAAAACGTCTCAGGAGGTGCATTTCAGTGCATCAGTCTCATTGGCTATAAGGGTTTGGACTAGGTAGCATAGTTGTTTGCCATATAGATGAAGCCACCTACTCCAAATCCTCATAACCAATTAAACCAAAGCACTGAAAATAGTTTCTTTTTGTTTTTGAATTTCACACTTTTACCAGTGTTTGATATGTGCAAAAAATTATCCTGAAGATAATTATAAAATACAGCCAGGTTATTATTATCCTTTTAAAGAGAATGAATAATGAACTTGGATTCTATATTCCTCTTTAAATTGTGGTGACTTCTTCAACTACACATTGCATTGAAAACACAAACGAAAAAAGATGCTGGGACCTTCTTCCAGTACTACAGTGACTTGTAGTATAGTGAAAATGCTAATAATATAACAGCAGATACACCCTGCCACAATGCAAAAAAACTGTTCCAAAAGTGATTAAATCCATCAGCTTTTTAAATATCAATAAATAACACAAAATATTAGGGATGTCCTGATCTAGTTTATTTTTTTTGCCCTCAAGTCCAACAGTCACCATGGTGACGGTTGCTATGGCGACAAAAACGGTTGCTATAGCGACGGTTGCTATGGCGACAAAAGTGGTTGCTATGGCAACCGTTGCCATGGCGACAAATACGGTTGCTATAGGGACGATTGCTATGGTGACGGTTGCTATGGCAATCGTTTTGTCACCATGGCAACCGTCGCCATAGCAACCACTTTTGTTGCCATGGCAACCGTTGCTATGGAAACCTTCGCCATGGCGATGGTTGCCATGGCGATGGTTGCCATGGCGACGGAAGTGGTTGCCATGGCGATGGTTGCCATGGAAACAGTCGCCATGGGAACAGTCGCCATGGCAACGGTTGCTTTGGTCACCATGGCAATCATTTCCATAGCAATCGTTTTTGTCGCCATTGTTGCCAAAACATCGTCAGTGTCTGTTTCAGATCAGGCACCGTATTTATGATCAGAAAGGCATTAACTTAGGAAACCTAAAGTAGAACAAATGTAAAACAACATTGTATTTATTTTGTTGGGGTTGATGTATGGAATAGATTAGACTAGGAGCTTAAAGACTGTACAACAGTATTAAAGTTAAAAAAAAGTTTAAATATGCTATTAAACATTATGAATCATGTGAATGAAATGTATAGCAGAAAAAGAGCTAAAGACTATTTACTTTTATAAAAACTAATAATGTGTACTTTTTTCATTCTTTTTTATTTTAAAATTGTATGCAGTAACCATAGTATCAGTGTGCAAATGCTTTACTTTTAATTTAAGTTTCAAAAGGTTCAGGGAGTTGGCATTATAAGCTTCTGCTTCTGCCTACCCTTTATGGACAGTCTTTAATTTGTTTGTTTTCTGACAAAAATGTTGTTTTTTTCTTTGTAAAAATAAATTTCTGAAATAAAATAAATCTGAATCTGTCAACAGACCCCACATATAGATTGAAAACCAAAAATCATCTAGCAAATACTGTGTAAAAAAAACTTTAAAAACACTGTGTACGAACCCAAAATTCATCAGATTTATTTGGGGGGGAGGGGGGCATAGACATCTGTCCTGGTCAAAAAATGAAATTAAAAGAATGAAATGAAACATACTTTATTAATACCCAAGGGAAGTTTATAAAACATAAAGTAAAAATTTGAAAAAGGTAATATTAAAAAAAAAAAAGCCTACTACCACTACTATTATGCTACTATATACTGTATTTGGGGACATGTTCCTTAAATGCAAGGTTTTTGGTCACTTTTGTTTGTTTACAGTTCTAAAAATGTAAACATCACTAAAAGAAAACCTGCGGAAAACAAGAACCCTCAAAACATATGACAACTTACCATGTACTCCTTTATGAGGGTTTCTGGGTCTTCGGTCAGATAAACCATTAGTGATTTCAGGGCACAAGCTCTTCTCGTTTCGATGGCTTCATCCTCGAGCAAAGAAAACGGGCAATGTGTAAGATTATTATTGTTGCATTGGAAAGTAAATAACAGGAAAATACAAAAAAGGAAGAAAACACAATAAGAAACAAAGTAATCCATGAAAAATCCATAAAAGCTGAACATACTGTATTAATAGTTGAATGGTTTCTATAGCTGAAAGTAGCACTTTCAACTATTCAAGATTTTAAGTTCAGGAGATTTCTCCAATCAACTTATAATGTAAAAACCTTGTAGGAAAAACTTATGGAACGTCTAACAGGAAAAAAAGCCAAAAGTAACCGCTTCCTCCAAAAAACAGTAGATTTCTGAATAATAGAGTAACAATTGTATTCATAAAAGAACTGAACAAAAGAAGTCTTGATGAATAGACCTATGTTACAAATAACCACACACCTTGTCCAAGTCCGCCATTATATTCCAAATTTTTTGTCCAGCAGCTCCTCCTTTCTTTCGGAAGACTCATCAACTAGGTGTGACGATCAAGCTGCTGCATAAATCTGGATCTCAGTGGGACAGTGGTAATGCGTGGAAACTCTGCTTCTACCTGCAAACATTTAATAATGACTGTGTCAAATGAGTTCTGTGGATTAAAAAAAGATTTTACAATACAATTTAATAACTGACCTCACATTCAGAAAAAAAGGGCTGGCCATCTTCTTTGAACTCCACATTGAAGGGCTTGTCCTCAATCACCTTGTGCTGCCGATAAGCAAATGTCCTTTCCATTTTCTCTTTTTGTTTATTGTTTGTCTTTTGCACATCAGCCAATAGTGCCAACCTCTCTTCTTCTAGGCTCTCTTTGGTTTGTCCTGTTAAGAAGTCTGGCAGTAGTTCACCTCTGCTCTTCTAGGTTTCTTCAGTTGATTTGGAGCCGTGCGTGAATCACTCCTTCCACGTTTGAAGGAATTGACATTCAGCTCTGAACATCCAAGGTTTCTCAACGTAGTGTGGTAGTTTGCCATTTTATATTTCAAACTTATCTTCCACCCATAGAAGCCAGAAACAGAACCTTGCTCCCTTAAACAAGGGTGTTTCTTTACTAGTGCTTCAGCAACTGCATCAAATTCAGCACTTGAGGGATAAGCTTTAAATTTGATGATTTGCGATGCCAAAGATTCAAGAATGTCAGACTTCATTCTTGGACTGGGACTGAAGAGTTTCCCTTACTTTCATAGTCACTATTTCATCACCAGTGTGTGAATGTGAGCGTGAATGGGTGAGTGACTGTTTGTGTTGTACAGCACTTTGGGGAGTGTTCAGCACTCTAGAAAGCGCTCTATAAATACAAGCCATTTATCATTTACCATTTATTTGCACGCTGGAGTTGGGAGTTCCACATTATACAGGAAATACATCTGGCCATGGCTCACACTTGAGAGATGATGATGGTGACTCCAAAGATGACAGAATTTCAGTGTCCCCAGAGGAGGTGGACTCATCCAGACTGGATGTCTGCTGGTAGAGGCAGGAGCTGCTAGTAGATGAAGCACTTGGGGGTACACTACTTTGATTGCAGCTTTGTTTTGAATGTCGGAAGTGGATGTCAGGTTTATGAAGTCATCAAAATCAGTGTCCTTATATTGTAGTCTGAATTCACCCAAAACCTTACACGGTCTCTTAATCTCAGTTTTAAGTTCATAAACAGAGTCTGGTATTCCCAAAGGCAGGGTAACTTTAACAGAGTCATTTTCTCCTAGGATGATGCAAAGCACTGCAGAAGTCTTCATACTGGTCAACAGGTTATTCTGAAGGAAAGAAAAAGATACAAGAACAACCATAGTTAATACAATTCTACTGATTAGACAGTATCAATAGTATGTGAGGCATTTAGAGTCCTGTTTTAGAGTAAAGTAAGTTTTCTTAAAACTGTTTTAAGAAGGTAAAGTTATCACTGTATTGTTCACAATGGCTTCAGGTTATTCCAGTGTAAGTGTAGCAATTAAAAAAAAAATTAACAAATCTTCGTTCTCATAAATCTAAACACATTTGTCCTTGCTAAAACACAAGTTGAAAAAGAACTCTGCTCATATTCTCAAATGAAAGCTCATGTGATGCAAAATGCTGCAACAGTCAGCAAGATTTGAACACAATGAACACACCTGGCGTCATTCATTACACACAATGACTCAAAATTGAAGACACTTGTTGCTAATGCTGTGACCACATGTAGAAAAGCAAGTTCAGAGTGCACAGTTTGCTGAAGATTCCAAACAAACACAATGGATGAAGGCAGAGTCAGGGGAAGAGGAATTCGAGTCAGAGGAGGGAGAAGAGCTGGCCATGGAAGAAGAGGAGCAGGCCAACGAGGAAGAGGAGTTCAAATCAGAGGAAGAAGAGGAGCAGGCCAACGAGGAAGAGGAGTTCAAATCAGAGGAAGAAGAGGAGCAGGCCAACAAGGAAGAGGAGAAGGTCCAGGAGGGAGAGCAAGACAATCTCGCACCATCATTACGGATGACGTGCGATGCGAGCAACAGTCATTGACCATGTCATTGTCCATGGGATGACAAAGGCTGAAGCAGGACTAAGAGTCCGTCCAAACCTGAGTAGGTTCACCGTGGCCGTGTGGATGAAGTGATGTGGCCTGATGCAGCTCAGCGGCATGATGCTGCACAGTGTGTGTGGTGTGAATAAAGTAAATAAAAAACTTCACACCCTGATCATGTTTTCAAGAGTACTGTTGTGTGCAATAGATTCTTTTTTTCCCCAAAGTTTATTTCATTCAAAATAAAACACAAAAAAATAAACAACAAAATATACATAACAAAAAATATTTAATTTGAACGAAAAGGAGCAGAATGAATAAAAAATCTTTTAATTTCTGCCCCCTTTTGCTAAAGAAATGATCTATACAATTTCAAATGTTAGACACAGATTCAATTTGAACTCTGTCCTGTTCTTATTTCCAGATTTAAAGCGGCTCTCTGGAGCATTTTTCTCTGTATCAAAGTTTTCTAAATGTTTTAAATGATATTTCAGGTCTAAACTATGATCTATGGGTTGAGTTCCACAACATCTGTCATTCTGATGAAGACCCTCCTTCTTCCTAGAGACCCCTTTGCATTATTTCTTGCCGCCGACATTTTTCAGCCAATGAAATTCAAATTTCTGCATTCTCTCAACATGCATCGACCAAACCTGTACCAGTAGGGGGCGCTGTCATACAGGACGCTCCGTGTGTTTCTCTGCCGTTCACTGAGGACTCACAGCTCATTTCTACTAAAAACCTACCCATTCTCCAGCTAAAGATGGATTTATTTTTATTTTTAAACCTTTCACCTCACAGAATGGCAAGACTTGACAGGATTATGCGTTTATTTTGGTCAGAAAGTTCATCCAGGGCCGAGTCAAGTTCAGCTTCAGAGTCCAGCAGCAGCTCTCTGCTAACAGAGCTAATATCAGAAGCAGCAGGGACAGAGAGGGCTCTTCAGACCCTTGTAGTATTGTTGGAATAAGATTGTGAACTGTGAGTGATTAAACCCTACACATTGAGCTGTACAGTGCACGCGCGCACACGCGACCGGACGCGCGTGTCGAGATGTTTTGAGGAGGAGCCTTTGGACGCTAGATTCAAAAACTGCTCTCTTGATGAAATCCTCCAGAATGCTGCTTTAATCATGATCATTAGTTTAATTTACATTTTCATAATTACTTATTATCAATTTGGTACATTTTTTGAATATATTACAGTAAATGACATTGATTTTTTAATTTACTTTTTAAGGTTATTCCATAATTTACTGTAACACCTATCTAGCATTGAGTTGTGTTACAGTACTGTACATGTAGAATTTTCTCTAGATTTATACTCTTCATATGAAACTCCCAAATCTAAATGCCTAATCCTCTGCAGAGATCTAAGAAGGTCCATTACTATAAAGTTTCTAAAAATATGCACTGGCAGTTATGAAACAAAGAACCTCCTCACAAATTCAGCATAGTGTTTTCAGTTGTTTTGCTGTAGTGTGTAATGATGTGTGTAGTGTTTACATTTTTTGAAAGCTTCAGCTGCTCTTTTGGTGTGAAAGTTTCAGTTTTGAGGTGAGAAGGTGTGGCTGTGTTTATGTAGCTTTAGAAAAGGGTGTTGTGTTTAGACATTAGGGAACATGGAGGAAACGTTTGTGAAATGTGTTTTAGCATTTGAGAAAAACTAATATATTTCCCATTATTAGACAGTATTTGTAGCCATTCATCATCAATAATAGTGCAGCCCAGGTCCCTCTGCCAGACAGCCCTCAGACTTTTACAAATATCTCTTTGGATTCCATTAAATAATTTGTAAAGTACAGATGCTTTATGATTGATACTAGATGAGTCCATACATTTCTGTAACGAACTGTCATTATGTGTGAGATTGTCTTTAACAATACATCTCTTATCTGTAGGTATTTCCAGAAGTTCTTTTTTTTGTCATATTATAACTATGCAAAAGTTCTTAAAAAGATACAAACACACCATCTGTAAATAGATCACCTACGTTATGGATCCCTTTAATGAGCCACTGTTTCACAGTACACAGTTTTTTCCCAACACACACAGATGGGTAGAGCCACAATGATGAGTACAGCTGTTTAAAATGTGATATTCCAAATATCTTGTGTAACTCACTCCATACCGATTTTGAATGTGCTAATACTGGGTTTGAGAAAAAAGGCTGTCTATTACCAACTGAGCCATGGGAAAGAACATCTATCGGTCTGAAAGGGTTCACCAGCTCTTCCTCAATGTTCATCCAGCTCAGTTTTGTTTCTTCTCCCTCGAGATATAAATAACAATTAGTTCTGTCCAAGATGTAAAACATATGAAATTTGTGAAGAAAATAAAGCTACATTGAACCTTGAGCTTAATATTTACAGTTAAACTGTTTTCTTTCCATCAGTTCTTGTGTGTTTTAAAAGACACACCAAATGATTGCCCTGTTTCCTGTTGGATACTCGTGTTTGGTTTAGCTACTCTTAAAGATAGACTTTTATTCACAAACTGTTTGTCCTGTGTGGGTTCTCATATGTGTTTTAAAATACCATCTTACACTAAATCCCTTTTCACAAACCTCACAAACATAAGGTTTCTGTCCTGTGTGGACTTTCATGTGACAGTTTAAACTTTCTTTTACACTAAACCTTTTTTCACACACATCACACCCAAATGGTTTCTGCTCTGTGTGGACTCTCATGTGAGTTTTTAAATACCTTCTTAAACTAAAGCTTTTTTGACAAACGTCACAACTAAATGATTTCTGCTCTGTGTGAACTCTCATGTGTGTTTTTAAATACCCCCTCACACTAAACCTTTTTTCACAAATATCACATCCAAATGGTTTCTGTGTTGTGTGGATTTTAATGTGTCTGTTTAAACTACACCTTACACTAAACCTCTTTTCACAAACCTCACAAACAAAAGGTTTCTGTCCTGTGTGGATACTCATGTGATAGTTTAAACTAGCTTTTACACTAAACCGTTTTTCACACAGATCACAACCAAATGGTTTCTGCCCTGTGTGAATCCTCATGTGACACCTTAAACTACTCTTTTCACTAAACCTTTTTTCACAAACATCACAACTAAATGGTTTTTGTCCCACATGTTTTCTAATATGTACAGCTAAAAGACTCTTACCACTAAACCTTCTTTCACAGACATTACAACTATAGGGTTTATTTTCTGTGTGAGTACTCATGTGTCTGTTTAAACTACCCTTGTGACTAAACCTTCTTTTACAAACATCACAACCAAATGGTTTCTGTCCTGTGTGAATTATTTTGTGACTGCCTAAGTTACCTTTTGTAGAAAATATTTTACCACATTCATCACAACTAAAGGGTTTTGTTTTTGTCTGGACTTCCCTGCATGAGTCGACATTGTTCTTCACTCCAACACATTTCTTTTGACCCAAACAGCTTGAAGGTCTGACTCTTGAATGACATGTGACATGTCTCTGAAGTGAGCGCTTATTAACAAACTGCTTACCACACTCAGAGCAGCTAACACATTTTTTGACTGTGTTTATACTCGACTCAGGAGTCCAGTAGCTGTCACTGTCTTCAGTTTTTGACCCAGAGTCTGACAAGTCTTTCAGCTGAGAGTCCAAACTATTCTGACCTTCATCATCCTCACTGACTTCAGTCTCTAAAGAACTGGAATCATTTTCATGAATGTTTATATCTGGGTTTCTAGTAGTTTCTCCTCCTCTAAAGTCCCCTCCACCCTTTGCTACCATCATCTGATCAGCTGAGCTGCTGGTTGGAAGATCTCCGTCTATTATTTGGTGCTGATGAAGCTGTGAGGACAGAGGCTTCTCGTCATCATCTTCACTCTTCAAAGGAACTGGAGTGAACGAACACCTGGCAGGATCAGTCTCCTCCTTCACATTGAGCTGTTCTCCATCCAGACTGATCCTAACTTCTTCCTGTTCCTCCTTCATGTTGAGGGGTTCTGGGTCCTGCTGGTCATCACCTGGTCTCCATTCCTCAAAAACTTCTTCCTTAATCACCACCATCTGAACATCTGCGGGGAGGCCTGAAACACATGCACGTGTTGGAAAACCTTTATTATATATTCACTAGGGATGTAGATAGTTAACCAGTTAACTGCAGGTAATGATGTAACAGAGTATAATATTTTTCCCCGGTTAACTGCAGTTCATGTCTTTTGCTTGTGTGTAATATATTTTTGAGCGCTGTTATCAAAATACGTTTACCTGAAAACCATAGATGGAGGTGAACTCGTCACATAAAGTTCCTCAAAGCGGTCAGGAAATCACAGCGTGGCGCATTTTATTCTTGTAGTGATGGACTAATTCTAAAGTCATTAGTTTTCTTTAACTCAAAGTGTTGTTGTTGTTCAAATTTGTCATATTAATATAAGGTAGGCCAATTTCACACATTTAAAGTTCTAAAATGGCTGGAATAGAATTACCTATTAAAAGTAAATTGTTTAGTAAAAAAAAATTTATGTGAAATTATTTAGTTCATTGCAAGGAAACACATGTGTTTAACCATTATTAGTCATTATTATTAACCGTTAACTTCAATAGCCGGTTAAACAAAATTGTAGAAACGTGCATCCCTAATATTCACATACATCACTATTGCTGAGGCACTGGCAGGAGCTCAGTAGGTAGAGTGTTTGTCTTGTAGCTGTAGGGTTGTTGGTTCAATGCCCGCTCTGGCTGGGTCTCTTTTTCGTTGTGTTCGTCGGCAAAAGACTTCACCCACATAACCAGCTGCTGGTGGTCAGAGGGTCCAGTGACGCCCGAGTATGGTCGCCTTGTTTCTGTGGCTACAATGTAGCTCACTGCCATCAGCGTGTGAATGACTGTAATGTAAAACAATTTGTAGTCCATGACTTAGTGTTACGTCCCTCTGCAGTTTCCCTGGTCAGTTTGTGATGATGCAGCAATCGGGATGGCCCTGATTGCTAATTGGGCTGCACCTGTGAGAGCAGGCATAAAGCCTGCTGGAAGAGGACCACTGGGGCTGCCACCAGTCTGATACTGGCTGGAGATTTTAAGGGAAATGGCTCCTTTTAATAAAAACATTTCAGAACTTTCTCCTTGGTGTTCAGTCTCCACTTTATGTTGTGGCCCAACGAGCCGGGTCGTAACACTTAGAAAAGCACTATATGATTGTGGGACATTTACATTTGTATCATAATACAGAGGCAACAATGCAAAATATTGTAAAGTATTGTGATACTATAAGCAAATTGATTTATTGTGATTATTTAAGAGTTTAATTAAAGGAAACTGTAATAAAAAAGGAAACTGTAACAGCGTAGTAAACACTTAAAGCTGTTATTTGACTTTTAAGACTGCTTTCAAAGGACTACAGCCAACGTGTAGCTACATTCAACCATGAGTGGCTCAAGATGTGCTCGAGGAGTTAAAGAGTCTGGCAAGGAGAGAGCTAGAAGAGGTGTGGACCAGCCTTGAGGACCTGTTGCAGGAACAGCTTAAAGAAGCAGCCACAAAGCCAGCAAAGAAAAAGAGCCTCCTTCTCTCTTATTTGTCTTCTGACTTTAATTCAGATGAGCAGGCTGAGTTTGTACAGAACAGAATCCACCATCAGTGAGACTGACTGCCCTCTGCAGTGGTGGTCCACCTGATTACAGACCCACCCACAGCTGGCTGTCCTGGTCCTGCCACTTCTGTCCCAGGTGAGAGACTGTTCTCACTGTAAGGTCACATAGTAACAAAAGGAGCTGCCTTGAGCTCTGAACATGTGAACAGGTGAGTTAGTCTCAGTAACTGGCAGAAAGAGAGGGAGAATGCAAAGTATGGAGGTGTTAAGAGTCCAAAGGGCTTGTTAGTTTTTTGCACTAAAATGTTCACTGATCAAACTGATTTAGCCAAATGTTCAAAACCATTTGTGCTAAGGTTGTTCAGAGTTTAAAGCTGCTATCTGTGCTTTGGTAAACAATGTAGCTTTTAACGGTTTTTTTTTTAAAGCCTCTTAACAACGTTCTAACATAGTATAGCTATAAATAGCTTATGGAAATTTTAAAAAACTTGAAAGAAATCAATAAAGTAGTTGTCCCGCAGTTCTCTAAAAACTTCAGCTGGATTGTCCAATCCTATCGTTCAGACCGAACGATAGGATTGGACAATCCGGCTGTCTGTCTGCCGCACTTCCGCACTGCTTGGATCCGCCATTAATCTGCCCGGGCACATTTTGCAGTAGAACATCCCGGAAGTGAAAAAAGGACAGAAACAGCCGGCTGTTAGCGCTTCCATTTTAGGAAAAAATACCAGAGTCCCCCCAAAAAACCACATTTTCAGCTAGCAGAGAACTAAAAACGCTTGGAGGTGAAACGAGGAAAAGCTGGGGAAACGTTTCTACGGCTGGAGTTTTGACCTCTGTTGTAACCACGACAACGCATGGTCCCATGTCCGCGGGAAGGCTGGCTTACGATTATACCCGACGGGAGGGGTGAGTGCTCTGAGGCGTGTTTCTGTGAAGTAACTAGCGATACTTAGCTTGTTTACAACGTCGCAGAGTGCAGCTTTAACAGTGAAGCTGGTCAAATGAACTTTTATGTTTCTGCCTTATTATATGAAGAACAACTGAACTTTATGGTGAATCTTTTATTATATTTATAGACAATACCGTTCTGAAATATGTTCTTAAAATTGAACTGTACTTTTAGGTCTGTCCAGTTTTTCAACTGTTTTGAATTGAAATGCTATTTAAATACATTTTTTCAGAAAATTAAAGAGTTTGAGTTTACAATATCAATGTCTGTGTCTACTATTTGATTCTGTTTTCCACTAAAATGATTTAATATTTAAGAAATTGCTTTTGGGGGCAAATGTTCTTATACTATTAAAATGTGATTAATCAAGACTAATTATTACAACATCTCTGATTAATTAGATTATTATTAAAAATCAGGTCCCACCACTAATTTATTTTCTTTTTTTTTGTCAGTATTTCATTGCTCAGGTTTTTGTGACCCAGCGTAACGTCGGAATGAGTCCCCCATTCTTACTGCCTGTTTTTACATTTTGTATTTTAGATTTTTTTTTTAAAGTGGATCACCCGTGACCTGAAATAACTTTCTAATGGAAAATAATGAGCCTTCAGGGATGGAAAAAGTTAAAATTAGAAGAGTATAAATAAGAAACTTAAAGAGGTGTGTAGGAAAAGACTGGAGCTCAAGCTACAGCAGAACAATGTCAGAGATGTGTGGTCAGGGATGAAGAACATCACTGGCTTCAGGTAGAAGGGGACATAGCCAATGAACTGTTCCTTAATGTTCTTTAATAAGTTCAGTTTAGTATCTTCCTCTTTTTCCCACAACCAAACAGACCTTCCACCCTCCAATGACCCACAGCTTCCCCGTCACACCTCAACTGTTTTATCTTTCACTAAGGCTGGGCGATCAGACGAATGACCACCAGTGACAGGCTGAGCCCATTGCCTGCCATTCTTTTAAGAGCAATTTATTTATTTAGGACTATGTATTAGTTTCTTAATTAATAATGATGCTTTGTAGAAGAAAAAGGACTCAGCCCACGTAGAAAATTATTAAAAAATTTGTTTTTAAAAGTTACTAGAGCAGCAGTGATTTATTGACTCAAATTTCTAACAGACAGACAGAATCTTTAGAAAATCCATTGATGTAAATAATAACCATGGTGGTGGGGAGGGAGTCTTTTTTCCAGTGTAACCGTGTTTACAGGTCGTGTTACTCTACCGGTGCTGCTGTAGGAATATTCAGCGAGTCAGAACACCGGTCCAGTGTTTATCTTTCTGACAGATTCAGCTCAGTCTGAAACAACTAAAAATTAAACTAAAACTAAAATAAGAATAAAAATACCTCCTTCAGTGAACATATGGCTTCCATTAAATAAATCTCTGCAGCAGTCTGAAGTCTTTTTGAGTGATTTGGTGATGGAGCATCAGCTGATAGCTCTATGTTAGCTTAGCATAGCAGGAGGGTGAACTCTAGATGTTTGAGTCCTATACGTCTGAACAAGAGGTCCACCTGGATGATCAAACTGCTCCTTTCAGGACCCTCTACACTAGTTTGCTTATCACTGTGGGGTTGGAGTTGAAGACACCATCACAGACCTGCTTCAACAAACCCAGTCATCTGGACAAAGCTGCAGCTCTGTGAGGATCATGTTCTTTGATCTCTCCTGTGCATTTAATACAATTCAGCTTGATTTATTATGTAGAAACTCCAGGAGATACAAGATCCTCCACAATCACCTGGATAAGGACCACCTGACTAACAGACCTCAGGTTGTGAGACTGAAGGGTTGAGTGTCTGACCAGGTGGTCAGGAGCACCACAGGGACCTGAACTCTCATCGTACATTTAATCAGAGTTTTGTCATCTGCAGAAACATTCAGAAGACTCAGCAGTAGGGCGGTATTATGGTAATACCGTACCGTATACAGCCAGTATTGAAAAAAGCAAAGGTATTGTTTCAATACCATCATGAAAAAAATGCACAGTCAGCGCTGGACTGCCGGTGAGCCGATGGTAAATTTGGGCCGGTCTGGGGTGCTTGTGCAGCCCGGCTGGTTTTAATCAGCACTTCCTTGTTGCTGCATGAGCTAATGGATGCGTTTGCGTGCTTACAGCGTTTCAGTCAACAGCAGTAGCCATCCGAACCGAACATCAGCTGAAAGTGCTCATGGTGGGAGCCGTGATGGAAAATGCCCGGCCCGAATTATTATCCCAGTCCATCCCTGGTCACGGTAACATACTGTATACCCCGAGAAAATGTGGAGGAAGTTTGACGGTATTAAAATTTGGATACAGCCCAAGCCTACTCAGCAGTTGTTGGATCATTGGAGAAGAAGTGGCAGTCTACTGGTCCTCTCTCACATTTATCAGTGGTTTTATGGATGACTTTTCAAAGAAAAGTGTCAAAAAGAGCTTGTGACCATCCAGGGCTTGAAACTGTTTTTTCTTTCCATTTTCTGAAATGTTGGATTTTTGGAGAAACATGTTGTTTGCTAGACAGTGACATTATCTTCTAAGTCTGTTGCAGCCAGAGCCATCTCATCTGTTGGGGCAGTAGCATCAGAGACAGAGATCTTAAAAATGAGAATAAGCTGATAAAGAAGGCTGGTTCTGTCTTAGGTTAAATTATTATTATTCATTTGAACCAATAAGGGTTATAATTTAATATAATATGAAAATATAATGTAAGAATATTATTAAACAGTTGAGATAATGTTTGACTTTTAATTGAAACATCTCCATTTTTTTTGGTTCAGTAGTTTAGGTGGTTGGACTACCAGTCCAAGGCTTAACTAAAGAGGTCACTAAATACAGTTTTTATAATAAATTCATTTTAAAACAGTACTAACTACAGGAAATGTGACCAGTATTACCATTACAACCAGTAAAGGCTCATCACTGGCAAGCTAAGATAAACACAGATGACACAAACCTGACATCATCACACCTGACAGGGAGAAACAAATCACACAAACCTGATATGTGCAGCTGACCATCAGGGTTGGAGCCTGTTGTACCGTCCAGAATCCCTGACATGTTTCCACCAGTGTTTCCAGTTTGACCAGCAGTCTCTTCTCACTGAGCCTCAAACCACCTGAGGTTCCTCCAGCGTTCACCAACAGCTGTTAGGGCTGTAATGGTGTCTGATAGAAGGATGGTGGACCTGGGAGACCTGCATGGTGTTCCTGGTTTTACTGGCTGAAGACTCAGACCACGGGATCTACTGCTGACAGCAACATCCTGGACAGATGAAGAGAACTGCTGTCATTTGGACAGAATTCTGCTAACCTAGTGCTCAGTATAATAAACTGAACTTAGTATTTAATTAACCACTGATACTGAACACTTTCCAATTTCAAATTGCAATTAGTGCAACAACCAGTGGATCAATCCTTTTTTAAAAATGACAATCAAAAATCAATCAATAAAAAAGTAACACTGATTATTTTCTCTTGTTTTTAGCCTAATACCAAATAATTAAGAAAACCTTTCAATTTTAGGCTCAGGTCAAAAGTATGAAACGAGTAAATGGACTGAATTTAACAGTGATCTTTTATTGACTGAGGTAAAGCAGCTCTCACGGTTTGGATGAGTCTTTCAAAATAAAAACAGATGTTTGGTAGTTAAAATAACAAGAGTTATAATTTCACATAAACATTTATTTTTGCCATACTTAAAATATTATGTAAGTGGTGGATCTGTAACTACCGGTATCTTGTTTTTAATTTGTTAATTAAGTGGTCTTAATTTAAAATATATATATTTTTAATGGTTTCACCTACTTGCCGGTAGGTGGCGCCATTTTATAGGCTTACTGGATGTGTGTTGTCTAAATTTTAAATGGTACAAACTCGAAAACTGATTTTTCTCCAGCATCTTGTCACGTGATCAGAAACGTGAGCGCATGAAGCTGTGACAACATGCTACCCAGACAAATACATGTATACAAACCCCTTAAACTCTAGAAAACACAAGTCTGCTCTAAGAGAATCACCTCTTTACATTATTAAAGTAACTCTTAAATGTGTGTTTTATCTTTAGACTCCTATTTACAACTGAACCGTCACATTTACACCGTCTAAATAACAAAAACGACCAGAAAAATACCTTCTCTCAGAGTCAGAGAACGCCTTGAGTAGGTGCGCATGCGCCGGGCTGATGTCAATAAAAAATGGGCGATTTCTTAAAGTGACAGTACACCTGCCAGTGCTGTGAGTCAGTGCCCCACGACTTTTGAACCTTTGCCTGGATTTTTTACCTTGCACTTGTGTAACGGTTTCTAGATGTATGGATCTTCTATGTGCATGACCCTAACTGTTTTCTTGCTAACCTTCCTTAGATTGTGGATTTTGTGACCTTCATCTGCAGCAAACTGAATTGGATGAGGACTCCTCCTCCTCTAAAGCAGAGAAAAGTCCCAATTTCCTCCAGAGAGGTCCAGGACCTGAGTTTCCCTGCTCACTGAGCATTTATTATTTTGGTAATAAAGTCATTTGAACCTTCTCCTGAGTTGTTGGTTGAGATTTTGGTTGGAGCCTATGAGTAACAAGAACACATCTTATATTGAAATAAGGCTTTTTAGAACGAGTCGTGTGACAAGAGGATGGAAAGAGAAGAGAGTTGTTTTGACAAAAGCACTGGTGAGAACTCAAGGTCAGACTCTGAAATAGTCTGGAGTCTTCTTGTTTATGCTTCTGGGACCTTTGTGTGTACCTATCTGACCCAGGAGACCAGAACCTGACGCAGAACTCTGGATCACTAGTCATGTTTCTCCATCAGAGTTCAGATCAGCTTACCTGTTCTAGATTAATGATGTTCTGCTCCATCTTCAGAGACTTAGAACATGAATCATTCAAACAGTGCCTGTGTATTTAAACTCTTAAATTATTACATTAACTCCTGTAGTTTTTCTGTCAATAAGCTTATATTTTATATTTATATTCTAATGTGTTTTTATTACAGTTTTTGGTCTATTATGACCTGTGCTGCTGCCTGCCTTGCTCTGATCATCCTTTAGTAAAAAAGGTCTTGATGTCAATGATTTCATCTGGTTAAACAAATGTTTAATTTTTTAAAATGGAGACAGGTTCACGCCTTCTTTGTACACCTAGAAAGTGTGTTTAGTTCTCTCATCAGTCAATAGTCACATGCACTAGGCTGTACACACAGTACTGAACACATGAAGGAAATACTCTGCAGATCAATGCTACCTTAAAGGTCCCATGACATCGGTTTCCATGTTTTCTGACTTATCTATCATGTTGCAACGTTGAGTTCTCACCTTAAACCTGCCAGAAAGAGCAAAAAACGGCGTCCATCTGTCTCCTAGTCCAGCCAGTGAGAAGCTCTTCCAGATTTCAGACCCAGGTTTCAAACCGTTTTTTTCACTCCAGCCCGCTATGAGGTCATAGTGATCCGGACTTGCTTATATGGTAAATTCTCCTCCCACATTCACGTTCACGACAACTGGAGCGAGGCAGTGCCGCCGCCATTGCCCATAGACCGTGTCATGTTTAGTTTCAGTTTCGTTTCTCTTTCACGTGACAACACTGCCCCCTGCTGCAGCAGAAGTGTCAGGCTGCCAAATAAGGAGAAACCCAGCAGAACCGGAAGGCGGCGCTTTCTTCTGATCTCTGAGTTGCTCGTTAGGAAATGATTACAGCGTATTTTGAGTTATAATGGTGCAACGCTGATCTAGAGGCATCAAAGATTACACCTGTTTAATATAAAGTGATTTAAATATGGAGTCACAGGCACTTTAAAGCCGCACTCTGGATTATTTCAGCAAGAGAGCAGTTTTTGAATCTAGCGTCCAAAACATCTCGACACGCGCGTCCGGTCGCGTGTGCACGCGTGCACACGGTGCATATACTTCGGGCATATAGTGTACAGCTCAATGTGCAGGGTTTAATCACTCACAGTTCACAATCTTATTCCAACACTACGAGGGTCTGATGAGCCCTCTCTGTCCCTGCTGCTTCTGATATTAGCTCTGTTAGCAGAGAGCTGCTGCTGGACTCTAAAGCTGAACTTGACTCGGCCCTGGATGAACTTTCTGACCAAAATAAACGCCTAATCCTGTCAAGCCTTGCCATTCTGTGAGGTGAAAGGTTTAAAAATAAAAATAAATCCGTCTTTAGCTGGAGAATGGGTAGGTTTTTAGTAGAAATGAGCCGTGAGGCTGAGACGGAAACAGAGAAACACACGGAGCGTCCTGTACGACAGCGCCCCCTACTGGTACAGGTTTGGTCGATGCGTGTGCATGTTGAGAGAATGCAGAAATTTGAATTTCATTGGCTGAAAAATGTCGGCGGCAAGAAATAATGGAAAGGGGTCTCTAGGAGGAAGGAGGGTCTTCATCAGAATGACAGATGTTGTGGAACTCAACCCATAGATCATAGTTTAGACCTGAAATATCATTTAAAACATTTAGAAAACTTTGATACATAGAAAAATAATCCAGAGAGCCGCTTTAATCACAGGAGGATGTATGCATTGTTTCAAACAGTAGGGGGCGCTGTTTTGTTCTTTATTGTGTTACCATAGCTTATTTTCATTAGACAAACACTAATCCTTATTTTACTGTAAACAAATGAGTGTTTTAAGATGCAGCTGCAGACAGGCTGTGGAGCCCAGAGGGAAGTGGTAGGAGGGACGGTGTGAACATTTATCCTGAGCTGTGACTCATTTAGAGACAATTAAAAACATGTAGGTGATCATCTTATATCATCAAAGAACCTGGAAAGGTCATGTCTAATTTATGCAAAATGCATCATCATCTATTAAAGATGGAGTCATAAATATGTTCAAGATAAAAGAAGCAACGCGGAAAAATGTAAGAATCACCTTAAATTATAGAAACTCCCCAAAGTCAGTTAGTTTCTTTAAATTACTTAAATTTATTTTCAGATTAGTATAAACTTTTAATATAAAGTGAAAAAGTTATTTGATCAATTAGTAAAAAAAAATATTTACCTTAAATAAAAAAAACATATATATATAAATGTCTGCCTGAGCAGGAACAATAGTACAGAACACTGATTAGAAAGGAATTTATTTAATTGTTACATTTAACCATAGTTTGCTTCAAACTGAAAAGTTTACATAAAAACAAAAACAAAAAAGTTTAGAGCATATATTTTAAATCAACATATAAAAATTTTAATTAAACAAAGTTTTTACACATTAATTTAAAACATCAAACATTAACATTTATAGAATTAAATCAAAGTATTATAATTTAAAATTGATTATAAAATCTAAATATAAAAAGTTATACCCAATATATATATATACATAAAAAGGTCAAATATATGAATTTAAACTCAAATATTTTTAATCAAATCAAAAATATAAAGCCTCATCCAGATAGTCATATCTTATTTTAGATACATTTTAAACTTTTCAACATGCCTGCAATGTCCTAAATAAATGTGATGGAAAAGTGACTAAAAATTTCACACCCCACTTTTTGTTGTGAGAAACAATTTGTGACAAAATGTAGCTGTTCAATTTTAAATGTCTTATTTACTGTAAAACTGGCGTCCCATGATGCAACAGGATACAGCATGATCAAAGCTTATGATGAAGGAAAGTGAATGTCCAAAGAGTCTCAGACGGACTGAGTCTCCACTGACCTCATCGAGAAAGTTCAGAGCTGTTAAAAAGTAATTGCTCCCTTTCCAGGAAACTAATATCACTATCAGACAGAAATAACCTGAATAATTACAGAGTACAGTTTTTAATTGTTCTCATTGTTTAAGAGAAACAATCTATCAAATCCAACCTGGGCCTGTGTGAAAAAGTTTTTGCTCCCTGACTTTATTAACAGGTTGTAACAACAGCTACAGTCCCTGACGTCAGAATTCTGTTAGACTCTTCTTGACAGAATTGTTTCAGTTCAGCCACATTGGAGGATTTTCCTACTTAAACAGCCTGTTTAAGGTCAAAGGTCAAACATCAGGATTTCCTGGTAGTCAGCAGAATTCAGCAGCTCCAGACCATCACACTACCACCACCATGTCTGATATGATGAGTTAGATTTACTGTATTCTAGATGGAGACGGACACACCTTCCAGAAAGATTAGCTTTGGTCTCATCAGCTGACAGAATAATTTCCCAGAAGTCTTGAGGATCATTGAGATTTGTTTTAAATAAATGTGTCATATCTTTATTGCTGAATCATGACTTCTGCAGGACTCACTTAATTAAAGTAAAGATCTTTAGATTTTGTCCTGGGTTCTTTTGTTCTTGAATGTCTTTAGAACAGGACATGATGTGTTGGTTTTTGAGATCTTTTAGCCTCCTTCATGTTGGCATACAGAATCTGTTTTAGTGATTTTTTAACTCTAAAGGTCTGGCAGTAAACAGGTCTGGGTTCATGTTGTTTTATTTATGTTTATGTATTTAGCGGACACTTTTATCCACTTATGTTTAGTGACCTATCAGGCATGTTGTGATCTGTGTGAGTAGACTAAAGTTGTAGATCAAAGGTTTTCACTGTCACTAATTGTAAATCTGTCTATAAATGACTAAAAAGAACCGATTAGCGTCAACGCTATGTTTCATTAGAGGATTTAAGCCTGAATAAGTGATCAAATGAGACCAAAGGTCTTGTTGACACCTCCAGTGAGTATTAATATGTGACTGATCAGTTGTGTGTTTGATATCACTCGTCTCTAATGAGGTCAGGTAGAGTCATGACCTGGTGAGGTCTGTGGTTGATGGTCTTCCTGTTTGTCTCATCATCTCATCGACAGTCCAAAGCAGAGAAAGAGGTCACTTCCGTCAGCAGACCTAAAAACACAAAACAATCTACTGCCCATCTTTGCAGGCACTATAAGAAAAGCACCATGAGAAAACTTACAGTTGCATGACGGGCTGAGGATGATGCTTAGAATGCCAAGATGGTGCAAATGTGTGTTGATGTGAGTGTGCCTACAAGTCAGGCAGTACGACAGAACCTCATGTACATGTAGCTTAATGGACTCTAAGAACAGCATTGTCCTGTCTCTGACAAACCTCACACAGAGTTCTGTGATATTTTATTCCAGTTTGTGGAATTATTGGCGTTTTAACCTTTATGTGAGTTCGTAACAGTTTTGTATTCCTTTTATGTATTTTACCTATTATACTTATTTATATTTTTATGTATTTTATTATCAATCCTTCTAACTATATATGGACCCCTTTGTGTCTTTAATAAAGTTATTGATTGATTGATTGATTGATTGATTGATTGATTGATTGATTGATTGATTGATTGATTGATTGATTGATTGATTGATTGATTGAAATTTGTGAGGGTGTCGATACTTTTTCACAGTAGTTCTTACCTTGCTGCTACATGTTCAAATATTATTTTTCCTATCATGCTTGACTGTAATTAGTTATTTGATGCTTTAAAAACAAATCAGGTGATTTTGAGCAGTAGTGCAGACTCTTGTTCCAAAAACAAAGCATGTCTGAGCTTGTAAACAGGATGTTGTGGCTTCTGTTGTCAGATGAAAGCAGAGACGGTTTGTCCATCTTTATTTAGTTGAAATGTTTCACCTCTCACCAGCTCCCCCGCGACCCTCTGTGGAGGACTAAGCGGCTTCAGCTAGAAGATGGATGGATGGATGGATGGGTTTCACCTCTCAATCCAAGTGGCTCCTTCAGTCTGAAAATAGTTAGTTAGTGGTAATAACTTTATCCTCCAGGTTAGTTTCTGTCCTGGGTCTGAACATTAGGTGGAATAAAGGAAGGCCCGGTCGGTGTGTGCAGACACACACCTTGGCTGAACCTTCCAACACTGAGTGGAGCTGTTAGGTGTGGCCAAGCTATTGGAGATGTGAATTGGTCCTGATTTTATTAGGAATGTTTGAAAGGGGAGCCTGATACAAATAGGAGGGAGGTTTTGCCTGAGGCCTCCACCTCTGTTGGAGGAGGATTGTTTATCTGAACATGCAGATCCTCCTCCTGAACCCTTCTCTCAAACCACTTGTCTCCTCTGTCCAAAATGGGAACCTGATTGTCCTCAAATGAATGCCTTTTGTCCTTTGCAGTGTGACCGCTTTACTCATGCAAGACCTTGCAGTCTTAAAAACATCAGTGCTTTACCCTCAGGCTGTCTTGGGGGGTGGGGTCAAATTGATCCCAAAAGACTAGATAACTCCATAGGCCCCAAAATAAGGACAGTGTGAGGGTTAAGTGGAGAAAAAAGTTCCAGTACCCTCCCTTAAGTCTCAATCCCCTTGTATGAACTTATAACTGCAGCCTGGCTTGCAAGGTTTGGTCTTCCAGGGGTAGGGGGCATATCTGAGTCGCAGCGCAGGCACTTAAAGCAGCTCTCTGGAGCATTTTTCTACAGTATGTATTAATGGGTTGAGTTCCACAACATCTGTCGATCTGATGAAGACCCTCCTTCCTCCTAGAGACCCCTTTCCATTATTTCTTGCCGCCAACATTTTTTAGCCAATGAAATTCAAATATCTGCATTCTCTCAACATGCATGCGCATCGACCAAACCTGTACCAGTAGGGGGCGCTGTCGTACAGGACGCTCCGTGTGTTTCTCTGTTTGCGTCTCAGCCGTTCACTGAGGACTCACAGCTCATTTCTACTAAAAACCTACCCATTCTCCAGCTAAAGACGGGTTTATTTTTATTTTTAAACCTTTCACCTCACAGAATGGCAAGGCTTGACAGGATTATGCGTTTATTTTGGTCAGAAAGTTCATCCAGGGCCGAGTCAAGTTCAGCTTCAGAGTCCAGCAGCAGCTCTCTGCTAACAGAGCTAATATCAGAAGCAGCAGGGACAGAGAGGGCTCATCAGACCCTCGTAGTATTGTTGGAATAAGATTGTGAACTGTGAGTGATTAAACCCTACACATTGAGCTGTACAGTTCATGCCCGCAACGTATATGCGCCGCGTGCACGCGTGCACACGCGACCGGACGCGCGTGTCGAGATGTTTTGAGGAGGAGCCTTTGGACGCTAGATTCAAAAACTGCTCTCCTGATGAAATCCTCCAGATTGCTGCTTTAATACGAGTTTTCATGAATGCAGGTCACTGAGGAGACAGAGCAGACAGTCACAGGAAAGCCAAGAAAGGATAAAATATTCCACAGCCACACAAGGGAAGTGCTCTTTCAGAATAAAACAGGAAAACAGCTAATAACAATAATAATAATAATGCATCAGTTTTATATAGCGCTTTTCAGGTCACTCAAAGACGCTTTACAGAGTTGCATTATTCATTCACACAGTCATTCTCACCGGTGGTGGTAAACTACGACAGACGTCTGTAGTCACAGATGCCCTGGGGCAGACTGACAGAAGCGAGCTCAGCTCAACTTTTGCATCTTAATTTACAAAAGAAACAGAGCTCATGTGAAGTAAAAATAACGTGTTGTTTGTTCAGGTCGGGTTATGGTTTTTGAGGTTTACTGACATTTCTGGGTATAGTTTTTAAAAAGTAGCCTAGTGTCTTTAAAAGGCACAAAACAACTTTTCTCAAACAGGACTCTATCAAGATGAAACGAATACAGAGAGAAACTCAATCGATGAGGTAGCTGTGGGAAAGACCTCACCCTGTCCAGGAGGTAGGCTCACATTTCACCACAGACCCAGAGAAATCAGAAAACCTCCTGTTTGATCATAGGTCCGGTTGCCGTGGATACCAAGGACCACTCCTTTAAAATCTTCCTTTGCCACGTTGATGTATTTATCAGGGATCTATAGTTCTGATTTTGCCTCACTTTGATCTGAAGCATGTTTTTTCCTAACCTTAGCTGTTAATACAGTGTTTTAAAAATCCTATTGTCCATAAAATGTTCCTAAGTTATTTTACAATCTCACACTATACTCAAATGTATTTTACAACATTTAGCTTCAAATAATAATGTAAAAATATTAAGAATCAACTGATCTGTTTTTGTCCATACAGTCCTGTCCAAGTCCTGTTATTGTAAACAAATCAATTTTTATGAGCTCAACACCATCTCCTCCTGTTATCGGGTCCCTCCTGCCATGATCGCGACAAAATTTAAAGATAAAAATGTAAGAATGTAAAATTTAATCACACCTTGCATCATCACCTTCCGTTTATCCGGGTCCTGGTCACGGGGGCAGCATCCCAACTGAATCCCAGACCGTCCTCCACCAATTCCTCCTGCTGGACCCCAAGGCGTTCCTGGGACAGACTGAAGATGTACTTTCTCCAACATATCCTGGGTCGACCCAGGGGCCTCCTGCCGGCTGGTTGTGCTCGAAACACCTACCCAAGGAGGCGTCCAGGAGACATCCTGACAACGAACCACCTCAACTGACTCCTCTTGATGTGGAGGAGCAGCGGTTCTACTCCAAGTCTCTCCTTAATGTCTGAGATCCTCACCCTATCTCTAAGGCTGAGCCTGGACACCCTGCAGCGAAAACTCATTTCGGCTGCTTGTATCCGCGATCTCGTTCTTTTGGTCACTACCCAAAGCTCATGACCATAGGTGAGAGTTGGGACGTAGATCAACCGGTCAATCGAGTCTAATCTAAATATTTAAAATCAAATCTAAATAAATAAAGTTAAAAAAGTAAAAGTTTGGTGAAGACATCCCCTGCCCAAGGCTCTGAGTCAGTTTAAACATGGGTCATTTCTCAAGGTGCTGGTAGAACCCATGCAGGCAGGAACACTGATAGGAACCAAACGGACTCTGTGATGTTAGACAGGGGATCACATCACCCTGCTTTTATTTTGGTAGGCTAATCTCATTTTATAATAGTTTAGCAAGTTTATTAAAGGTCCCATGACATCGTTTTCTGTGTTTTCTGACTTATCTATCATGTTGCAACGTTGAGTTCTCACCTTAAACCTGCCAGAAAGAGCAAAAAACGGCGTCCATCTGTCTCCTAGTCCAGCCAGTGAGAAGCTCTTCAAGATTTCAGACCCAGGTTTCAAACAGTTTTTTTCACTCCAGCCCGCTATGAGGTCATAGTGATCCGGACTTGCTTATATGGTAAATTCTCCTCCCACATGCACGTTCACGACACCTGGAGCGAGGAGAACACCAGTGCTGTTGCCGCCATTGACCATAGACCGTGTAGTGTTTAGTTTCAGTTTCGTTTCTCTTTCACGCGACTACACTTCCCCCTACAGCAGCAGAAGTGTCAGGCTGCCAAATAAGGAGAAACCCAGCAGAACCGGAAGGCGGCGCATTCTTCTGATCTCTGAGTTGCTCGTTAGGAAATAATTACAGCGTATTTTGAGTTATAATGGTGCAACGCTAATCTAGAGGCATTAAAGATTACATCTGCTTAAAGCAGCACTCTGGAGGATTTCAGCAAGAGAGCAGTTTTTGAATCTAGCGTCCAAAGGCTCCTCCTCAAAACATCTCGACATGCGCGTCCTGTCGCGTGTGCGCACGTGCACGCGACAGGACGCATATACTTCGGACATGAACTGTACAGCTCAATGTGTAGGGTTTAATCACTCACAGTTCACAATCTTATTCCAACAACACTACGAGGGTCTGATGAGCCCTCTCTGTCCCTGCTGCTTCTGATATTAGCTCTGTTAGCAGAGAGCTGCTGCTGGACTCTGAAGCTGAACTTGACTCGGCCCTGGATGAACTTTCTGACCAAAATAAACGCATAATCCTGTCAAGCCTTGCCATTCTGTGAGGTGAAAGGTTTAAAAATAAAAATAAATCCATCTTTAGCTGGAGAATGGGTAGGTTTTTAGTAGAAATGAGCTGTGAGTCCTCAGTGAACGGCTGAGACGGCAGAGAAACACACGGAGCGTCCTGTACGACAGCGCCCCCTACTGGTACAGGTTTGGTCGATGCGCGTGCATGTTGAGAGAATGCAGAAATTTGAATTTCATTGGCTGAAAAATGTCGGCGGCAAGAAATAATGGAAAGGGGTCTCTAGGAGGAAGGAGGGTCTTCATCAGAATGACAGATGTTGTGGAACTCAACCCATAGATCATAGTTTAGACCTGAAATATCATTTAAAACATTTAGAAAACTTTGATACAGAGAAAAATGCTCCAGAGAGCCGCTTTAA
>SSNR01000053.1:1004662-1035394 GCA_006937965.1 Callopanchax toddi | reverse complement strand
GTGGGCGGAGTCTCTAGAAACAGGAAGTAGTCTTTGATATTTATATCAGTGGTGTGAAAAACTATTTGCCCCCTTCCTGATTTCTTATTCTTTTCCATGTTTGTCACACAAAATGTTTCTGATCATCAAACACATTTAACTATTAGTCAAAGATAACACAAGTAAACACAAAATGCAGTTTTTAAATGATGGTTTTTATTATTTAGGGAGAAAAAAATCCAAACCTACATGGCCCTGTGTGAAAAAGTGATTGCCCCCTGAACCTAATAACTGGTTGGGCCACCCTTAGCAGTAATAACTGTAATCAAGCGTTTGCGATAACTTGCAACGAGTCTGTTCCAGCGCTCTGGAGGAATTTTGGCCCACTCATCTTTGCAGAATTGTTGTAATTCAGCTTTATTTGAGTGTTTTCTAGCATGAAGCGCCTTTTTAAGGTCATGCCACAACATCTCAATAGGATTCAGGTCAGGACTTTGACTAGGCCACTCCAAACTCTTCATTTTGTTTTTCTTCAGCCATTCAGAGGTGGATTTGCTGCTGTGTTTTGGGTCATTGTCCTGCTGCAGCACCCAAGATGGCTTCAGCTTGAGTTGACGAACAGATGGCCTTCAGGACATTCTCCTTCAGGATTTGTTGGTAGACGGTAGAATTCATGGTTCCATCTATCACAGCAAGCCTTCCAGGTCCTGAAGCAGCAAAACATCCCCAGACCATCACACTACCACCACCATATTTTACTGTTGGTATGATGTTCTTTTTCTGAAATGCTGTGTTACTTTTACGCCAGATGTAACGGGACACGCACCTTCCAAAAAGTTCAACTTTTGTCTCGTCGGTCCACAAGGTATTTTCCCAAAAATCTTGGCAATCATTGAGATGTTTTTTTTTAGCAAAATTGAGACGAGCCTTAATGTTCTTTTTGCTTAAAAGTGGTTTGCGCCTTGGAACTCTGCCCTGCAGGCCGTTTTTGCCCAGTCTCTTTCTTATGGTGGAGTCGTGAACACTGACCTTAAATGAGGCAAGTGAGGCCTGCAGTTCTTTAGATGTTGTCCTGGGGTCTTTTGTGGTCTCTCGGATGAGTTGTCTCTGCGCTCTTGGGGTCATTTTGGTCGGCCGGCCACTCCTGGGAAGGTTCACCACTGTTCCATATTTTTGCCATTTGTGGATAATGGCTCTCACTGTGGTTCGCTGGAGTCCCAAAGCTTTAGAAATGGCTTTAGAACCTTCACCAGACTGATAGATCTCAATGACTTTTGTTCTCATTTGTTCCTGAATTTCTTTGGATCTTGGCATGATGTCAAGCTTTTGAGGCGCTTTTGGTCTACTTCTCTGTGTCAGGTAGCGCCTATTGAAGTGATTTCTTGATTGAAACAGGTGTGGCAGTAATCAGGCCTGGGGGTGGCTACAGAAATTGAACTCAGGTGTGATAAACCACAGTTAAGTTATTTTTTAACAAGGGGGGCAATCACTTTTTCACACAGGGCCATGTAGGTTTGGATTTTTTTCTCCCTAAATAATAAAAACCATCATTTAAAAACTGCATTTTGTGTTTACTTGTGTTATCTTTGACTAATAGTTAAATGTGTTTGATGATCAGAAACATTTTGTGTGACAAACATGGAAAAGAATAAGAAATCAGGAAGGGGGCAAATAGTTTTTCACACCACTGTATAATAAAGGTTTAATGATCTTTGTGTTCATTTTTTCTTTCAAAACTCACTTGTAGTCACTGTTCATCCTAACAGCCTTTTGTTTTTTGTTTTTAATAACTTCTTTTTAAAATGTGCATTGAAAAAAGAAAAAAAGCATTAAAATGTATTTTAAATTTTTGAAGGAGTTATTTAAAGTTGAGAGTAACAACAGCTGGCTCCTGATTAGAAGCACAAACTAGTAAAGTAGTCCAGATTAAAACCAAATACCANTGATATTTACTCAAAAAGTCCTTCTTGACAGCTTGTGACAACCCAGCTGATTGATTCCATATATTGTGTCCTGATTTAATCAACTCGATGGTGAGTCATTTGGTTTGTTTCTTTCTTTTCTTTTATTAACAATGTGTCGCTGTCACTGATTTTCCCAATTCAAAAATGCCTAAGAGCTTATGGCTAAGGCTAGCTGTTCTAAGCCCTGATACGTAATTTTATTCATTAAAGAGCAATGGTCGTTAATGATTAATGAATTGGTGGTAGGGATTTTAACCATCAAAAGTTTCAGACAGATGAAAATATTTTGCTTCATTTCCTGCCCTATATGAGATGTGAGCTTTTGCATATCTGAAAACTGACTTGCAAAAATGCACCCCACCCAAACCACCAGCCACCACTGCCTATAAGCTAACTTTAACCATAGGATTTATCAAAAAGGAAGTCTTAAGCCTAGTCATATAGTAGACAAGTCTTTGAACTGCTCGCAAACATTTTCTCCAGTGCTGTTGGCTGATCCCAGCTCTGGCTGGGTCACTTTGTCGTTGTGTCCTTGGGCAAGACGCTTTACCTTCCTTGCCTATGTGTGAATGTTAGTGATGATCAGATGGGCCGATGGCAAAAAAAATGGCTGCCTCACCTCTGTCAGACTGCCTGACAGCAGCTGTAGGTACTGATGTATTTTAACACCACCAGAGTGTGAGTGTGTGTGTGCATGAATAATGGAATCTGTTAAGCACTTTGAGTATCCTCGGATAGATAAAATCTAATCCATTATAATTATTATTATATCTCAGCATGCCAGTTGGTCCAGTTTGTGTGGCACATGAACAGAGAGCCAAGATGGATTTTCCAGCATCATGCTCTTCAGGACCAATGCACTTGGGCCACAACTAGCATTAAACTTTCACAACTGTGAGTACTGAGAATAAGGATAACAAATACGCTCCAACAAGCATGCCAAAAGTCTGGTATGTACTTTGTCTATGTCTCTTGAATCTGTGTGAATTAGAATTTTTTTTGAAAGGGGGTTAATAATTATTGTTCCATTTAAATTTGATGAAAAATAATAGAATATTTCTTTATTGTCCCTCAGAGGTGAAATTAAAGACTATGATTCTGTGATATTTATATAATGTCCATACATTTATGCACTGGAGTTTAAAGCAGACAGTGAGCATAGCTATCATAACCAATTCTGCACACTTCAGTCATTTGCAGAGTTTTGTTCAGTTGTTTGTAGACTCAAGTATTTTTCTGTTACGAGTCCAGTCCAGGGGGCAGACCTGCATCAGAAGAAATATCCTGAATAGGCTTTATGCACAGAGTACTTAGTAGAACTTCCGGTTTAAAATTACCTCGCGGGACCATTTCCGGTTCCATTTGAAACGTGAAGATTTCCAGAGTTAGAGTGCATTTCCAGCTAAAGATATTGTTTATAATCAAAACGAGTAATAGTATAGTATAGTACAGAATGATATATATATTATAGCACTAAGAAATGAAGCCATCATATAAGTATCAGCGGACGGGAAGCCTCGACAGCTGAACACTGCTGTGTTCCGTTGTGTACCGCATCAGCTGAATATAATTCATCAGTCCGTTTCCACACATTTCCACTGAATAAATAACTACAAAAAGGAAGGATTGTGAACTTAAGAAGAGAAAACGTGATCATTTCTAACCACACCGTGTCTGCAGTCCACACTGCAGCACAGTAGTCAAAGAGCCGAGTGGACGAGGCTAATGGAGGAGGCGCGGCGTCGTTCGTGTGTTATTTCACTGGAACAACTATTCTTTTGGTGAATGAAGACTTGGTGTTTGATAACGTACAGCTAGACCAGAGAAAGTTGAAAGTTGTGAAGCAGTTGGAGCCCACGATCACGGCTATATAGATTTGTCTCACTGTTTTTTGATGATGGAAGCTACGAGCTAACGCTGTTAGCTTACCTTCAATTTCATGAATAAAGCTGGTTATATACAGCTTAAAGTCCTTCACCCGCTTGCTCGCAGACGTCTCTGTGTGTTTTTCAAAAATTCGGTGGACATCGTTTACCGTGATGCGCGGCAGGTCTTGAAGAAAACGGGTAAAAAAATCAATTTTGTCCAGTTTGTGTGGGAACAGCGTTGAACCGGAAGGGAGCGGCAGCCTCTATCGCAACCAGGAAGTGACCGTGCATAAACCCCATTCAACAAAACAAAGCCCTGCAGGCCGCTACTCTATTTTACTTTAGTTTTAGTCAGACTCAGTGCTAATAATAAATGCTGAGTTGGTTTATTTTTAGAGACAGCTTCATAATTAGTGAGATTGTTGATTGGAGGCTCATAAAACTGAAGGGAATCAACAGAGACGTTTCTGAAAACTATCAACTTGGTAAACTTTAAAATTCTGACCCAAAAAAACCCAATCTAATTCTGATACAGTGACTGAAACGTATTTTTTGTCAATGTTTCTGCTAAAGTTAATAACAATGTTAGTGATAACTTTATTGGCTGCTTCTTTTCAGAGAAACATCCTTCAGAACTGATGAGCTAGTCTGAGCTCTTCACCAATCACTTGGTTTTTGGTTTTTAGGGTTCATGCAGTCATTATTTTGTAAATCTTTACATCAACATCATCATCAGTTTTGCATTTTAGTAATTTCAATGGAGTTCTGTACAAATGTAAATATCACCAGCAGCAATAAAATATAGCAATACTCTACATCCAGGAGTCACGTTGAAACAGAAAAGTTTTCATGTGAAAATTATAATGTAATGTGAAACTGATGGCAGTTGATATCTATAAAACAAACGTCTATAAATAAAGGTTTACATAAAGTGCTGTGCTGTTAGCGATCTCAGAGTGAGGTTGAATCCAGTGAGCATCTTTTCCATTCCAAGGTGCATCGCTGCCATCTTAACACAACTTCATCCAGATTACTGTGCTTTATACAAAACTTTGATTAATAAACCTTTACATGAGCTGCAGTTTTGCATTTTACAGAAGCTTTTCACAGTGGATGATAATAAAAAAATATCAATGTTTTTATTCAAAACAGATGTCAAAATAGCCTCCAAAAATCCATTTAATACTAGAGAAACTGTTGGATTCAAGTTAGAAAATGTAAGCAAATATTATTAGGACATGTAATGGTTCAGCTTCTCATCACAAAATCTTTTAATCTAATATATATATATTTCCTGAAATTTTGCCTTTTACATTTATTAACATACGTATATTCCTCATACAGTATAGTGGAATTTGCTCTCTGTATTTGACCCATCCCTGAGGAGCAGAGAGCGTATTTCTGATGGTGCCCAGGAGGCAGCTGGAGGTTCAGTATCCTGCCTAAAGCCTGATTTATACTTCTCCGACAGCACGTTTGCGCTCAGACGCACACGTATTGACGGAGACGTTTTTGATTTTCACTTCTCCGTCAGTGTTGTGAAGCAATTCTCCACCAGGACAGCAGAGGGCGCATAACTTTTCTGCAGTAATGCCTCCGGTCGACCAAAGTTTGTTTATTTCAGCTCAGTAATGGCCGACAGAGAGCGAATTTTGATTGAGTTTGAACAGATTGATCTCGAAGAACAAACAATGTTGTTAAAAAGAATTAAACAGAAGTGAGGAGACAGCGGCGTCTGTTGAATGTCCGTCCGTCCGTTCAGTGAGGACGAGGCAGACGACGAGCGAAAATGTAGCTCTTGTTTAACCCTTTAGAGACACTGATGGATGATATAAATGTTCGTACTTCTTCTGCCAGACGTTTCTCGAGCTGATCCATATCTGCTTCCGCGAGATTCAACTATTACTACTCTGTTGATAGCGGCATGAAGCCGGAAATGATCACGGGGTGTTGAGCCGACCAATCACAGGCATGCGTTGTCCGTCGCTTTCGACGCATAGTTAGAATTTTGGGCATGTCTCCGTCAGCCTCTGCGAGCATGTCGTAGAGAGCTTGCGTCGACGCATAATGGCGTTGCGTGTCTCCGTAACGACGCAGACGGAGAAGTATAAATCAGGCTTAAGGATGCTTCAAAACATGGCTGGGCCGAGGTTTGAACCCTGGTCTAGACAGCCTCTCTTCCCCTGATCCACGATCACAAATGTAGATGAGATCACTGAAGTTAACAGAGGTCAAGATGTGGAATCATTTTGGTGACAAATGCATGGGACTAAGACTTGAGCCCTGTGGTGCACCTCGTCAATGAAAGGACCTTCATCTCAGCAGTGTGAACATGGCTCCCAGCTCCAGTTAAAGCTGATTTCTGAGAGTGTTACTTCAGGACCTTAAGACTGTCGCTGAAGCTAAACCGGTACAGGAAGTCTAGGTGTATCAGTGGTGTTGACTTGCCAACGTTGAATTTAAGCTGTAGATCTTGATGTTATTGTGTAACACTGTCCCCTTCTTGTGTTTGTGGCCCAGGTCAAGCAGCCAGGGTGATCTACGAGGTTCCTCACACCGACTCTATGGATGCAGAGATGGACAAACAAAGCACCACGTCGTCTAGAGGCTCAACCCAGTGGGTGAGAGGAGCTCAGAGAGGAGCCTTCAATCAGTCAAACAGTCCCCTGATATTTCTCAGGCACTACTTCCTGTGTTAAGACAACATTAGCAGACTACACCCACTTTGTGGTTTCTGGTTAATGGTATCTTTAACAATCAGTTCCAATTTAAAACTGTGATGTTTTCCTCATTAGCCTGTAATAACAGCTTGTCTCTGCTTCTAGTGCCAGGTACCCGTATACGACTCCCTGGACTACTTTGAACGGGTGGAGACCAAAGAAAGCAAATGAGGACCTGCTCCAGTATTCCATGTACATAATGTGAACTTCTTTACCTTCATTACATATATCATTTTATATCTGTAAATATTTAATATTGTCCTATAAACTGAATGATACGTGCTACAGCAGCCTGTCTTGTGTTCAGTGAATGTTGTCGTCTGCGTTCGACCCAACCACACAGCTAGCAGTGGTCACACCACTGAGGTGTACTGACTCTACAGCTGCAGGTTTCACAATCACAGATCGCACTAAGACCCCGAGTGGAAAGTGTTCTGTCTCAGCGCTGAAGCATAATAGGTCAAAGGCAGGAAGTGGAAAGAACGCCTGTGACGGTCAAAGTCATGCTGTGTGCCTGAAAGGTACACAAAACCGAAACGCCTCGGGTACACTGTGCTGCTGAGGCATGTTTCATTGATGTTATCTCAAAATTTAAACTTAGAATATGTGTCCTCTTTCTGGAAGTTAAAACTCTGCAGAACAGTGATGTAAGTGGAGGAGAACCTGTTTGGTCTGGTCACACCCCTCCAGCCTCACTCCTCCCGTCGCCTGAGGGACTCAAAGAGACCAGAACCAAAACAAAGTGAAGAACAAATGGAGGGAAGCCAAAGAACAGAGACAGATTTAACCCTTTAACCTCCATAACATAAAAAAGCTATTCAATTGTTTTTTTTCCTTCATTTTTTAATTCATTCAGAATAATACAGGTTATAATATAATGTAAAAATAAATTACGTAATAATAATGTTTAACTTTTTTTAATTCAAACATCCTTGTACTTTTAGATTTTTTTTATTTTCAAAGTGTTTTTAGTAACATCTAAGCACTAAAATGCGTTTCACCAGGAGGTTGACCTGCCTGTCAAAGGCTTTTAACCTCTGGTGTCATTAAGGACAAAAATGTCCACTTCCTTCTAAAACACTGAAACATTTACAAAGTGACATGTTTTTTTCCTGCATATATGTTAAATAACTTAAGTTCTGCTTAAAATCACCAAGCATTTAATCATTTAGACATCATAATCAGCACCTCCATGAAGCTGGTCAGCAGGAGGAAGCATGAAGGTCTCCTGGTACAGGCTGAGTTGATTGTGGACTTCAGAAACACAGTGGACCAACACCAGCAGAGGCATGGACCTAGATCATCACTGACTGTGGAAACCTCACTCTGGACTTCATACATGGCGATGCCTCTCCACTCTTACATGTAAAATGTACTTTTATCTGAAGACAGGACTTCATGGATGTCTCTGTGGCTTGACATGAGGAGATGCTGGTTTCATTTTCCAGCAGATCTTGATACCTGCCCACTGCCAACAGTACCAGAAGCTGCTAGTGATCACATGGTGTTGTTGAGCTCTGATTGGCCAGCAGACTGGTCAGACCCGAACCCCTTAGGGTTAGAGAATCTATAGGGGATTATCCAGAGGGAGACACCAGATGTAGATGAGCTGAAGGCTGCTATCAGAGCTACCTGAGCTTCCATCAGACCTCAGCAGCTCCACTGATCTCATCCATGACACCAAGAAGTAATGAAGTGATTCAAGCAACCAAGTGTTGAGTGGGTAGAAATGATCAGACTTTTCAGAAGCCTGAGTTTCTATTTATAATATGCTTTTTAATTAATCTTATGCAATATTCTAATTTTCTGAGACACAGAGTTTAGAGTTTTTATCATCTGTGAGCAGTGTTGGGGAGTTAATACATGTATTCCGGAATACATGTATTTAGAATACGTATTTAGAATAATTAGAATACTGATGTATTCAGTTACAGTTACTATTTTTAAACATGGTATTCAGAATACAGTTACTTTCGTAATACCATTGGAATACTTGCGTTTTCCACTTTCCTCCAGAAAGATGAATAAATAAATTTCAGGCAGTGTGTCTCCATGTTGTGTAGGTTATCTATTCCATAAGTCCCTAAACAACGTGCCTATGTTACCATAGCAATCCTACCAAACATAGGGTACACTTCTGACTAGCCGGCATAGCAAGGTAGCAACCTAGTAGCCTCGTATGGATTCAGACCAAAAGGTGGAGTGGTTGGAGTCACAACTGCAGCCGATTAAACCTACAAGCAGTGGAGGAATAAATGCATTCACATCCTGGAAATTCAAGCTAACTTTCACTCTAAAAAAGGAACGGGGCAAGCGAAATATGACGGTTCAGTGTACTGCTAGCTGCGTCCAAAGACTCAAGGTCTAATCTGAAGAAACATCTTAAACTAGCTTTCTAGTTTTGCTTCGTTAGTGCTTTATTTAACAGTGCCTGAATCGTGTTAGTTCTGTCATTTCTCACATTTACAGTGTCAGTGTTGTATCTGAAATGACGTTAGCTTGATGATGTTGTTGTGGTTTCCCACAAATGTTTCATGTTAAGAGCTTTTCATTTGGAGTGCAATGAACATCAATAAACATCACTTTGCAATAGACTTAAATCGTGTTTTATAGGGGAAGTATTCTAAGTATTCCAAGTATTTAGAATATAGTACCAGGATTAAGCAAAGTAACGGAATACAGTAGAAAATACATTTTAAAACAGGTATTCAGTATTCTGTAACTGAATACATTTACAAAGTATTCTCCCCAACACTGTCTGTGAGCCACAATCATTAAAAAAAGACCACATGAAAAGCCACGAGGGGTGGGGGGTATACTCACCTGTATACGGCAGCTCCTCTTCATGGAGCTGTGTATGATGTGCCACGCTGATACACTGTGTATTTTCTGAAGTAATGACAGCATGAGGAACACAGTATGGCTCAATGGTCAGGATGCTCATGGACCGGATCCAGGCTATTGAGTACCTCTGTAAATCAGAGGTATCCAGATGGTTTAAATAACCATCTGGATATCCCAAGTTGTCATCACTAATAAAATGTTTTAATAGCTTCTTGATTCTGCCATGTCATTGGAGGACCATTCACAAGGATTAATCTGAAACACCTCCAGTCGGTTCAGAACGCTGCTGCAAGGCTTTTAACCAATGCATGAAGGAGACAGCACATTACCCCAATTTTAATCTCTTTGCATTGCTTATCGGTACATTTTAGAATTCATTTTAAGTTTTTATTTTTAGAGCCCTGTGTGGTCAGGCCCCAGTTCTTCTAGAACCCTAGTCCTTCTCATAATCTGATCTACCAGTCAAATGCTGTTCATGGTTCCTCGAACACATTTTAGGACCAAGGGAGATAAATCTTTTAAAGCGGTGGCCCCCAGATTGTGAAACGCTTTGCCTCCTCCTCCTGTGCGTTGCCTTGATTCTTTTAAGAAGCAGTTGAAGACTAATTTACTCAGCCTGGCTTTTAAGCTTTATGCTTCTTATTTTTTATCATGTTTTTATCTATTTCTATGCTTGTTTTATTGTAAACATGAGAATGGTGCTAATAAATGTTACTTCCATTGAACATTGTGAAAGAATTTCTTTTTTAGAAATAAATTCAGTTTTTCGCTTCAGGTAAGAAGACATTTGATCTTCATTGGATCATGATGATCTACTTTTCATGAATGTTCCTGACCAGAACTTAAAGGAATATTTGGGTCATGCTGAAGTGGCATTCTATCAGTTACCCACAGTAAGGGGGGATATTAAGAAGCCTCACGGATTGTTGAAAGAGTCTGTGAGTCTGGGGGACCAGATTGACCTGAACTAGACAACAACCAAAAACAACGTAAGGATTACCATGCTACTGTATGTGCTGCTGCAGCATAAACACCAACAACTAAACAACTGTGTGACACACTGTGCATGACAATCATATTAGCTCATAGCATATTAAAATAGTTTAATATTTTTCCAAACTAAGTCATATTTTTTCTTAAGAATTATTTTTTCCTATCACAGTGGTGGAAATAGACTTCCACATTAGCGTGCTACTAGCACTTAGCATGAGGAAATGAGCTGGAGAGGTCTGTAGAATATTAGCTACTGCTAACGAGGTAGCAAATAGAACAGCTAAGGAGTGTCCTCCTCACCCACTGACACACAGCGGTGGGTGTGTCGGTGGGTGAGTAACAGTAAAGGCAGGTGGAAAAACACCAGAGCAGCACAAAGCCACATATCTGTGTTGTAGCTACGTTTTAGCTAGCTGACTAAAGATAAGCTGCTCACTGGGATGATTGTTAATATAAAACATTTTTAATCGAGGCAGTTGACCCAGTGAGTCATTTGGCTTCAGGGCAAATGAAAAGAACTACTACTCTCAGAATACAACTTACAGTATAATAAACCAACATGTTATCACCAGTGGCACTAAGGTGTTAACCACCTCACAGTTTGTTCTACTTGGTAGTCTTCACCTTTGTACAAACATTGCCACATCTGGTGAGAGTTGTAGTGCAGGATACTTTTGGTATGGCACATAAAGCTCTCGCCTTTAAAGATTTATTATGTGGTTTGACATCAAAAAGTCCATCAACTTACTGATTCTGTTTTAGGATGCTGCAAAGTCCAAACAGGAAGCCTGTGTGAGCATTTAGGGCTTTGATTGACTGTAACACAAGTCCATTTCCAGGAAACCAGGTCCACGAAAGAGAAAATGCAAGTAAAAACAAACTCATGTGCATGAAAGTGGTTTCCATCCACCTGTATGAAGAAGTACTGACAACCACTGACCTCAATAAATGTAGTGGTAGTAGATTTAAACCTGTTTCATTACCATGTTTTGATAAAAACTAATGGAAATTGTTGCAATTTAACCTTGAATAACAGTCAAATCCCTTTATGATGGAGCAAACGAAAGGACCTCTCCTTAAATCAACTAAAAGACTCATGCTGCCTTTCAGAGGGTATATGTACATAGGGCGTAGGAGGATTTTGTTGGCACATTTGGAGCCACAACCTACCGTAAACATCTTTGCTGTGTGGCTTCACCACCGATCCCAGTTTTTAGAAGGTATAAAATCAGCCTCCTCATTTTGCGTTCACTCCCTGGACGTCAACAGCTCCTGTGCACCTCTTTGATTCTTCTCTGCACCTCTACTCCAAACAGCATGGCTGCCCCGACAAAGCTGGAGACCTCCATAGCCACGCTGATGAGTGTCTTTGATAATTACGCTAGCTATGAGGGAAAGAAGGACACGCTGACCAAAAACGAAGTGAAGACTTTGCTGAAGAATGAGCTTCCTGGGCTGCTTGAGGTACTGTACACCCCTGGAGAGGGATCTCATAGTATTACCTTCATATACTTTGATTCTGATTTTCATGCATCAAAATCACAGTTTTTCATGATTTCTGAAGCTATGCATTGGGTTTTCTAAAATTATGATGGGATTTGTCAATAAAAATTTGAATTTTTAATGTCTAAAGTCCTTAATTTTACTGAAATTTTTAAATTCAAGTTAAAATGTTTTTTTAAAAGCACAAATGCCCCTAAAACAGAAGCACTGATTGGATTTTCTTGGTCTGTGCAGGCAGCAAAGAACCCAGGTGATATGGACAAGCTGATGAAAAATCTGGACTGTAACGGCGACGCAGAGGTGGACTTCCAAGAGTTTGTTGTGCTGGTAGCTTGTGTGGCCTGTGCAGCTCACGACCGCTGTTGCAAAAAATAAGTGAAGTGGATGACCAACGCTGCAGGGTGGAGTCCAACAGCATTAAACCTTCAGAGCTCCTGTTTATGTGACAAATGAATAAAGAGATGTATCTACCTGAACCATGCTGTCATGTTTAGTTTTTTGTGTGAAGTTATTTTGACCGAGATGCATGAATGAACAACGTTAAGCCACTTCCAGCGAGGATGAAACTGAAAGCTCAGATAACGTAATTTCCAAACATAGACTTGAGTCGTTTTAGTTCCTTAAAATGAGCTTCCTCAAACTGATGGAAGCGTTTCTCAAGGTTCCTCACATTAATGACTCAAACACCCACAGCAGCACCAGATGAAGAAATAGGAATAATGGACCCAGATTCTGAGAATTGTGAATTTTAAAAGACAATTAACCCTTTAAAGGGCCGTCACAGAAACAGTTGTGTTATTGATGGTTATTAAAACACATTCAATTTTATATAATAGTGTTATTTTCATTTAGTTTTTTAAAGTTTACTTTTTAAAGTTTTTAGCCTTTTAAATGTCTTTTTTTTAGTGTTTTTTATTCATTCTATTTAGTTTCATTTTTTTATCATTTGTAATTTTTACCTTTTAAATTTCATTTGATTTGTTTATTTTTAAAACGTTATAAATGTATTTTATTTTGTTAACATTTATACATTGTCACATTTTATACTTTATATTTTCAGCTTTTTAAATACATTTTATGTATTTAGTTAGTTTCCTTTTTTTAACATTTGTTCTTGACAAATGTTGAGGCTGCAAATCCAAACTTAAAACAGGAAATCAAACATGGTCACTTGTCTCATAAAGATTTAACATCCAAAGTTTAAAACCCAAACTTAAATCCTCTTTGTTCTTCAATATTTAAAAAATAAATAACAGCTTGGCCTTGATTTCAGGAATGCATAGAAGCTGATAAATGTGTTTTGGTCAAATTTTAAAACTTTTATGCTCAATATCAAGCAAAATTGCAAGATTTTGCACAACCTGTTAGCACTAAACGTATATGTGACTCTCATCTACGACCATGTTTTTATCTATAAAACTGTTAGAGTTATAGTTTGTTATCCCTAATGTTGATCAGCTGTGATGGACACTTTGAATGAGGTTGGTTTTAAAAGTTTAGAGGAGAATCCGATGAGAACTTTCTGAGAGTTTTATTATAATCAGTTCATGAGATATTTTATATGAAACACACAATACACACACTCACAGAGCCAAAACATTATTATCCACCTTTTAGGCTTCAATAAATAAATAATTTTTAAAAATGTGTCTGGATTTTTTCTCCTTCTATAAAAAATGTACCAAATGTGTCACCAACATCCTGTAGCGTCTGTCAATAAAGACGTTTATCATACGTGTCTGTGGACATGAGACTTTGTTGGTCAAAAACAACTAAGAGCAGTGTTTTTATTGCCTTTTTATTCTCAGACTGTTACGAGCCAGTGCTCAGACAGTTGGTTGTGCATCCGAGACAGAAGATTATTACACATTACCGACTTCTCTATTCAAAATGTTCAGAGTTCCCCTTTTGAATATGTGCTTTCTGGAGAAATTCTTCACTATGTGAGTCTTTTTTGCAGCCTCAGTAAAACTGGCGAAATTCAAAATAAAACCCATGAATGTGCACATGTGTGTGTTTTTATGTGTGAGATTGGACTATGTTCAGCATGGGTTAGAGGTTGAACGTATCATTTGAAGTTATTTGACAGTGTGTTTATGTGAGTTAAAAACCCTTGACGAGGTGAAGAAATTCCACTTCAGAGACATCAACATGACGTCGAGCTGATGCTCAGGAAGCCCTACCAGAAGCATGCAACGGAAACGGACCCTTGCAAACATTTTGAGCAAGTGGTCGATCGGTGGTTTTTTATTTTATGCAACAGCCACAAAGCAGGCAGTTTCTCAGCAGTCTCAGGTGCGGATATTTTTGAAACACACTAAGTGTAACAACAGCGAATGATCTTGATTTGGGTCACAACAATTACACATCATATAGCTGTGGCCAAGAGTTTAGAGAATGGCACAGCTGTTGGTTTTCATGAAGTTTGACTTAGATCTTTTTGTTATATTTATAAGCATTTCATAAGTTTCAAAGGCTTTATCAATAAGTTTGTGTAAAAATTCACTTTTTGAAATGTTGTGAACAAACTTCTGGTCCAAATCCACAATGAATGGTCTCAGGATGCTTTACTTTTTGCAGGACACAGGACTGACAAGGGATTCACCCCATTCATCAAAGAAAACGTTCCTCAGACCTCATAGTCCAGTCCCTAAACCTTTTAGTCACATTGACTTACAGAGAGTTGTACAACAGACAGCTGCCTGGTGTGATGACTCCCATCCTTTGGTGAGTTCCTACTCCTTCAGTCTGTCTGTAGATTTAAGATTTTGAGTATTTAGAGGGGAATTTACTAAGTAATGAAGTGGCCACCAGTGCCCCCTGGTGGTAGTTCCTAGACATTACACCCATTGAGAGACGTCATCGTGGGTATGGTCCTCATCTTTGATGAATAACTGATAGAACGTCACTTCAATGGGAAAATAAATCCCTTTAAGCCCAACCACTAGAACAGCTCTGTCCCAGCTGAGATTTGTTCGTTAGTCTTAGTTCTCGTATTTATTTGCTCTTTTTTCCATGTACAGCAGTGTTTTCATATTTGTAAATTAAATGTCTTTTATAGTATTTCATGTCCATGGTTCTATGTGTTTAATGTACCTGTCTGACACGTTTTAATGGATGCCAGTCTCTTATTTGTTAACCAAATCTTTGCGGTCTGCTCTGGTGGTGCTCCGATCTGGACCACCTATAGGAGACAGTCCTGGTGCTTGATGGACTTTCTTGTGAGCACTGAAGCTTTCTTCACAAATAAAACATGAACAGGCTTTTAGGATTAAGTACATTTTCCTGGCATTCTGGACTGTATGCAAACAGCCAAAATGGAAACAGAAAACATTGTAAAGATTATTAAGTGTGTTGTTCTTAAAACTTTTGGCCACTGCTGTAAACTGATGTTGCTCTCTGAGCCTGAGTGGAGGCGGTGTTTGACCTTTGATGTGTTTGTGCCTGATAATCCTGAGGTGTCAGGCCTTCAGACTAAAGAGGTCACCGCTGGTTGATCTTCTTTGTTAATCCTTTGTAATGCTGCCTCTTAATCCACCTTTGTGATGGTTTCTGTCTTTGATTCAGGTCACGGCTCTGTCGGCCCACTGGGAAGCTGTGGTCAAGTAACACACTTTCTCCAGCCAAGAGTCAAGACTGTTGTGTAATTACCTCATGCATGTGCTGCCCTCTGGTGGCGGATTAGAGGTTTTCAGAAACAGATATTAACCCATTCAAAAAGTGGAGTCTAACCACCTGATCTTTAGATATCTTCATCATCAGCGTCCTCCTGTTGTTTTCTTTCTGTTAGACTGAAGATGTTCTGTTTGTCCAGGTTGAAATTGAGGCCTTGCAGTGCTGCCTTATGAAACATGGCTGGCCTGAAATAATCGGCTTGCAAGGTCACTGAGCTCAAACTCTCCCTGCTCAGCTTCCTCCCTCCGTCCAGGGCCATTATGAAGGCTTATGGGGGGATTAGGTGTCCGGAGGAGGAGGATGCAAGGCTGAAGTCAGGAGGAACTCATGAAAAGTTCTCTGTATTTATTTTTTCACTACTACAGAAACAGGAATAGCTGAGCATCATCCTTATCTTTTCATAAGACTGGTAAATTAAGTGTTGAACGTGTTTTCTATAGATCTATTCCTCTATTAACATGAAATTATTACCTGGTGTTGGTAACAACCCACATGCAAAGAAATCAATCCATCAGTGTTGAAACAAATAAACACAGAGAGGAGTTATAAGTTTTTACTGAAACGTATTGAAGGTGCTGATGAAGACCCACTTCTACTCTCTGGCATTCAACTAAAGTAGAGCCTGACAACTTGATTTATATGAACGTTTACTGTTTTTATATGAAGATTTTGTCACTATTACTGTTTTCTGTCTTTTAGGATTATTCATACTATTGCTTGTCTTGCAGTTTATGCTGTACAGCACATTGCTGCAGCTCTTGTTTTTAAAGTGCTTTATAAATAAATTGACATATGAAGCATACCAGTGCTGTATGATAAGTAATTGTCCCACATCACACCATGATGCTCTCACCTCCAAACATCACTGTTGGGTTGGTGTTTAGAGGTGATGACTCTAAACGTGGTGAGTATTAGGACATTTAAGGAGTTCAGGTCTGGTCTCATCTCTTCTCCCAGTGATTCACAGGTTTGTCTAAATGACATCTGGGCAGAAGTTTGTGTCAGTAGAACCTTCAGGAACACATTTACTTAGAGAATTGATGATTAGTTCAATATTTGTTTTACAGTTTCCATCCCTGTACTTTGTGTTGGTTAACACGTTCTACAGAAACAGAAGATCTTTCAAAATAGGTATAAAATGTAGATAAAAGGAAAAATCTTTGTTCATATAATGTTGATGAATCTACACCTTCATCCATCCATCCATCCATCCATCCATCCATCCATCCATCCATCCATCCATCCATCCATCCATCCATCCATCCATCCATCCATCCATCCATCCATCCATCCATCCATTTGTGAATTTATGGGATTGAATCATATAGTTTAAATGGTGTGAATTACTGTATTTATTGGGGTGCTTCATTATAAAATGTTTTGTTGCATTGGTTTCTCATTGTATTTGAATTGAGCCGAATCTTCTTTGTTATAATTTAGTTTTAATAAATAAATTTTAAGTGTTACACATTTTACTGTGGTGTTTGTTTGATAGCATAAATAGAGTATTTAAAAATAAAGTAATTATTAGCAGTTTATTAAGGAAATCTCATTAAAAAGCTTCCTGATCCTTATTGAAGCTCCTGTTCATTAACACATTCCCATCTCAAGGTTTTCCTGTAGGCTGCAGTCTCAACACGAGAGTCAGTTCAGGAGTTTGTGGTCAGGGATTTTGGAGCAGTGACACACACACAGGAGCATACACACTCCATGTCTATTGCTAAGCTCAGTCCACGTGAGGAGGCAGGGCAGCTATGAATAAGTCATTCTGTGTCAAAGCCACACGTCTATGGTCATATGATCCACCAGCGTGTCCAACTCATCTCGTGGCCTGACTTCCAGCAGAAACTTTGTCTGCTCGCTTTTACCCAGTGTTTACTCACCCTGGTAGGCATCACAGAGCGTCATCTGGTTTTAGTGATGAGCCACGGTAACTCTGGGACTTTTGACAGGACACTTTACAGATTGGTTTCATGTGTCGATTGTTGGATAGTTGTTTGTTAGATTGCTGCTGAATGGTTGTTGAATAGTTTTTAAATGGATGTTTAATGGATAGTTGATGGATGGTTGCTGGATAGTTTTTCAAAAATTGATCGATGGTTGTTTGTTGGATGGTTGTTAGATAGTTGCTGTGTTGTTGTTAGATAATTGCTGAATGGTTGTTTAACTGGTTGAGAGGCAGTAGCTCAGTGTGTTCACTTTGCAACCAGAGGCTTGTTGGATCAATCCTCTCTCTTGCTGGGTAACCATGTTGTCATATCCCTGGACCAGACACTTCACCTACATTCCCTGTTGGTGGTGGTCAGAGGGTCTGGTAGCATCTGTGTATTGTCACTTTGCCTCTGTGGCTACAATGTAGCGCTCTGCCATCAGCATGTGAATGACTTATGCAAAGCGCTTTGTAGTCTCTGACTTAGAAAAGCGCTGTACAGGTGTGGGACATTTACAGTTGTTGGATGGTTGTTGAATGCATTGCCCATATTTTGTTTACAGTTTGTTGCCATAGAAACAGTTTTTTTCTTCAGCTCTGTACAGTTCAGAAGACTCACAGGACTTGAAAGAGCTGCGTGTTTTAATTTAGCGCTGTTGGAAAGTTTCACATGATCCATGGCAGAGGTGAAGAGAGACAGTTGGTCTATGAGACATGAGGGTAAAGAAAACCCTGTTTAACAAATCACCACTCCTATATGAACATCACACTCAGGCTGAAGAGCAGCGATGACCATAACCCCCAGGAACAGCCTGCCTGACACCTTAGACCGGCTCAGACCCAGGGACGAAATTCTAATCACTTTTATCAGTTCAGCATTTCGGTCAACATTTTGCTGTTTTAAATGTGCTTTATAAATAAAGTTTTAGTTGAACTGAGAAAAGTTGACAGTGAAAAGTTTGTGACCAAAGATAAAATGTTTCTTTATAATTTCACCCAGTCTAGGAATGTTGTGTCATTTAAAAATCTGCTTCCTGTAGGAGGAAAATGAAAGAGACTCATCCACCTCACCAGTCTGACCTGTAGTCACTAAAGCTGAACAGGATTATTAGAATGTCTAGAATCCATGGTCCTCAACGAGACAGACTAGTTTCTAAAATAGAAAATAGAAACTAATATTAAAGGCCTAGTATTAATTCCTTTAAGGACTGCCTACTGCCATTGAGGTCCGAGTTTTATGCTGAAAAATGATGGAGCTGTTATAACTGTTTTGGGCAAATTTAGAAAATAACTTCTCATGCAATATTGTAAGATTTCATGCTATCTTGAAGTAAAGGTTGGGGACAACTTTCAGCTTCTAACACAAAATTTTAGTTCTCCTGAGGCTCACACGATGGACTCCTGCAAGTCAAATGTTTGTCACCTTTCATGCACTACTGAGGCTTTACATGGATAAATGGATAAAAGTTTGTACCACAGTTAGTGCCACCTTCACAACATGTAGTCATTTGGGCTCAACCTATTGTCAGTTTCCTGTTCATTTTACACAATGGTCACTGTTCTTGGACATGAAGCGACTGAGTTAATACAAATATCTCGCTTTTTCACTTGCTTTTATCACATCTGTCAAAATGAACTCTACTTGTAGCGGCTGAATAGTCATTGTTCATACAACTAATAATCTTCATTTCATTGATTGTGTCATTGCACACAAAATTGTTGATCATGTTGTCAAACATTTTGTACATCCAGTTTCTAAATCTTTGTAATGTTTCCATGAAAATGTCCATAAATAACTTTTCTCAGGTGACCCTGATCTTCCACTGAGTTAGAGGCTGTGTGAACATTTATTCTACCAGTGAGACCAGTCTGCTGTGGTCAGCCAGTGGTCTGCAGCACATGACAGGATGCTGGTGGAGTATCTTCCTCCCTACTCTCCATTCCTAAACCCAATTGAGGAGTTTTTCTCTTCCTGGAGGTGGAAGGTAAATGACCGGCGTCCACAGACCCAAATGACCCTGAGAGCAGCCATGGATGCAGCTTGTGATGACATCACAGCAGAGTCCTGCAGAGGGTGGATTCAGCACTCAAGAAGAAACTTTCCTCTGTGCATTGACAGAGCTGACATTCACTGTGATGTAGATGGAAATCTGTGTCCAGACAGACGGGAGCGTCTAGATGTCCATGACTGATCTGCAGCACCGTCTGGTTTACAGGATCTTCAGTTTCTAAACTACTACAGTCTGGTTCACTGAGCCAAAGGGAGTTTATTCTTCGTAAATGTTTTTCTTTCAGTTGAACAAGGCTGTGAAACGTTGAAAATATACAGTTTAAAGTAAAATGTATTCAGTGTCTTGATCTTTCTTTTACTTCTAGTTTTCTAAATGCCATACATGGTCTGTAACGCTGTCTGGACTTTACACTGGGCAGCACTTCCAGAGTCATCAGTCTCAATGAAAACAGGACTAAACCATGTGAATGTTGTTTATACGATGCTGGTGTCAGAACTTGTCATTTTGACAACACTGACAATTTCATTGACATAAAGACTTGATTTTGAAGAACAAACTACCGTATCTATTGTGATTAAGGGACTTGCTTTTGAAGCATGAACAACCCATTTTGAAAAGGTGACTTGCTTTTGCAGGTTATCTACCATGATTTGCAGTTTGCACTAATTGTTTTGAGAAACGTCTTAGCAGTGGTGAAAACTTTAATTCTCTTGTGAGAAATGCGCCAAAGCTACTGAGAAAAACTGTAAAGCAGCCAGGTGGAGTATTAGTATTAGTACTTTCATCAAAACCAGTCATATTCAGTCTTATACATGTCTGCTGCCCTCTGGTGGAGGGTCTACAGCAGGAAAGGGCCTATTTTATTTTGTGTATTACTGTTATATTGTTACATCATAAAATTAAACAGATTATTTAAGAGTTGTTACATCAACATTAGCCAATAAATAATTTAGTTTAATTAAACTATATTGTTTTATTAATATTATTTCATATTTGAGGCTTATAAGGGTTAAACTACAGCAGTCTGAATCACATAAGAAATATTTTAATTTATGTAACTAGGTCTGAGTTTGTGTTTGAAATTACTCATGCAATCAGTTTGCATTACAAAGCAAAAGGAAATCATGCAAAGACGTTTATAGGTGTGTCTTTATGATGAAACCTGTCTCCCCAGACAGACCTGTCGCCTGCAGTTGGACTTAGGTTTGTGTTCAGTCTAACAAACTGTTGCCAGGGCTTAAACAGCGTGCTGCTGAGTTCCTCCCATACCACGCATTCCATTTAACTTAGTGTCACAGAGGACGTTACTGTCAGAGAGGCAGCTCTTCTGCTCGCACTGCTGCACTCTGATCGATGAAATCAGCTGTTGTGTTTGTCAGCATTACCAAAATGTCTGATAATTACGGGGAGGAAACAGACAAAAAATGCCAGAATGTTGTGTCTGTGGAGTCAGCTTTGACCTGGAGCAACAGGCGCCTTTAACCCTCAGGCTTCTCTTTATCTTGTGTCAATGAGGACATAGATGATAGATAGATAGATAGATAGATAGATAGATAGATAGATAGATAGATAGATAGATAGATAGATAGATAGATAGATAGATAGATAGATAGATAGATAGATAGATAGATAGATAGATAGATAGATAGATAGATAGATAGATAGATAGATAGATAGATGTTTTGTTTGAGGTTTTATTTTGTTTACACACACACAGTCAACCTATTTACTCACACACTGTTTGTGCTGTTTCACCATAAAATGAAGACTACAAGATGCTATAATCTCCATGACAGCAACGCTCACAGCCTGTCTCAGACGTTACAGCGTGAGCGATTCGTTTTACTTTCACTTTCAGAAGTTCCTCTCAAAGGTTCACTGGTTCAGCAGAAAGAGTTTAGAAAGGAGAAGAGGTTCTTGTATCAGATGCTACAGCCTCCGTCGTGCTAACTTGCCGAGGTCTTTGCTTTTCAGTCAATCTAGTTGCATGTATTGTGGTTGAAAAGTTCGTGTAAAGCAATGATTTTCTATTTTCTAATAAAACATTGTGTCTGGTGCAGAGCAGCTTGTTTTACTTGTATTCTCCCTCCCTCCATCAGAACTGGTCTTAAATGTCCTAATCCTAATACACCCCATGATGGCCGTATCATCTGCAAACATCTGAATGTGACATGAATCAGAGTTATAACAGCAGTCTGAGGTGAACAGGAGAGGGGACAGCACAGGTCCCTGAGGGGTTCCTGTGCTGCTGATCACAGTAGCTGCTTTCATAAAACACACCGTGCTGGCAAATCAGCGTATCACTGCCGCCACGGTGTGTTTTATGAAAGCGCCGTAGTGGCATGGCAATGTGGGAATGTTACGGCATTCATGCCACCATGCTTGATAGTAATATTACAGCAACGCCGGATTTGTGAATGACGATTATGCCCTTAGGGAGGTGTCACTAATAACGTGGCAAAGGTGATCCGACCCCCGACCACAAAGAGTATTTAAAAATCAGGTAAACACGGGAAAGCTGTTAAGCATTTGTCAACACTCAGCGGAGATGACAAACTGGAGCGACACCGAGATCCGGGAGTTACTGACATGAAGAGCAGAAGCAGAAGTCGCCTGTCTGTCTGTTTACTACATGCACTTCAGTCCCATACCTCCTTTATATCCACTTCACGTAGTCTTTTGTAAAAGCACATGATTGTGTCACATTACAGGCAGTCTGACCACTTATGAACGACCAAAGTCTCCCAGATGCAAGCTCAGCTTCGCTGTAAATTGGCAGCATTGTTTTATGAAAGAGGCTAGTGTCAGACACAATGTCTTTCAGCCTAACGGTGGTCTCAGTGAGGAGGTTGGAGATCCAAGAAACCAGGCAGTGGTCCATTCACATCCTGGTCAGTTTTATATATAAATCAGCAAAAAAAATTATTTTTTTAAAAAATATTTAATTTACGATCACATATGCTTATATGCACTGAGTGTTTTATTTAAGAAAAACAAGAAAACCTTTTAAAATCAGTTTTGAATTACAAGTAGTCATGTAAACAGAGGCCCAACACTGTACAAAATGAGCAGCTATTTAAAAAATCTATAAAACAAATGCGAGAAAAATGAACATGAACAAGAGCTTAAAAGGGCAGAAAACCCTGAGACACATTTAAACAGCCATATTCAGTCTTCATTTTATTACCAACAGGAGTTCATCTCCATCCTACTGATATTCCTGTGACCTGCAGTCCATTTCCAGCTACCTGAGATTAGTGTTGGGTCCTGCTGGGATCCCAGTCTCAATGCAGGGCTCCACCCCACACCATGATGCTCCCACCTCCAAACTTCACTGATTGTATGTGACCTTTGCCCTTTAAACATAGTGTGTACTATGGCATCCAAATAGTTCAGTTTTGGCCTCATCTGACTGGGCTATATTCTCCCAGTGTTTCCTTTTCTTGTCTAAATAACACCTGGTGAGAATTTCACATCAATAGAACCTTCAGAAATAGATTTACTTAGAAAACTGGTGATGTAAGTACTCTTTTTACCTGCTGTATGTATCTGTTTCAGTTTTAAACCCTCATGGGATTCTTTATAGTTTTATTTCTTCTCATGAAGCTACAAAAGATCAGAGACATCAAAGTGAAACTAGAGCTATCCCAGCTATTTGTGATCATGTAAACCAGCTGAACCAGCTATCAGTGATCATCTTTCATCGTCTGCAAACAGCAGACAGGTTGACAGACGCCAGCTTGCTATTTGCATAGAGAGAACAGTCATGTCTGCAGAGCCCTGATATCAGACGCTCTGAAGACAGACTGTGACCCTGTGGTGTAATCCATGATGTGATGTAATTAAAACACACATGGGTGGTGCTTTGTCCTGATGCAAACAGGCCAGCTCTGTGTGCGCACACACACACACACACACACACACACACACACACACACACACACACACACACACACACACACACACACACACACACACACACACAGACATCCAGTCCAACACATGACAAGGAGACTTTGTTCTTCTTTATCGTCAGCAGCTACAAAAACTTCCTCAGTGCAGAAACATTTATGCTACGTCAGAGTTCCCAGCCTTACTCAGCAATCACACACAGGAGTGTGTTTACTACAGGAACAGGGCCTCAGCAGCTTCTGTTCGTCACATGACGTCTGGCAGTCTGATCTTTAAAGTCCACCTTTGGGAGTAAAACTTAAATAATATCTGGTCTCCATCCGAGGGTTGAACACTTTCAACAAATGATCTTGATGGAGTCAGAGTAATGTAAAGAATAAATCACTTTTCATTCTGCAGGATTTGGGGGGGGGGGGGGGGGGGGGGGGGGGGGGTGGCAATACGTATGGAGCAACCTACTCCAGAGCTGTCTGTAGAACCAAAACATGCCCTTCAGAATAAAAGCCTAAATAGTCTGAGTAGTGCAGAATTTTATAAAATAGAAAGCAAAGATACCACAGCAGTTAACAACATATGTATATACAATAATGACAATGTCCTTGAAAAGTACATGGTGATTAATTCAAGATGTGTTCAGTGTCAACCATAACCATAAAGTTAAAGGAGCAGGGGTCAAGATGAAGAAATTAAATTCATGAGCCCAGTGCTGCAAGTAACTGCAGCCTGGCATGGGATCGAGTACAAACTCCTCACTTAAGAAAAAAAACTTTTTACAAGTGACGTACTGTCAGACCGCTGCTTATAAAAAAGCAACATGTCGAGCAGTGAAGCAAGTAATGATTTTTCTTCTTACTCTTGTTATTCTTCAATTTTTATGGCGGTTGGCATGCAGAGTTAAGGTGCATTACTGCCAGCTACTGCATACACCTTCTTCCGGTTTTGAATCTGTTGAGAATGCATAAGCAGTGTCAGGTTACGTCTCATCTGCAGGGCAGCATGAGAAATTCAAGCCCAAACTGCAGTGCATTTTACAGAACATAGCCTGTTCAAGTGAATGGAACGATACAAGCGTGGCCTCGTTCTTTTTAGTTTAAAACACTTCACCCATTAACTTCAAAAACATGCATGATTTTTTTTTTTTTTACAAATCCAGCCCCTTGCTCCTTTAATGTGTCTGGAAACACCAGAGTCTACTCTGACGTCTGTTTGCACACTTGTGTATATAAGGTTTTTCCATAGGGGTGTTCAATAATAAGAGACCTTCCCCCCAAGACCCATGAAAGACACGGAGGAGACCCGAACCCCAGACATCCGGAGGCCACCCAGAGCACAGGAACCCCAGAAAGACCCCAGGAGCAGCTGCAACCCCCGCGCAGAGGATCACCCCACGGGGCCACCCAGCAGCCGCTGTGCCAGAGCCCCAGAGGGCAGCGACAGACCCACAGGACCCGCCAGCAGCTGGCCACACCAGGGCAGATCCAGCTCAGACCTTGAAACCAGAGACCCAATCACACATTCCCACCCTCATGCACAACACACACTCATTTGCATGAACACACAACGACACACAATGGATGCCGTACACCCACTCACACTCCTCACTCCCAGGTCCAGAGACCAGCACCCTAAGGGCACAACCAGGTCCCAGACCCAGGAGATGGTCCCCTTCATACCGAGGCAAAGATGAGCAGACCGCACCGCCTACTGCGGCGGCAGAGCAGCCCACCATCACAGGCCCCAACCAGATCAGCTCCCACTCCCAGCCCCCAGCCCAGAGCAGCAAAAAGAGAATTTGGTTGCTTTATTCGGTTATATTTTGTATTTGACTGCATTTTTGGTTGATCCTTTTGGCACAAATCTCACTTTAGACTTGGGTCTCTTTTTATAGGACTTCTCTCCACTTTGCTGTTTCATATTGGCTATCTGGAGAATCACTTGAATCAACTCTGATATCTGCAGAAAAATCACTGATGGAAGTATGCACTCATATTTTACATTCACTGATTTTCTGTCAATTCTATTCCTGTCACATTAACAAGCAGAAGTAACTTTCTTCAAATGTCACGAGAAACAGGAAGACAGAGATCTGCCCGTCCACCACTGACTGTTACCAAACATCTTTACATGATCAACCCTCAGTCAAATACAGAAGTACAGCACTTCTCTTTACCTAGTGCTTCAGCTCGTGATGAAACTCTGCATACCTGTTACTTCTGCAAGACACAGCATGACTACAGTAACAAGTGATAATCATGAGAACGGGTGAGACGAGCATACTGTCAACACCAAACATGAAATATTGGCATTAATGTATTCACAGATGTCGATCTGGTTTGTTTGTTTTTTATTGTGTGTCTGATCAGTGTGACGATATGGATGCTCCACTGACTGAGTTCTAGCAGCAAGAGGAAAAAACACACAACCACACAAGTGTGTGTGAAACACGTGTATGCAGTCAGACATGAACACAGAGTCCAGACACAGACCAGACAGCAGTAAACAGGCCTGGAAACAATAAAGAGGAACCACACGGCTTTGAAGAGGGCGGGAAGTTGTGTCTTCCTTAAGGTGATGATTGGTTTCTTTGAAAAATGCCTCAAGCTGTGATTGGTCTCCTCGTGGATGAGCATTTAAATTCTCTAAAAGGATTAAGTGTGAGAAGTGTGTCAGTGTGAGAGACTGTTGTTCAGGAGACATTCGTCTCAGTGAGTGCTGACATGTGACTGGACGATGATAAATAGCTTTCATGAGATCAGTCAGATTATCTGGATAGCATGTGATTAGCTTCCAGTGCCTGAGATAAACCACAGAAATACAGTAACATGAAATGTGATCCGTCCACTCGGTTTGGTGACCTACAGTATGGAAGGCTCTGTCTGAGTCTGTCACTGGGCTCTTCCTCTTTAAGGCACATCTGTTCCTGACAGACACACCAAACAATCATCAAACATGTTTGTAGAGGTTGTATGAAGTGAATGAGAGTGGTCACACAATAGCTGTTTATAACTGAGCTAATACTGACTTAGCCCTGGTAAACCCAGTGTTATAAGTGTCTTACACAAGTGTGTATTCAAGAGGAATTATTACTTAGCTAACTGAGTAGTGTGAGCTAGCTGGCTTGACAAGTGAAATTGGTTCCATTCAGCTCAAATTGACGTCAAAACCAGTTAACAGAACATCAACATTTGGGTTCCTCAGACCTTAATCCCACCGAGAACTTGTGGTCAACCTTCAAGGGGTGGGTGGACATACTAAAATCCACACATTCTGACATATTCCAAGTATGTTTATGTTGTAATGGTCTGCAATCAGTCAGAATTTGGACCAGAAACTGATTGACAGCATGCATTATTTGAACTGCAGGGGCTTTTAAAAAGAAGGACCAACACTATATATTGAATCTTTGCATAAACTTAACATAATAGTCAATATAAGGCTTTGAAACTTATGAAATGATTGTATTTATAATTCAATTTACCATGGAAACATTTGGCAAAAAGATCTAAAACAACAAAAACTACAAATGTTGTTAAAATAAAAACAAAAACAACATGAGTCATTCTCTAAAATTTTTGCTCATGGCTTTAATCCATTTTGGAATGAACGTCACAGAGACGTCAGTCTGTTTGCTGGTGGCAGAAAAATCCAGAAGTAAGTGAAGTATAGCTAAAAACAAGGCAGAAATGTCTTGTGCAGTTGGCTGTCAGAAATGGGAGGAAAAGTTCACTTAAATGGAATATCGTCATCAAACAAGCCCTCCGTAGCCAACCACAAGTGTTCATGGTTGTGAGCCATTAAATGAATTTCTTATCAAGTTTTCAGCTTTGTGCAGTTCTGTACAGTGAAACACTACAGAATAATAGCAGCAACAGCTGCATGTATGTAGCATGTATGTAGATGTAGCATGTAAACTAACCAGTATCTGTATTCAATGTCCTGAAAGTGACCAAGGCCGGATTATCCAATGGGTAATAGGACCAATAAGGACCTCTGACCTCTCAGGGGCCATTAAAACAGCCAGCACAATTAAAAAGGTTCACTAATGGATATTTTATGAGGAGTAAATACCCAATCCAAATTGAGGGTACAGTAAAAGTACATTTTTACCCATCATGGTACAGTTTGGTCTTATGTTACCTCAGTGGTTGAATACTGGACCTTAGGGTAGCTGTGTACCTTTTGGAGGACTTGAAATGTTCCTTATGTCCCCTATTACGACAACGCTCATACAGTTGGGGGGGGGGGGGCATTTGATCCCTTACAAAGAGTAAAGAGGTCTGTGAGAGCTGTGAGAGACAAAACCTAAAAAATCCTAAAATTACATAATATGATTGTTAAATAATAAATGTGCATTTTATTGCAGGAAATAATTTGATCCCTATACCACAAGAAATCTGTCTCTCCCAGACCTGTTAGTTCATCTTTAAAAAGCCCTCCTATCCTTCACTGTATTAATTACACCTGTTTGAACTGGTTACCTGTATATAAGACACCAATCAGACTGCTCCGTCTCCACCATGGAGACCAAAGAGCTGTCTAAGGCCAGGCTTACACTGTGTGACTTTTGGCCCATTTTGAGTCAATTTCTTGCTCAAAAGACTAGTTTTGCACACCCCAAAACAAAGTCACAATGACAGTGTGTGTACCAAGTTCTAGCAATGTGTTGAAGATTGTTCTGTAGATGGGGCCCACCTGCTGAGGACAGACCTTCAGACTGGACAGTGTGTCACATCGTCTGGGCCTGGAGCCTTCCTGGGCCTTTGGCTTTTGAAGATCTGGTATACCTCATCCTTACAGATCCTCAGAGGAGGTGGGGGAGGGGTGGTGGTGATAGTGAACAATGGGTGTTATCAGGGCAGGTATGGCTCCTCCAAGAAATGAAAGGACAAGAACTGTACCTTTTTTGTCACTGGGGTGGTACCCTCAAACGTACAGTTTTGTACCTTTAACTTCAGGGTTGTATCCTAAGGGGTACAAATATGTACCCTTTAGGATACATATTTGTACCCCTTAGGATACATATTTGTACCCTTTAGGGGAACAAATTTGTACCCTAAGGTACAGGTGTGACTAGTAAAAGGTACTAACTACAAAGGTAAAAATTTGTACCCCCATTTAAGGTACAAAATTGTGCCTTTTGAGGGTACCATTTTGAACCTTAACTAGGGGTACACATGTTTACCCTTGTAGTTTGTACCTTTTACTAGTCAAACCTGTACCTTAGGGTACAAATTAGTACCCCGTAGGGGACACATATGTACCCTAAGGAGTATAAATATGTACCTTAAAAAGTACATATTTGTTCCCCTTAGGATATAACCCCCAGTTAAAGGTACAAAACTGTACTTTTGAGGGTACCACCCCAGTGACAAAAAAAAGGTACAATTCTTGTCCTTTATTTCTGACAGTGAGAACTCATCCAGGGCCTCTGGTGTTTGATGACTCCCTGCAGACTGGGGGATAGGCTCCTGTAGCTGGTGATGTTCCTCAGGCCTCACCACACTGACAGGAAGTTGTTGGCTGAGAAATCATTATTCAACACTTCTCTGCTGCTCTGATTTCTTTATCCACTGTGCTCCTGGCCTGGTTGTACAGGAGTCTGTCCCACATACATCCTCCTTGGTTCTTTGAAGGAGCCTCATTCTGGGAGTAAACCAGGCTTTGTTGTTATTGTACGCGCAGAAGGTTTTGGTCAGTACACACAAGTCCTCACAAATGTTGGTGTAACAGGTCACAAGGTCAAAATGAGACCAATCAGTGCAGTGCAGGGCAAGCTGACCCAACCAGGACCGGACCGGACCAGGCCGAGTCAGATGAGATATCAAATCTACTGGTAGTTTGATGGCTTCAAATATAGTTTTTCATTTAAAACCTCATTAAAGACACGTCATTTTGAAGTGGGATTCTATCAATTATTTATCTAGCAAGGACCACACCTGTCAGTGACATCCCTCAAAGCAGGAGGAGTCCACACCAGAAGCTAACTGCCTTTCAACTTTACTCAGAGGATCTGAGCGGCTGAGCTGCTGCTGAAACGCCACCAGAGACAGAAACTCCTTAGTGACTAAGGAGTTATGATATATGGCTGTTTGTGTGCTTTCATACTGAACTGCTGTCATAGCTCTGTGTTGATTATTATTTATTTTGAACTCTGGTGTGTTGTCTCTGATCAGAACAGAATCAATGATCTGAAGGATTTATTTCTTTAACAAATCAAAGCCTGAAATATGACATCATAACATCTAGCAAAGCATCCAGTTTATAAAAAACTAACTCTTTTTGGACTGATAATAATATAACAACTATATGAGACTCATTTCATTTTATTATGTAATTATGATGTACAACAAAATAACCAGGGGTGCACACAAGTGGTGTGCTGGTGCACAAGCACAGTAAATATCATAAATGCAGACCAGTTCTTTCTGCTACAACGCAGCTTCACACACTGGTGTGTTATGTTGCTGCAAAGGAGCACTCATACGGCCACGGATTCCCAGTATCACACACATGCTGCAGTGCCTGCAATTTTTCAATGAAAACACTAATCCTGATACTCCATCTGGTCACTTTAAGGCTAGAAGTGGTTTGATGTGAATTAGTGACTACAGTCAACAAGGGGCTAAACATGAGGTACTTTATTGTGTGTAAATATAAATAGGAACACGTAGTATAAATAGTGTCTGTGCGTACAGGAGTGTATCACCACAACACCTCCTATGAGGAATTTGTTCCCATAACTATATGACGTCACTTCAGAATGATCCAAATGTCCCTGTTTCCTCAGCATTATGTTATAAGCACTGGCACTGTTCAAGATAGAAAGACAGAAATAATGAAAATTTAATTTTGTTTGGGGGTTTTTCCACAGCTTTGGAGCAAAATGCCATAACATCACTAACCCCTTTCCTTAGAGGGGATTATAGGACATCGTTTACCAGAGCCATCTGCTCCAAATTGACTTTCAATTAACTCTGGGCAAACGAGAAATCTGTCAGAGCAAAGAGCAGAGCAGACTGCTCTGCAAATGTTAACTCGTGGCATGTTGTGGAGCTCGTGGCTGAAACTCAGACGTGATCTTATCAGTGACAGGAAGAGTTAAACGTTTGCAGGGCAGAAAATGTTTTATTAGTGACTGGGATGTTTTAAGAGTAAGATACTGATGGTGAGAAAAACAACCCTACCTCCTCATGGCTCCAGTATCTGAGGACAGCCTTTTGACATCTGACTTTGGCTCCAGATAAGGATTAAAGACAGCTCAGTATTTATCAGCTAACAGGCCACAAGGGAACCTCTGAAGTGCTGTAAGATAACAGACTGATTTAGTCATTC
>SSNR01000053.1:959256-996850 GCA_006937965.1 Callopanchax toddi | reverse complement strand
CACGCTCGAGATTTTGCCTTGGAAACTGCCACTGCTGCACCCCGCTTGGCCCTCCGATACCCATCAGCTGCCTCTGGAGACCCACAGACTAGCCATGCCTTGTAGGCCTCCTTCTTCAGCCTGACGGCTCCCCTAACCTCTGGTGTCCACCAGCGGGTATGGGGTTACCGCCACGATTGGCACCGGCTACCTTGCGACCACAGCTAGCAACAGCTGCCTCAACAATCGCAGAGCGGAACAAGGCCCATTCGGACTCAATGTCCCCCACTGCTCTCGGGACGCGGTCGAAGCTCTGCCGGAGGTGGGAGTTGAAGACCATCTTGACAGGCTCTTCTGCCAGGCGTTCCCAACAGACCCTCACTATACGTTTGGGCCTACCAGGTCTGCGTAGCATCTTCCCCTGCCATCTGATCCAACTCACCACCAGGTGGTGATCAGTTGACAGCTCCGCTCCTCTCTTCACTCGAGTGTCCAAAACATATGGTCTCAGGTCAGATGATACAACTATAAAGTCAATCATCGACCTGTAACCTAGGCTGCCCTGGTACCAGGTGTACCGGTGGGCATCTTTATGTTCGAACATGGTGTTCGTTATGGCCAAACTGCGACTTGCACAGAAGTCCAAAAACAGAACACCACTCGAGTTCAGATTGGGCGGGCCGTTCCTCCCAATCACGCCCCTCCAGGTCACGCTGTCATTGCCCACGTGAGCGTTGAAGTCCCCCAGCAGGACTATGGAGTCCCCAGTAGGAGCGCTATCCAGCACTCGTCCCAGGGACTCCAAAAAGGGTGGGTACTCTGAGCTGCTATTTGGTGCATAAGCACAAACAACAGTCAGGACCCGTTCCCCAACCCGAAGGCGCAGGGAAGCTGCCCTTTCGTCCCCCGGAGAAAACCCCAACATACAGGCAGAGAGTCTTGGGGCTAACAGAAAGCCCACCCCAGCCCTCCGCCTCTCACCCGGAGCAACTCCAGCATAGAAGAGAGTCCAACCCCTCTCAAGGACTCGGGTTCCAGAGCCAACGCTATGTGTCGAGGTGAGCCCGACTATATCTAGCCGGTATCGCTCAGCCTCTTCCACAAGCTCCAGCTCCTTCCCCGCCAGAGAGGTGACGTTCCATGTCCCAATAGCCAGTTTTTGTGTCCGGGGATCGGACCGCCAAAGCTCCCGCCTTGGTCTGCCATCCGATCCACATTGCACCGGACCCTTCATGTTCCTCCTGCAGGTGGTGGGCCCACAGGTGGATGAGCCCATGTATCCAGTTCGGGCTGGGCCCGGCCGGGCCCCATGGGCGAAAGCCCGGCCACCAGGCGCTCGCTCACGGGCCCCAACCCCAGGCCTGGCTCCAGGGTGGGACCCCGGTAACCCTCCGGGCCGGGTACACTGGCTCGATGATTGTATTTCCATGAAGAGTCTTTTGAACCGCACTTTGTCTCACCCCTCACCTAGGACCAATTTGCCATGGGTGACCCTACCAGGGGCACAAGTGCCCCAGACAACATAGCTCCTAGGATCATTAGGGCACTCAAACTCCTCCACCACGATAAGGTGACGGTTCACCGTCACCATCCTGAGACTGCTGGGTAAATATTTAATCACTTTTGAAGGTCTACTTTTGTCTTGTCCTGGCAAGTCAAAAGTAGAACTTCCTGGAAGGTGTGTGTCCCATTCCTTCTGTAGTAAAACTAACTGTATTTTAGAAAAACATCATCATCATCAACAGTTAGACATGGTTATGGTAGTGTGATGGTCTGGTCTTCAGGACCCGGACCACTTACTGTAATTGATGAAATCATGAATTCTGCTGTCTACCAGAAAATCCTGAAGGATAATATCTGACATTTAAACATGTCAGAAAATCAACTAATTTGGCTGAATTGAAATAATTTTGTAAAGAACAGTAGAACAAAATTCCTCCACAGAGGTGTGAGAGACTGGATTGTAGTTGTTGCCATCAGGGCTGTCACCAGTTATTAGGTTAAGGAGCAAAAACTTTTTCACACAGGGCTAGGATGGGTTTTTTTACCCTTTAAACACAGAAAGGATCATTTAAAAACTGCATTTTATACATCAGAAGTTTATAGATACACCTTACCAGTATACCTACATTACCTGCTGGTGGTGGTCAGAGGACCTGGTGTATTGTTTCACTTCTGTGACTACAATGTAGCTCACTGCCATCAGCATGTGAATGACTGACTGATGTAAAGTGCTTTGTACTTCACGAATTATGCAAATGCTGGATTTTTACATATTTACATCACTTGAATGCAGTGTGATTCATAATTATGCACTGAAATTTTTAGATTATTGTTCCAAAAATAAATTCATCAAGATCCACCTGAATGAAACACCTGAATCTGAGCTGATGGACGACATAACTTAACTGCTTTAGATGGGAAATGTAATTACCATCATTAGTCTCCATAACACTGATGTTATACTAATACACATATTAGTGATTACAGGTTACACTTCGTCATTGAAACATAATCACAGACACAATAATGGACCAGCAGCTTTCAGACATTATAAATGAATATCATCCAGTACAAGATATTAAATAATTAAGTTTAACACAACAGTTTTACAGTTATAATTTGTGTAAACTATTATTCACCCTGTTACAATGGTTGAAATGCAATGTTTTTATATTTGTGGTTTGTACCACCTTTACTGTTTAGTCTGAACAACAATCGTTTTAAACTAATTTCACTTTTTTTCTCAAATCCTGCAGCTCAGATGGAGACGAGACACTTTACAGATCAGCCTCTAGAACATAATCAGCAACAAGGCATAAAATCCATTTATAATAAGATATGGACATTCACATGCTTTACCTGCTCAGGTCACAATACATGATGGCTATAGTTGCCAAGTCCACATATTATAAGTTACTTTGGGCTTGTTTTTGTTTAAATTTGCTTAAAAGTACAGACAGTTGTGGGTTTTTTTGGGCTTGTTTCAAAACATAAATCTTAATAATGTCTTATTCTTGTCTGACACCATGTCTCCGTCCGCTAAATACAAAAAACAAGTTTGTCCAGTTTTGCAGAGTCAACAACATCAGGGGGGAGCAAGCTTGGCCCCGCCTCCCTCCACCTCTGATTGGCTAATGTTTTTTACCTTCGCTGGTTTGATTGGTTAGTTTGGTCTCGATGTCCTGTCTCCTGCTTTGGTAAACTCAGGTCAAACATCAAACTAAACTGATTAGTGGATAGATGAGTGATTAGATTTATGCTAACAAAGCCTGGAATGAAGTGGGGGGAAATATGGTGAAAAATTCACCAAAGACTGTGTAAAAAACCCCTAAATGAACCTGCTGAGATCCACGCCCTCATATGGGGACTCTTAATTTACACAATTGTAATGTTTAATACTTGTTTTATATTGTTTTATTTTAGTTTTGCTTCCATTTTGTGTAGTCTGTGAGGACCAACTATGAAGACAAATTCTAAAATGCACACCATATAGAGAATTTAAAAAATCAGTTAAACACCATTACAAAAAATCACTATATAATGAATGCTGGATTGTGTCCCTGGAGGACTGGAATTTGACAGGTGTGTCTGAATGCACTGAGTTTTGATTGGCTGATTAGCTATTTGTGTTAACAAACGTTTGAACAGGTGTACCTAATAAAGCGACCAGTGAGGGTAATGCATAGCTGTCACGATCTGGTTTTCAGTACAAAAAAAAAGACATGTGCAACGTAACTGCTAGAAAAATGCATCAGATCTGCAAGATATTTTTATTAGAGAGAAAAAACAGATCCACAAAAATACATAATGTAAAAGTATAGAAAATAGCATAGTATTGTTTCTGATTTTCAGTTGTAGTAAGTTAGATAGGATATGTCCCTCTTAGTAAAGCCTCAAATGTGAAATAATAATTTAAAATTTTCTATAAAATTGAACCTTTCCTTAACTAATAATAGTATTCATTTGTACTTTTTGGTGTAATTTTATAACAGTAAAACACAAAGAGAAAAAAAATTGACCCTTCCCACCTGTAGATCCTCCATCAGAGGGCAGTAAACATGTATAGGACTGGGAATGGTATGTTTTTTGATGAAAGTACTAACACTAATACCTATCTAGTCACTTTAAGGCCATGTGGTTTGATGTGAATGTGGTTTGGACAATAGTCTACAAGGAGTAAAGGTATGTGAAATATATAAATTATGCATGTAGTCTGTCAGTGGATCAGGCTAGCAATGAGTTTTGTTCTTTATAAGTTGCTGCTCAAATTTGGAACACTGTTCTAATTGTATATAAAAAAATAAACATAAACGAAGTGCTTTTGGTTTTTGAGTTAATTTAACAGTATTTCAACTTAGTCCGAGTACAGATATTATGATGCAATACTCCAGCGGAGGGATCAAACCCGCTGCAGCAGGACGGTAGAGCTTCGCCCTGTTGCCAGGATACGAACGCGGAGGTTGGCGCATTCGAAAGTCATCCTCCAATGAAACTGGCTTCCTACGGCGGACATTGTGGTTCCTTGTATTCCTGTCATCGAGAAATGACCTCTCTTCTTCCGGAGCCCGAATGTCGCCAGTTTCGGTCGACGCTGACGAAGAAGCGCTAGACGTAAAAACAGCGCCATTTCTGTCGGCGTCCATGATACGCGCTGCTGCCGCAGCGGATTCCAGAGCTTGAGCTCGGAACGGCAGCGGGAGAGAAACAGCCGCTCCCCTTTCGCTGCTTCTCTCCACTTCAGGCCGCGGCAGGTAAGGATACCAGCGACACGGCTTCGGAACTTTTCTCCGCATTTTGAAGCCCTAGTTCCCGTATTGGCGTGGAATGTCGGATCTTGTTTACGGTGTCGTCGTATCGCTATGGCGCACATTTTTGAGGGAAAAACGCCTGACACTCTACTAGTACCGGGTAGCTACTGTTCCTCCCCCCTCGGCCACAACAACAAGCGGAGCTTGAAGGCTAATATTAGCTTATAGTGTAATTCCCGTCGCATTCCTACGTTATACTGTTTTGACTTTTGACGGTGTGTTTTTGGCTGCGGATTCGGCCTAATGTCGCTAGTGTTTGCCGTCTTTTAAACGAAGAATCCTCTGGTCACCTGCCCGTCACAACACGGCGTAGTGTTGTTAATCTTAGCAGAAAGAGGGGAACAAACATACATAAACTCAAATCGAAGTGTACTCTCGAGTTCACAATTCTCGTTAAGTAACCACCATAAGAAGAGTAAAATGTCAGCGTCAAGAGAACGAATTGTTCAGAAGAGCTAATTGGCTAACGTAGCTCATCAGCTAAAGGTCGGCAGTCCAGCAAACCTTTCTGTTTGACTACCAAAATGGTCGATTGTGAAGTTCTAGATTAATTTTCTTAAACTTGTAGAACGTTGCCTCTGGTAAATAATTTTAATACTGTGGTAAAGCTTAAATTGATACTTTTATAGCCAGGTTAACCGCTTGGTAGAGCACATTTTAGTCCTTGATATATTATTGAATCGTGTACATGTAAATTAATCATACACAAAACGTAACTATAAAAAGCCACTGATCTAAAAAAATGATTAAAAATATGGGGATGTTTCAGTTAAAAGTTAAATATTATAACATTTCATTATTACCTTAATATTAATATCAGTATTTTAAATATTAATTTACAATACATTGTAGCTTATTGTCCCCAAATTAATAAACAATGCAAAGTGTTTTTGTATGTGAAGGATAAAGGGTTAAATATCACTAGCATTTACACAATATTATTACAAAACACCGGTCTCATCGTGTGCTCTCAAATGTCCTTAGGGGATTGTTACTTTTTCCTGCGAATCTGAGGCGAACTTCATGTAAATCCCACACATAAACTTAAAGTAAAGAGCGAACTTAATGAATGAAGTTGACGGTGCTGTCACAAACTCGAGGCTAATCCAAGATAACAGCTGGCTTGTAAAAACTGGTCAGCCATATTTAGCGTCCAACCAGCTAACCTGACAGCTGGAGTCCGCTGGTATTTAACTGACTGTTATTGTAGGTAAAGGTGCTGGAGTCGTGTGTTAGGCAGCAGTCGGTAAAGCTCCTTATCTTGCCCTTTTGACGTCTCTTACTCTGAAATTACACTGCTAAATGACGCCCGGGCCAATCGAATCCCCGCAGCCTCCATTTGCTCTGCACGTCGGTGTCCGGAGAGACGCATGGCTTCGTCTGCCCCCTCACAACTGTCACAGCTAGCTTAGTTCCAGAAAGTATTCTTCGTTTGTAAACTATGTATGTGTTTTTGTGTGACAGCCTTAATCAATTAACTTTATCGGTGTGGTGTTTCTAAGTATTTAGTGAAGAGGTCTGAAGCTCTAAAGGATATATATATATATATATATATATATATATATATATATATATATATATATATATATATATATATATATATATATATATATATACCTGATAGTAGAATCAAGATGGCATGTTTTGGAAAGTTTAATTGTCTACAAATTACTACAGCAGGTTGCGTTATAACTTTTATACTTTTAAAGGAATATTTGGGTCATTTTAAAGTTGCAGCATCAGTTATTTATCAGCGGTAAGGGGGCATTGCCATTGGTGACGTCACCCCAGGTGTCTCTAGAAACAGAAAGTAGTCATTTGACCAGCAATATTCATGTCTAGTCAGATCTGGAGAGATACTGCTGCAGATCAATGAGAAATTATTGGCAATTTTTGGGGTATTTAAAACAACTTTTGCTGAAAAGAGTCATACTGATTATTTAGAATGCTACATGTGTTAAACTACAATATTACATGAGACCAGTTGTTTAGTTAGTGGTGTCTAGGTTGCAGCAGCAGCATGTACAGTAGCGTAGTAATTTAGACATTTGGTTGAAATAAACACCATAAACGGGCCATAAAAGAGGTCTACACACTGATAATGTAGTATTCAAACACATCTATATGATATCTTAGGTAGTGTGCACCGTTTGAATCACACACACAAAAAGAAATGTTAAACAATTGTCCTCAATAAAATCATTAGAAATTATTATAAAAATCAAAATTAATAAGAGATTCAAATTGAACAAAATAAAATATTATAGTGCAGAAAGCCAACATTTGCCAATGTGGATGCCAGGTCTCGGTGGATTAGTACAATTTTTGCAATTCAATAGAAAAATATTCAAACATTTACATATTTTAATAAACAAAGTGTTTCAGTACAACAAATCATTTAACATTGCATTATAAAGTTGCCTGTAAATGATAAAATATTCCAATCTATTTGTTCAAATTAAATATTTTTAATAGTAGAACCTTTACACTGAATAGCCCTTTAACTTCCACATCAAGGAAAATGCTATGAAAAAGTGTATTTTTTATTATTGTGGGGCAATGGCGGTTATATTATGTAACTAACAAACACACTATTATGGTAATAATAATGTAACAAAATACTCTTTTATTCATGCATCTTTTTTAGTTCAGTTAGTAGATTTTTTTTTTCAGTGAAGTTCAGTTCATATTTCAATAAGATGTAGAAATTGTGTTCCAACAAGTTGTTGACCTGCCAGTTAAAGGGTCTTTCTTCCGCTGATGTTTTTTCATGTGGAAGAGTTAGCCGAAAGTGAAGCAAATGCTAGCTCACTTCCTCAGTGTTCTGATGAGACTTATTGTTTATGTCATCATATTTTCTTTGGGTCCTGAAAACCTTTTCTCCCAAAATAACAGATTCTGTTTAAATATTGTTCTACTATAAACTTTGCGTTTAGTGTTAAATGTGTAACTTACCTGCAGCAGACCTCTTCTCCTTGGCTCGCCTTAACACGTCGTTAATTGTGAGTGTCATAAGGTGTGGAAAACCAATGGGTTGCATTTTTAAAGTTTTTAATTTTTACCATCCTGTCCACATTTTCCACATTATAGAAACCATATGGCCATAGACGTACAAAGCTTTATCGTCGTCCCTGTGGTTTTAAAATACTCACTATACTAAACGGTAAATTGTGAACACATTCACATTTTTCATTGTTGTTTTTCATTGTACTTCCTCCTTAAAATCTAAACATGAAATTGAAATTCCTGGAAGCAGTCACTGTGCCCTAGTGAACCAGTTTGACCTTTTTAAAGTACCTTGATTTGATGAGTTGGTTTAGGTTCATCACATAAAATATTTCTTTAAACTGATGTTTGTTTCTTGTGTTTCAGGTCGTGCCGGTAAAGTCAGAAACAGTCCCAAGATGGACCCCACTGACTGAGACGTAAACATGTCTTGTGTTCTGCTCTGCAGCTGAGAGCTTTCAGCAGCATAAGCCATGCCTTACGAATAAGATCACCTTCCTTTTTTTTTCCTTTTTTTTTCTTATTTTTTTGCTCTAAGCAATAAATAAACCTCCCCATGTAGAATCCCTTCAGTATATCCTGCTGGAGTGACAGCCCCCTCATCCAGATAGGTTCTGCCTCTTCCCCTCATTGCTTCTTTTTCCACTCACCACCCTTAAACAACTACCCATCACCATGTTGCTCTGCCTGAGAATGGCCAACACCTGAGGTCCCATGCGTCCAGTGAGCACCGATTCAGACGGTCCTGCTCCTCCTGAGAACCTCTCCTGCCCCTACCCCCTCGCGGGGCCCCTGCCTGCCTCAGAGATGTCCCTGCTTCAGTCGCTGGGTCCAGTTCAAAGCTGGCTTGGCCAGGAGCTGGAGAAGTGCGGGATTGATGCCATGATTTACACCCGCTACGTTCTCAGCCTTCTCCTGCATGACAGCTATGACTACGACCTGCAGGACCAGGTGGGCTCCCAGACTGTGTCTTGACTTGTAAAATGTGTGTAGTGTGTGTTAAAGGGATATTTGGGTCACATTGAAGTGGTGTTCTATTGGTTATTTATCTACAGTAAGTACCACATCACTCAAAGTGAGTGGAGTCTCTAGAAACAGGACATAGTCCTCTGACCAGAGGAATACTCATGGTTAGTCAGATTTCTTTCTCCTTGTCAACAGATTTTTTTTTTAATTTAGGAGAAATCAATGTTTTTGTTTTTTTTGGTATTTAAAACAACTCTTACTTGAAAAAGTCATCCTGATGTATTGGAACACTATATTACCAGTTTGTAAACCTCTAGAATTCCCCATTAGCTTATTTCTTGAGTTCATGGTGTTTATGCTGTAGCAAAACATACAGTAGCATAGTAATTTGGACAGTGTTCAGTTTAAACAAACTAATAGCATAACAATATGAAATATTGTCTTATATATGTGGCGGCGTGTAGCTCAGTTGGTAAAGTGGCCGGTCTGGCAACAGGAGGGTCGCTGGTTTGATCCCAGCTTCAGCTGGGTTACATTGTTGTTGTGTCCTTGGGCAAGACACTTCACCCACCTTGCCTGCTGGTAATGGTCAGAGGGACTTGGCGGGTGCTGGTGCATGGCATCTCCACCTCTGTCAGTGTGCCTCAGGGCAGCTGAGACTACAATGTAGTTCATCACTGCCAGTGTGTGAATGGGTGGATGACTGTTTGTGTTGTACAGCACTTTGGGGAGTGTAGAACACTCAAGAGCTCTATAAATACAGACCATTTATATTTAACCTACTATTTAAATCAAATTGAAACTGAAAGCTCACTCAGAGGGATTCTGCTGCTTTTAGTTTTCTTGTTTTCACATGTTCACATTTTGTTTAAAGTACTTTTTGTATCTATTGTAAATGGATCCACTTATTTTTCAGACAAAGCAGTGAGGTGATGAAACAGCTGTTTTAATGAATATGTGGATATATAGTCTGGCAACGATTCACTGAAATGACTCATTCATAGGTGTGGGATCAAAGGTTGTCAATCAAACAGTCTTCACATGCTATTGGATAGTGCTAGAACCAATCGGAGCCATTTAGCAACAACTGGAACCAGTTGGTAAATTAAACTTTTACCGTATTCTGTCGGCAAAGCAGCTAATACACCCTTTTTCAAAATAAAAGACCTAAGTGCTTCTATCTGTTTGGGTCTTAAAGTGATAATATGCAACTTTTTCATATTTTAAAATCTTTTCCTTGAGCCAGTATGTGCTAATATGACCCTTTACAGAGTTAATGAAAAGTCACTTAGCCCCATCTGGTGATTAGATCCGGAATACCACGATTGCAAGATCTCCGTTGCCATCACGGTACCCAGGAAGTCGCGTGTCTCACGAGGGTTAGGCTAACCCAATGTGGCTAGCTGTTATGGCTCATGATTCCTGATTTTTTTTTCAATCTCTCCCTGCTTGAACACAGCTGATTTCTTTAAAGGAGTAAATAACCGCTCCTGTAGAAAACTATGAAGGCTGAGGAGACATTTCAACAGTTAGATTTAGCAGTTTAGAAGCAAGAACTATGGGCTACTTTATTTAATGCAGTGATTTAAAACGGACACCAGAGGGCACCCAAAACGAGCAAAACTGCATATTATCACTTTAAAGAAAAGCCCAAATCTAAATCGTCCAAAGTTGATGACAAAGCCATTTCAAAGGAACGCAGTTCCCGAGCTGCTGCCATGTTTAAATTCAGAGTTAGAGCTCTGCCGTCTTTGGCTAATCCCACCCACCAAACCATTAGAGCGTTGTGATTGGCCCAGTAAGAGACTGACTGGACCAATCAGTGGGCTGCTGAGGTTCCAATGGAGCATGGCTAGACTAAAGTCTGCTGAGCAGAACTGACGGTCTAGTTCACTAGGCTAGATAAATTTATGATAACTACCCTAAATAAAGTGTGAGCTGCTCAATTAATCGAATTTTAATTGTGATTACGATCTGGGTTTTACACGATCATTAAAACTGACTGAGCCGATTATTATCTCCTCCCTCGCGGTTTACTCCAGTGGCAAATATAGCGCTCCTCTTACAGCATGCAGCTAGTGGTGCTCACTTTTCCAACAGCTGTTCAACATTTCGCTCCGGTTGGTACAGCGCAAGCGAGGGGGGATGACCATGTTCGGTCCAGATGGACCAACATGGTCCAACCGGCACTGCATCCAGACCAAATCCCCGGGCCGAACCGCTGTAGCTCCTTTCCTCCAGAGTTCATTGTGCGTTCGTGTTCATCTTTTAAGACTGCAGAGGTTTGGGTGTGGACGCAACGCTGGCTCCGTCTGTGACGCAAAATTTTGGGAAAACCAGAAACGAGCAAAGTGAAGAAATAATAAAGTTGAAGGTGAACAATTCTGATGGAATTGTTTCTAAATTCCCACCCCTATGAAAGAGCAGAGAGAAAAAACCCTCTCAACGTTCTCTCAGTTTATATTTATTTCTTTAAAAAGTTTCTACTTTCAGAGTTTGGTTTTATTTTTTTGCCATTATCGAGCAGCCCTAGGTTGAACTGCAGGTTGAGGATGTGTTACCTTGACTTGTTGCTAGTCTTTCTGCACATTTTGACTTTTGTCTTTAGTTTTCATCACATCCTCCTTGCTGAATCAATCATGTTGCCAAATGATTGAAGCATTTTTCTGGGAACAAGCTTCTCCTCGACAACAATGCTCCAGCCTGTAGCTCAATCATGGCTGCCTCAGTGACCTGCAGAGCGCTGCGGCGCCGAGCAGAGCTGCGAACAGCGAGCCAATGCAGCTCGCGAGTGACCAGCTACAATCAGCCCGCTGCTTCCATATTTGAATCTTCTTGTTACGCACTGTATAGGGTGGAATCACGTGACTAGACCATGTCACAGCTTCTTAAACGGGGGAATTGACATCAGCAACATACTCACATCTTTTCATTTGTTTAAATACCAGACATATACAGTTATGAGCAAAATGAGGAGATATAAAATTCGGTATTCAATCATTTTCGGTTTACCGTCCAGCCGTACTTGGAAAATTAGTTCCTAATCTGTCACTGCTTGGCAGCAGTGTCTCTCCTGATCTAACTAGTCATGAATATGGCTCCAGTCAGAGGACTACTTCCTCATTCTAGAGACTCTGCCCACTTTGAGTGATGTCAATAGTGGGTATGGTAAATAACTGATAAAAATCACCTAAGAATGATCCACATATCCCTTTTAAGCAAGTCAACAGTGTGTGTTATATTGAATACTTTTGTTTTTTAACGCATCTTTTTATGTTTTACTTTAATCTGAAAGGAAAACGACATCTTCCTGGGGTGGGAGAAGGGAACTGGGAAGAAATGGGGCAAGAGCAAGAAGAAAGGAGGGACTGACCTGAGTCTAGAGGAAATGAAGAAGCAAGCCGCAGTGCAATGCCTCCGCTCTGCATCTGATGAAGTAAGCACTGTTCTACCCAAATGTTGAAATCCTGTGGTTTCAAAACGTTTCTGAGGAGCTCCGTTCATCTACTAATATCCTATCTCTGCTTCATTTGTGGCATGATTATATTTATAAATCAGGGACTAAAGACTTACTTTTAGAGAGACTTCAGAATGAAAAAATGTTCTGTATATATTTGCATTAAATTATTTATGAATTTTTGTTTTCCTGCTTGTTTTGGAGAAATCTTGCAGACAGAAGCTCACATCACAGTAATTGAGCTGCAACTAATGCTAGGTCAATGTGAGATATCAAAGCGGCACTGAAAACTTATTTGGTTGGTCGTTGCAGTACTTCCTACCAGAAAGGTCATATTAGGGTCAACACTTGGGTTTTCTTCCCATTTCAAAGTTTAAAGATATTATTTGGAATGAGTTACCATCAGAGGAAAATTAATATCTACATTTCTGTGAAGGGAACAGAAAAATGTTGATGTTTCTCTGAAGCCAGAGGTAAAAGGTTGATATGGAAAAATGTGATGGAGGGAGGCTGTAAACAGATTGACATGAGCTCAAAAATCTACTAAATCTTACCAACTAAATCTTTTATTTTAAATAGAAAATGAGCATTCTAAATGGTCAGGAGGTCATATTTATGTTGTAATATGTGGCTCTCTCTCTGAGTCAGACTGAACTCATTATGCTTGCAACTAATTCCTCTTCTCTTCAGACTTTATTGCTCGATTTGTGTTGGATAGTAAATTAACTTGATATATATATATATATATATATATATATATATATATATATATATATATATATATATATATATATATATATATATATATATATATGCAGTAAATGTGTGAGGGGAAATCATGCTGCTGCTGCTGCTGCTTCGCCATATTTTATTTTAAATTTGGAAGCGTTTGTGCTCGGCAGCTAAATATAGCACAGCTGAGGCTGAGCGTGCCTGAACTCTCACAAGTCAGCTGGCTTGAATTGTGTCAACCTCTTGCCTTTCATTGCCTCTTTGTGTTGCCACTGGAGCGGTCTTACCTAAGGCTACAAAACCTTTCACCATCAGTCACGGTTACTGATTTAGTTTCAAAAACAAACTATTTTTTTGTCATGTTGAGAGCCTCCAAAACTGGTTCTGATTCCTGTTTAAACTACAAGGTAGTGCTTTATAAGAATTACTATTAAATAGAAACGTAGTGTGAGTACTTGTAGACACTGTACATGTGATACCAAGTACTCTATTGTAAGTCTTGATGTAGCAGGTCCTGTACACCATGGCAGGATCTATCAGCTGGTATCTATAAAGTCCTTTTCAGCCTATCTAAGTTTTAAACAGTCCAACAAATAAAGTGTAATCAACTCCAGAAAGGTTGCTCTGTCCCTTGGTTTAGAAAACATTACAAACAACAAGGAAAACACAATCAAAAACCAAGAAGTATGTTTCAGTTAATCTGATCTGGACTAAGTTAATCAACTGAACGTCTTCCAGTGTGGAAATACTAAATAAAATGTGAATCACTCAGTGAATTTCTCTAGGTTGGACCTAGTGTGGAAAAACTACTCTTTGATGGACCAATAAACACAAACGGCCTGATGTTTAAGTAAATGACATTTTACTTTATGAAATAACAGCTTTCCATATATGCAGCACACTGCTCCTGCAGATTGAACTTTTCCTCGGCTAATTAAAACCAGACTGCTGGATTTTTAATCTTCAGTGTCATTCTGAAGCAGTCATTCATACGGTTTGATATAGAGAGCTTTCAATAGCTCTCCTGTTTCTTTTCTGTTGTGGTTATTAATGAGACATGACTAAATAAAAAGGGCTACTGCTTTGTGAGCAATGATTGGCTGTAAATATGGATTTATGACGTGTACCTGAACCAAACATCTGTACTATGAGGGTTTGGACACTAGGAATGTACTTAATCTTCTCCAGAGTTTCATGGAGACTTAGCTGTTGTTGACTCCCCACTGTAACTCAACTGTGAGCTGAAAGTCACGCTACATAAAGTTGTGTCAGGACAGTTTTAAGAGTAGTACATGACCAATGCCTGATCCTGCATTCCTAGCATAAATTTATTAAATGTTCTAGCTTTTTTTATTGGGCATCATGCTCAAATGTGCCAAACTTTACAGATCAAATTTCAAATTATTTTCTTGTCTTTGTCTGCAGAACTCTGGAATCGAGAGCCTGGTTGAAGAGCTTTGCTCCAAACTTAAGGACATCCAGAACAAACAGAAAGGTTTGATACTCTACATCAGTGGTTCACAACTTAAAGGTCCCATATTCTGCAAAATTTGCTTTCTAAAGCTCTTTTAACAGTCATATCAGTCCCACAGACTGTGTCTGAGACCCAAAAGTGTTCAAATATTTTCACCTTTTTCACTTCCTGATTCTCATTTTTGGGAAATGTGTTTTGAGCTAATGCTAAAACGGGTGGTTTCTAAATCTTCACTTGCTGATGTCAAGGAGGAAAAAGACCACTCCTCTCTAGAGGACAGAGCCAATCACAAAACCCCCCGCCCTTTAAAAACCACGGGAGCGCTCATCCTCACAAACGTTAGCAAACAGTCATGGTGAAGCTACGAGTAAAGCACGGCAGTTGCTTCGTAGATGGTGGATCAACGAGCACTAAAGTCTTTTTTTTCTCCATCTGAGAGTCTGAAGACCCACTGACGTCTTGCGAACGTGTGGAGAAGAGAGATGGGCGGGGCTTAGAGAAGCTCAGCTCCCCAACTGCCCCGCCCATTTGAAAGGAAAGTTTAGCTTCAGGAGGTTGGATGAGGGGGTGGAAGAACAACAGCTGACCTTTAAGTAAGGGTCAGTTTGACAAATGCAGAGCTTTGACGTGTTGTTGAGATGTAAAAGAAATGATTCAGAGTAGATAGAAAGTACAGAATATGGGACCTTTAAGGCACTAGAAAGTTCAAAGGAAGCTGGAGGTTTCAGGTCAACTGATCTCAAATAAAATTTTTATGAATGAATAACTGAGTATTACTTCTATAGACAGCAGTGAAAGTTGTATGCTGCTATACAGCGTATAACAAATTGTTGTATAATTAGGGGTGAAACTGTTCAATAAAACTACATTTCTATTCATATTATAGTTTTTGGTTTGGTTCAATTTACACCTTTTCGATTTTGTCAAATACCAAAAATCTTCAACATATGGTCACAAACACATCGCAGTGACACTATGAATACTAGGTGTGATATTTGCTCAGTAAATGGAAAAACATTGATCATTTAAAAAAAATGTTCAGTACATGTGTATGTGTTGGGCAGATGATTTTAACTAAAGTGACCTAACAAATGATAATGTAACGAAGTTACCATTGAGGCTAACTACATAAGGCTTTCACTGTCTAATTTGAATTAAAATGCCGACTTAATGCTGTGAATTGTTTTAGAGTGATGTTTACTAGTATGGCTCTTAGTACCAACTCAGTCTTGTCCCTGAAAGGGATTTTTGGATCTGTTTGTTTAGTTTTTATGGTGTTTATGCTGTGGCATGTACAGTAGTATAGTAATTTGGATGTTGTTTGGTAGAAATACACAACATAAATGGCCTCATACAAAATTGTAGCTGTCTACAAACAAGTAATGGAGTGTTTTAATGCATTTCTAGGGAGACCACTCGCTTCAAGTGCAGCCAATCTGACTAGCCAGCAAGGCAGCAAAAGCTCAGTAGGTAGAGAGGCCACCTGGCAACCAGAGGGTCGGTGGTTTGATCCCAGCTCTAGCCGGGTTACTTTGTTGTTGTTGTCCTTGGGCAAGATACTTCACCCACCTTGCCGGCTGGTAAGGAGGGCATGGTGCCTTCGATTGAACAGCAGCTCCAGCTTCTGTAGTCTGCCCCAAGGCAGCTGTAGCTACAATGTAGCTCACTGCTATCAGCAGCATGTGAATGTGTGATGAATGACTGACTGAATGTAGTGTCAAGCTCTTTGAAAGGCCTTGGACTTGATTAAAGCACGTAGCCAAGGGTATTGCTTCAGTCAGTCAGTATGGTTCTAACTGAAGATGAATAACTGATAGAACCCATTTTCAGAATGACCAGAATATCACTTTAAGACGTCTTCATGTTCAATACACAAACATATACAGAAAGCCCTGTGTCCATCCATTGTGTTCATTTTGTGCATATTTCAGTCTGTTGCCAGAGTGTGTGTAGATGTGTACCTTAACACAGTAAACTGAGCAGCTCCAGCAGAAATCATGGGGTCAGTGTTGTGCAATATACTCACGTCCAACTTGCAAAAAAGAATGAAATGGTAGAACTTTAAGCCAGGTTGTGCAGATGTGTACATAATATAAACGCATCTATGACTTTACCTCGACACGGAGTAGGCACATAGAACTCCTAAAGAAAAGCTGGGAGGAGACGGACATGATTTTGAACGTAGCAAAGGAGAGGTGGCGGTCTGAACTCTGCACTGCCCTCAAGTGGATGTAATACCTAACAACCACACCAAGCAGGCTTGGAGAGTTTGTAGGCAGTGACGTTGAGACTTGTGAAACACACATGTCCATTTATTTATGTAAACTAAACATGAATGGGTTCTTATCTGTTGGTGCAAGAAAGGAGGGCTGTAGGGAGTAAAGGCTGGGAGCCACCACTCTGTTTTTAATAATCTCTATATTTTTGTAATTAAAAGGTTGTAAGACAACTGATTAATGAGATGTACCCATTCTGATAAAATTTATTTTTAATTTTACAGAAGAAAAACGCATTCAGAAGAAATCTGATGGGTCTCAGTCTCCAGAGCGAGTCGAGTCGCCCTCTTCAAAGGACCAGGTGGAAATGTAAGCTCTGTGTTCTTAGGATTTCGTGTGACTACAGAACACACTCTTAATTTATTTATACTGTATTACAGGGCTTTGACTATACATCTTATTTTCTTTCTCTCATGACTGCAGGTATTATGAAGCCTTTCCTCCTTTGTCAGAGAAACCTGTTTGTCTCCAAGAGATCATGACGGTGTGGAATAAGGCCAAGGCCTGCGCTTACTCAAGTTCATCGTCCTCTGCGGCCCCTCAAACCAGCACAGACACCTCTTCCCCCAAAGACTGCAACAGTGATGGTGAAGCTACAAAAGAGCGAAACCTCGAGGCGTGCAGTACCATCACTGCTGTGACCAGCGACAGAGGCCTGCAACGACGAAGCAAAAAGGAGAAAGAAAACAGATACCACAGCGTTGCAGCAGCAGAGGAGAAACCTACTGGTCACTCTAAGAGACAGGCTAGACACAGGTCTGAAGGCAAATACAGACCCAGGTCTTCGTCTTCTGGCTCTAGTGAGGCAGGCTACAGCTCAAGTGGAAACCAGGGCGACTTGAAGTTATCCAGAAGCAAAGCAGTTAGAATAAGGCACAAATCCAGGGAGGCTGCAAACAATAAGAGAACACGCAACAGCAGCACAACTGGCAGTGCTGCTAAACAACCACAGCTTTACAAAAAGGTGAAGAGACAGCTGAAGGAGATTCGTAAAGATTCAGGCTGGGCAGAAGCAAAGGAGTCCAGAGTAGAGGTCAGAAACAAGAAGGAATACATGGAGGAGCCGCTTTGGTACACTGAGCCCATCACAGAGTACTTCATACCTGTCAACAGCTGTCAAAGCAAGCTGGAAACAAAATATCGAAGCAAGGTAGGCTCTCCAGATGGCTTTGGCTTGTCAGCTGACATTGAGACTTTGCCAGAGAAACTCCAGGGAATCAGTGTGGCCAATAAAAGCTACCACAGAGCCTACTTAGCAGCAGGCTCGTTTGTGGATGGGCACTTTGTGGAAGGGCCTGGCGAAGCAGACGATGAAGCAGCTGACCTCACCGAAACTTCAAGCTGCCCTCAGCCAGAGGATAGCAAAGATTTAGATGACAAGCATCTGTCCGAATTCACTCACTTCTATGAAGTTGACATTTATCAATCCATATTGGATACTAGTGCCTCAGACGCGATACAAGAGAGTCGAATCTTAAGCATGATTCGACAAAAAAGCAAAGAGCAAGGACAAGTTGAGGCAGAATGTTGTTTAGTGTTAGATGGCCTTGAGCAGCAAGGGGAAAGTGCAATACGGGCAGACTCACAGGAAGCTTCAGGATCTGTCGGGTTTTTAATGGAGGATCTTGAAAATATGGTTCAGATGTGGGGATGTTATTCACCATCCACTTCTGAAGATATAGACGGAGAAAGCTTCACAGCAGACTCTCCCGTTCGGCTCTCCCCTCTCCTGGACAGTGTTTCGCTGACCCTTAGCAAGCTACCCAAAAATCTGGAGGAGCCACCTGTTTCTGAAGCTACTAGTGACCTGTCTGGTTTGAACTCATCCTGCTTCTCTGTGTTTGAGCTGCAGTACGACAGCCCCACATTTCCCTTTCCCCATGACTCACTCACTATTGGTCACGAAAACAACACAGACTCCAGCAGCTGTCTCGACCCACATTCGAATAAACAGTCACGTTTGCTAATATGGACCAAAAATAGTGCCTTTGACGAAACTGAACACTGTTCTAACCTATCAACACGAACTTGCAGTCCGTGGTCCCATTCAGAGGAGACCCGGTCGGACAACGAACAGGGCAACGCTCCAGTAGAGGATGCTGCTCAAATTGGCAACGAAGAGACGCATCCTGTTATCCTCCCTCTTTCTGGTACATATCTAGAAGATGAAATATTAGAGTTTTTACAGGAGGACTCTGGCAAAAAGTGTGAGAAGGTCAGTGTTAGCACAGCATCCAGCCAGACCTTCACCAAAAAGTCTAAATTAGAGTCCGTTTGTGGCATAGCACTAGAAGAGGATGAGAGTAAACAGTACAACACTGGCATGTTTTCGGACAACACAAACCAACAGAGTGACGATTATAGCTCAGGGATAATTAAAGACATTTGGACTGCTATTGGAGATGGTGATTCTGCTGTGTCTGGGCACGGAGCAGAAAAGCAGAGCAAGGGGCTCTTTTCAGATGAACCAGGCGCTTACTGTTGCAATTGTCTGGAGGTCCAGACGAAAGGCGTTCCAATTCAGGGACCCCAGAAAAAAGCCGTGCAGCGGTCAGAGTATCACCTCTGGGAAGGCAAGAAAGAAGAGCAGGACTTAGCCAAAAACAAACCCACCAAGGTCGATGCTGCTGGGGATTACACAACTCCGTCCAAGCCCTGGGACATGAGCTCTGACAAGGAGAGTACATCATTCATCCTTGGAGGGGTGTATGGAGAGCTGAAAACACTAAGCGGAGATAAAAATTGGGCTGTTGTGCCGCCAGGTGACACTCAAGAAAGCTTGCTACAGTGTGCTGCTGCAGCCGCCTCCGTGTCCAGCTCGGACATGCTCACCATCACTGGTAGAGATGTGTTCATGAACACCGGCAGCTGCTTTGCCCCTGGACACCGGCCCCTGTGGAGGCCTCTGGTTTCCTTTGGGCAGAGCGACCAGGCCACTAAAGGAGGTGGAGATGGATTGAATAAGGGATTCTCTTTGATCTTCCATGAAGATTTACTTGGATCTTACGGGGGCTGGCGCAGTGAGGAGCCGGGTTTAAAATATCCGTTTGCATCCTTCAACCTGAACAATCCCTTCTCTCAAGTCCTCCATGTTGAGTGTTCGTTTGAGCCTGAGGACATGGCTTCCTTCAGTCCAGGATTCAAGCCCAAATCTATTCTATGTTCGGACTCTGAGAGCGAAGCCTTCCACTCGCGGATATACGGCTTCAACCGGACACAGTATAGAGCCATTCGCATTTCCCCTAGGACTCATTTCCGACCAATATCAGCCTCAGAGTTGTCTCCTGGTGGAGCCAGTGATTCTGAGACCGAGACTGACAAAGAGGAGATGAGTTTTCCTATGGTGGCGCCGGTGGATGTGTTCGACGATCCTCAGGCAGACCTCAAACCTCTGGAGGATGATGCAGAATGTGAGGGTCCTTACTATGGGAAGTCAGAACTGGAATCTGGTAAATTTTTACCCAGATTAAAGAAGTCTGGCATGGAGAAGAGTGCCCAGACCTCTCTGGATTCACAGGAGGGTTCCAGTACCCTTTTGCCAATCGCTGAGCAAGAAAGTTGCGTAAACTGCGAAACGGCAACTGCTGCATCAAGTGCTGGTGAACAGACGGATGTCAGCAAGATTCAGAAAGAAGAAACTTCAGGAGAAAAGCAGTCCTGTTTATGTTCACCAGCAGGTCAGATCCCAAAGTATGGGATCGCTTATGACTATGTGGGAGACAAGCCAGAGGTAAGAAGTTATTAAATATTTGACTTTCAGCTGTAAGTGGGTTGTGCCCATGGTGTCTCCGGTCTAATGAAACACATTTACCACTTCCTGTTTGTCTTGTCTAGTTTCCTCTGTTGAATCTAAGCGGACAGGGAGGAACTGGCAATCAGCAAGATGAGTGCTGGTGGCAGAACACAGTTTGTTCTCCTCTTTTCCCTGGATCTCAGTGTACAGGTAAACCCATATTATCTTCACACATCAAATCATCACCAGGGCTGTAGTTATTCAAATATATTTTTCTTAATCAAGTATTCCATTGATTCCTTAAGTTTTCTGATACACCAGATGTTTCCAACTTCACCTGTTTAAGCTGCTCTCTCCTATCTGCCGTCAAATCAGTGGGCACTCTCATGTACGTGCATGTATCTGGGTGCTACTAAAGCTCAAACTATTCAGCCTTTTAAAATTTTATTTTGAGTGTTTTCTAGAATGTTTTATCTTTTGTATAAAAGCTGCCAATCACCAGATCTCAAGCTTTTTCCAGCAATAAGACTAAAGAACGTAGGGTTTTTTAAATAGCCTCGACATGTTTGCAGAATTACCTGAAAACTCTGTTTGGTCTACCTGAGTACAACAGCTTGTCCTTTAATGATCCAAAACTTTCTGTCAATCCTGTGGAAATATTTCAAACTGAAGGCAAGTGAGTTCTTTATACTGGAAACGGAGTAACTTCATTATTTAAATAAGAACAAGTCTGGCCATGTAGAGCTCAGACTAGGGTTGGGCGATCAGACAAATATATAGATTATCGGTGATTGGCTGAGCCCATCACCGCCTGTATTTTCAAGAGCAATTTATTCATCCCCCTATAAATTAGTTTCTCAGTTATTAGCAATGTTTGGTTGAAGTCAAAGGATGCAGACCATGTAAAAATAATAAATAATATTGTTTTTAAATGTTACACACAAACTCCTCCCAGCTGCAAGCCAAGTTTGTTTCCTCCTCCTGCCTCCAAGAGCAGCAGTGATTTATTTACTCAAACCTGTAACAGACAGAACAGCAGCAGCTGATAGCTCTGTGTTAGCTTAGTTAGCACACTCAGCAGCAAGGTGAACACTAGATGTTGCAGCTCTTTGCTGCCACCTATATGTCTGTTTAAAGCTAAAGTAACCCCAAATAGGCGACTTTCTGTGTGCCAAAACAGGAATTAAGTTGTGGGCTGCGTGACCAGTCCAGCCCAGTCCACATCCAGGGCCAGGACAGGTGCTGTCGATGTGAGCAGCTTGGTGTGGACCTTTGTCCAGGAGGAGGGGGCGTTTCTGGGAGCACAGATCTCAGCATGTATCCTGGAGTGAGGGGCTCACAGCGGTCGATCCAGACATGCCTCCTTCACCTGGACACAGATCCGCGCACAGCACCTCAGTCTGCTGCTGCACGTAGTACTGGTGGGGATCCAGCGCTATGTCTGCACCCTTGGATTGATTTATTGGTGGAGACACGTCACTACCTTCTGTGCCAAATCTGCGCCCATGTTTTCACTTGTTTGAGACGTGTTTGCAACTCGCAAATCAATACGGTCAGGGCTGTGAGAGATGTGTGCGATTTGCCACTCAGAACAGCGTAAGAGTAAAATGCAAGGGAGGAAGTAATAATCAGCTCCGTCAGTTTTAATAATCGGATAAAACCCAGATCGTAATTGAGATTAAAATTCGATTTATCGAGCAGCTCTACTTTAAAGTATGTATAATAGCCTGAATTTGATATTGATAAAAACCTAAATAGATCACAGCCAATAACTAGTCTTATCTGCCCTGCCCAAACTAAGCAAACGGTCTCGTGCAAAGTTTTAGAGTTTGACAAATGGGTAATATAGCGTTCTAATGCATCTGTATGACTGATGACTTATGAAGTGTGTACCTTTTGAATCACTAAAGAGTTAAATAGTAAATAAAACATAAAAATAGGAAAATGGAACCATATAGTTGTGACAAGAATACAGGGTAAGCTATACAGTTATGGATTATATCAGGCAAAATGGATTAAGAACATGTTTTCAAAGAAGACAAATTGTACAAGTAAAAATAAACAATAGGCTAAAGACAATTAAAGCAGGCAGCTGATAAAACAGATGAACAGCAACAGATTCCTCGTATCTACAAAGATTTACACATTCTTTTCTACAAAAACTATTACTTTGTTCTGTTAATTAAAATGTTTTATAGCGGTACACATAAAATAAAACGTATTGAAATCACTTCATGCATTTTAAAAAAATTTATAATTCTTGTGTCCCATGAGGATTTTTAATGGATTAGATGGTTTTTCTGGCAGAAAAATAGAATTCTGACCCAAAAATGATGTCTGCTGTAAACAGCTGAATTCTTTGTAAGTAACGATGTGCAGTGAAATTTTATGAAGTATAGCTAGTTTAAACCACTGACATTTTAAGATTGGCGCTTGTTAAATGTTATTGATCTATTTTTGAACTGGCCCTACTTTGAATTTGCTAATTGCTTTGGTTTTGTTCAAATCATTATCTACAACAAGTAAAGTATTAATTGTTCATAAAGTCTCCACAAAAACCCACTTTGGACGATCTGAAGTTTTCTGTTACTCTGTTATAGTTGTTGCTCCAATTGATTTATTTAGAATTGAACCATGTTGTTGTTCTTTTTCTCCAGGAAGCAGTAACATTTGAAGTCTCCGGTTCTGCAGACGACGCATGTCTCTGAGAGGAGAACTTCCTCTGCTTTTGGGACTGGACCTGTACCAGCAAAGATTTAGGGTCATCTCAGAGTTGGCACACCTAATGTAGGCTGGGTCTCTGAGACGCCTCTCTGAAACCCCAACACATAACCCTGTTGGTTTTCATTTACTAACTTCAAAACAACCTTGTGTAATCAATCAGATCAACAAAAAAGAGTGAAAGTAGAAATACTCCAAAAAGAAAAAAAAAAAAGAACATGTTCTGTGTTTGAGTGATGCCATGATTCTTCTGCACACTGGTCCTCCTTCAGATCTCGGTTAGCTTGTAGAGACGACGTTTTGTTCTATCCTCGTCCGTTTTCTGTTCCCACCGTTTTGAGTTTGAACCCAGGTTCCGGTGGTCGCTGGCGTCTGAATGGTTGTGCATGTTTGTTCGTCCAACCAGTCTCTCTCCTCTCTTTCTAGTTGAACCTAATGTCGTGTGAAACGACTGCTGTTGCGTCCTCTACTCTCCACCTTCAGTTCAGACAGACGTAGAGGTTTTTGAGTTGAGAGTTTAATTGAATCGTTTCCTTTGGATCATTTTCTGAATGTGAAGTAGAGAATGTGTGCAGCTTTCTTCTCAATATCCGCAACTTCCCTGTGTGTGAAAAAGTTTGTCTGATTTTTGAATGGTGATAGTCTTTCAGAACCTAGTAGTAGAAATAGTGTGGTTTGTGAGACTAAAATAAAACTTTTGAACATAAAAATAACCAGAAATCAAAGTTTTGTTGGGGAAAAAAATCTGATTAACAAATGCAATGCTGTAAGAAATTTGGGTCAAAAATACAACAACAACAAAAAAAAGTGTAGTGAGGTCAAACTCCTGCTGAGATGGCCTGACTACAACCATCTGTTCAGACACTTATAAATAAACTAAACCCGTTTTTTTCTGGTCCTGTAGTTCAGACTATTGGTGCTATCAATATGTTCAGAAATCTTTGGAATTGCAGTTCAATAATATCTGTTTCCAGACAGACTCCTTAAATTTGATTTTTTTTGCAAAAAAGTTAAACAGTTTTGGATTAAAGTGGCTTGCTTTGTCTATTTTAAGGTAACCTCATAATTTGTTGAAACTGTAATAGCTGGGAAAAAATATCAAATATTTAAAAAGATCCTTTCAGTTCAGAAAGCTCAAAATGACCAACTAAACCAGTAACTAGTGTTATGGGGTCGGCATTAAACCGAAACAAAACGACCCATAGCTACTTTTAAGGTTCTTTTTCTCCCATGTGAGGTGTGTTTTTGTTTTACATTTTTGTTGGATTATTGATCGTCTCACCGTTTTGCGTGTGTTGTGACAGGACTTGTGAAGATGCTGGTTTGGTTTGAGTTTTCTTAAACTTGATCTCGGAGAAACCCAACAGGATGTTCACAAGGAGGCTAATGCGTTCGCACGGTAAATCCTTTAATAAGTGAGCAGCAAAAAAATTAATTCGCTTTAGAATTGTAGGTTTAAAAAAAAAATCCAATTGAATCATAATTTTAATTTAAATCCAGAAATTGTCTTTTGCAGATGTGCTAGGTGGATAGAGTTCAGTTTATTTGTCCCAGCTACCAAAAGTGAAGCACATGATTCAAACCCTCCCTCTGAAGATGAATGTTTTTGCTCACGCTGTCGCAGGTAAAGGGATCTACTTTGGGCATGGCTTTGGGAAATGGCTTCTGCTTTAATAAGTGTGAAGATTTTTCAGCCTAAGGTTCGTTTAGGCCAATGCAACGTTAACCTAGAAAAACAAAACAAAAAAAATCCCAAGTAGTGGAATGAAACGACTTCAGGATCTTGTCCCCCTTTTTGTTTTTGACAGTCAGATACTCAGGAATTTTTTAATACATGCTACACTCAGACCTGTGACATTGTATTGATGCATTGTTTTGTTTTTAATTCCTTTGAAGCTAACCGCTGAGGTGGCTGTCATTAATGTAGAGCTGTAGGTGTAGTGGAAATAAAAAGAAGCCATTGTAGATTGCATACGCAGTGTGAAGGGGAATCTAGAGCCCTGAGTTCTATGCAACACCTTGGCACATGTACACATTTGAGAGTAAACGGGAGTCATGCAGTTCACTCTGCATGCAGATTACTTTGAGTGATCGAGGGACAAACCGTGGGATGTCTCTGAGAAACGACGCATGCAAACACCACACTCCATGTTTTTAAGTTAAACACGTTTTCAATAGAAGTTGAGGTTACATCAGTGAGAATGTACCGCGTGTGTTTGCCTACAAGAGCACTTAACGTGGGATGGATTGCATTTTTCTCCATTCAGCTCTTCCATTTTGATAGGTCGTGTTTTCAAAATAAAAGGAAAATCAAACATGTTTATTGAGGGGATATGTTCATATGAAGGTATTTGGAAAGATTGGAGACAGGGTTGCTGAGTTTGAGGAATATAACCGCTGAAAACATGAGTTTTTTCCTAGTCTTCATTCCCACCCAGATGATGCTCCTCCACCTTCCCTCTTCCTTTAAGGCTCCTGGATCCCATCAGTCCCCAGTAGTTGTTCTAATTTCATGTACACCCTGAGTAAATTATTTTGTTTCATTGTGGATTTTCTTAACATCTAATAAAGGAATAAACCAAACCTCAGTAGATGTTTGTTCTGAGTTTGTTAAACAGTTTGTCTCCGTGACCTCATGGTGGCAGCAGAGTGAGTGAGGACGCCTAGAACTGCAGTTTGAATGAAAACGTGTACTTTTTTTTCAGTCTTTATTTTACCAGGTAAAGTGTTTGAGAACATGTTCTCATTTACAAACATGACCTGGCCAAGAGGTCTTGGAAGGAGGTGCAAAAACAAACAGATAAACACTACAGATCAAACATAACGGGCAATAGAAAATTTGAATCTTGGTCTGAAAAATAAATGCACATATACACATGCATGCAGGCAAATCATGTCATACAAGAAATTGAATGTGTGTGAATTTATGTAATTGAGTGTAATTCTAGGTGATCAACAAGAGCAGCAGTCAGTTATAATCTGGTTGTAATAGATGTCAAAGTCGCAGGTTTCGGGGTGTTTTGTAGAGTGTTCCAGTCATGCTGCTGCAAAGCGAAATTTTAATGGTCAGTTTACAGTTTTAACAAAAACAACCGGGGTTTTCTGTGATTTGTTTCTTTACTACAAAATTTGTGATAGTAAGTTTATTTACAAATGATTTGGAGAGAAAAAAGTCTTAACATCCCCAGAGGGGAGTAGGGTTTTATTTTTATTAAATGTTCATAAACTCAGATAAAATAAATAAAAAAACCGTAATGGATATAAAGGAAATGGTTTCAGAAGTATACTGGAAAGATCAACACTTAAGAAAAAAAGTTGAATCTTTTAAAGGATTCTACTATATTCCTAATGGGATAATTATCCAATCAGCGCTGGTGTCAGTTAGCCAAACAAGCTGGCAGTATGTGCAGGGCTGAGATAGACCACGTGACCTTTGCGTCAGATCATAGGATACGTCATATGGGATGGTAAAATGGTAAATGGCTTGTATTTATAGAGCGCTTTCTAAAGTGCTGAACACTCCCCAAAGCGCTGTACAACACGAACAGTCACTTACCCATTCACACTCACATTCACACACTGGTGGTGATAAACTACATTGTAGTCACAGCTGCCCTTGGACACTCTGACAGAGTATCAAAGCCAAGGGGATTTTAATAGTAGGTGCAGAGAGCCATTCTAGTCATTGTCAGCTTGACTCTCAACAAACAACAACGTCAAGAAATAGCTTAAAAGTATCCGCTCTAGTGAGCACGCCAGAAGAAAAGAAATGTTATAAATCAGCTTGTAGGGACAGTTATCCAGCAGGCAGCCATAACAGCTGTACACCCCTGCTCGGAAGAATTTCTACAAGAACTCCAAACATATTTATTGGAAAAAATCTGCGCCAAAGTTAAAAGGGAAGATTTTGTTATTTATCCGGAAAATGTGTATAAAGTACAAAAGAAGATTTTCAAGAACATTTGTAAAAATGTGTTCACTGAAGACGGTCACATATTGACAATCATTGGGCTTCGAGACCCAAAAATCGAAGAAACGATCGTGTCGTATTTTCTGAAGCATATTGAGAAACTAAGAAACCTGCCACCAGAAAGGTCCTCTCAACTAGTTCCAAAGTATGAATCAGTGTGTCGACTCAAACTTACTAGATTCTGCCTCAGATGATGACACATCTGTGGAGGATTTTCTAGGAACTGAGGATCATTCATCAGGTGCCAAAAAGAGCTTTGTGTCCCAGCAGCAGGAACCAGAGGCTGACCAGCTTTCTGAGATTCTCACATGGGCAGAGAGCAGTCAGCTGGGTGTAGATAATAACAAAGACAATCTAAAGGGGTTTGTAAGCCACCTTCTGAGGGAAGTGATCGAAGAGGCTGCTGTGAGATCACATTGGACCTGCTCAGATCAAACCATACAACAACTTCATAAACCTTTATTTGAAAAAATCTGGGCTGAAGTTAAAGGACAAAAATCTGTTTTTTACCCCCAAAATGTCTCTAAATTCCAAAGAAGGTTTTTCAGGGGCCTCTGTAGAACATTGTACTGTGATACTGGAGAAACCCTATTGATTATGATTCAACTCCCAGGAGTTGAAGACGCAATCGTGTCATATTTTAAAAAAGAAATTAACACGCTAAGTAAGAAACCTCACTTCAGAAAGTTCTTCTCAGCTGTGAACAAAGTGTTTGACAGACTGAAGGTTGAAGTTCAGACTGTGAACTCAAACTTTCTAGATTCTGCCTCAGATGATGACACATCTGTGGAGGATTTTCTAGGAACTGAGAATCATTTATCATGTGCCAAAAAAAGCTTTGTGTCCCAGCAGCAGGAACCAGAGGCTGACCAGCTTTCTGAGAATCTCACATGGGCAGAGAGCAGTCAGCTGGGTGTAGATAATAACAAAGACAATCTAAAGGGTTTGTAAGCCACCTTCTGAGGGAAGTGATGCAAGAGGCTGCTGTGAGATCACCATCGTACTGCTCAGATCAAATCCTACAACAATTTCATAAACCTTTATTTGACAAAATCTGGGCTGAAGTTAAAGGACAAAAATCTGTTTTTTACCCAGAAAACCTCTCTAAATTCCAAAATAAAAATTTCAAGGGCCTTTGTAGAACATTGTTTTGTGATACTGGAGATACCTTTTTGATTATGGTTATGGTTCGAGTCCCAGAAGTTGAAGACGCAATCGTGTCATATTTTAAAGAAGAAATTAACAAGCTAAGTAAGAAGCCTCACTACAGAAAGTTCTTTTCAGCTGTGAACAAGGTGTTTGGCAGACAGAAGGTTAAAGGTCACGTTCGGTCTGTGGACACAAAATATCTGTATTTAGCCGCAGATCCTGACCACATTGTGGAGGATTCTCTACCTAAAACAATGTTTCTAAGGCGACACCAGTGGAGAAGTTTGAATACTCACCCTTATTGGATACAGTAGATTCTGATCTGTCACAGCCACCAGTGGAGAACGTTGTTTATTCACCCTCATTATTTACAGTAGGCCGTTTACCTTTTACCATTTATTATGATGACAAAGATCTGCAACAGTCACCAGTGGAGTTGGTTGATTAATGAAGATGTCTTGTTGTTGGAGCAAATAAATCTTCAATACCCAACAGTTAATACTACAATTTAGTTTTTAAAAGGACAATGTGAGAAACATCAAGAAAATAATTCTTTCCTCACATAGATCTCTAATCCATAGTGACGGAGAAAACGACACATTCTACGTAGGAATACACATGGATTTTATTTACACATTAAAAAATGGGCTGCATGGTGGCGCAGTTGTTAGCACTGCTGCCTCACAGCAAGGCTGCAGGTTCGAATCCCGGCTGTGGCCTTTCTGCGTGGAGTTAGCATGTTCTCCCCATGCATGTGTGGGTTTTCTCCGGGTGCTCCTGGTTCCCCCACACATCACAACACAGTGTGTAATCCAAGACTCTTGGAAAAGAGATTCTGAATCTCAATGGGACTTTCCTGGTTAAATAAAGGTTAATAAAAAATAAAAAAAAACTACAGATATGTAATATTTACACATTTAAATCAATGTCAAAATATTGACTCATAAAAAGTACACATTAAAATACACGTAAATATATTTACACATAAAAGTACACAATAAAATACAGTAAATATACTGACACATACAAACTACACATTAAAAAAAACTAGTAAAAACTGTTGCATTTCTGAAAACTGTTAAATATAGCAGTAGGTTAACTTATACAAGTGAGTAGAAAAAATATAACAAGAACACAATTTTTTAAAGTTGCATTTCTTGCAGAATTACTGTTTGAGTGCTTGAATGAAGAAACTCTAAGTAGCTGAAACCTGCTGAAGAGCTGCACTCAAGTTAAAACTGAGCTGAACTTTCAATAATAGCAACATTATTTGAAATATTTGAATTTTTTCTAAACAAATCACAGAAAACATAGTGAATGTGGCTACAAAGATCATAAGAAGCAAAACGTTTTTAGAGCTGAAAAGGGCTGAACTCTTCTGAAACAGATACCTGAGGTTTAATCTGAGCTGAACTGTGTAAAAACAAACATCAAAACAGCTAAATAAATGAAAGATGAACAGAAAGTCAGCTAAATTAGTCAAGGAAAAATAATATACCGGTACTTTCAAATATAAAAAAGAAAGAAACATCAGCTAAAGATGGAAAAAATCACCTATTTGTGTGAAATACAGAGCTAAAGATGTTCTTCTTGTCAGGTTGTTGATCCTATTGTAATCAGCTGAGCGTGCTTCCTCACCCCAATATGCTACAGCAGAGAAAAGAGCTCTGTCCTTCACTAGAAGTTGCACAGAGGGGAATTGGTACAAGTTTCGCTTCACCTCCTCAGGTCACAGCCAAAAGCAACAGGCACTGATGATGGTACTCTCAGAGATGGGGTTCAATTCCCTGCAGTGCCCTGCTCATTGTATTGACCAGAAAGGAAACTGAGTTTTGTGCATCAGAAAAAATGGTCTGAATTGCAGACAGAGGTATCCTTTGAATAGGCTGGAAAATGTCACAAAAAGCTGAATAACTATAGAAGCATATATTAACAGCAAAAATCATAGCTGGAAAGTCCTGAACCAGATACACATTTTGATTTCATCATTTGCAGAAAAAGCCAAAAAGCTGAAAAATTGAAAAAGTAGTAAACGAGTGGAAGACACCGGAATAATAAATCAATAACTAAAGAGAAACAGTAAAATGTTGTTCCTCCTTGAAACAATAAGAAAATTTAACCTGAAAATGTTTAGTCTGAGAACTGAATCCCCTTTTTATCAATATGCTGAGAAACATCACTCAGACTGACTTTTGAAACTTTACTGAAGTGGTGACATCACATAGACTAGACTGATCTATGCGCAAGTTAGGAGGATGGGCCCAATTCACTCACGTGAGTTATTTAATTTGCCCAATTAATAAATTAAATAATTTGTAATTGGAGTTTAATGGTTCATGTTTACTCTTGTCAAATTTATTAAATCTCTAAAACAATTCTAATAGAAAAGTTGAGAATTAGGCTATATTCTACAAAATCATGATGAAAGTTGCTTTATTTTGTGGGGATGCTGATCTCAACAGGATAAAATCATCTCTGTAACTGTCTGACTGAAATATAACGAAGCATCAACCTCAATCAGCAGTACTGACAGGTTTCATGTGACAGGTCAGCTGATAGGGTCAAATGTATGATCTCACCGGATGACTAAAACATTTATCATAAAGCTAAATATCTTTGACCATTAATACCAAAGGAAAGTCCTAAAATTGCTGGACGTTTTGAAGTAACATTTGTAGAAGAATAAGGTTTTAAAAACAAACTGAATGTTACGAGGTTCACCCAAGTTGGCAGGTCGATTATTGATGCCTTCAGGTCCAGACAGGTGAATCCATCGAGGGGTGTCGTTCTTGACTCGATTACAACGCACTCCACGTACAAGTTTGTGTCAAAATGGCGGCGGAAGCAACTAAACAGGTATGAAATGTTAAATATCACTGTTAACTTAGCTTTGTTGTCGTAGATTTTAAAGCAGCAAGTAGTTTTCTCTCCTCCTTTGGTGTTTAGAGGGCGAATAAAGCGCTCTCGTTTGTTTGAACTGATTTTAGTTTCACTTGAGGAAGCGCTCTCTGAGTTGGCGTCAGCAGCAAGTGCACTTTGCCGCGGAGGATTTAGGGAGCTGCGGCTCGGTGTTTGTTCACCAGCCGCCTTCGCCACCTCCTTACGGTGACTTTATCTGACTGATGACCTCTTTCCGGTGCTGTGTGTGTGTGTGTGTGTGTGTGTGTGTGCGTTAAGCTGTGTCGAGGAGCCGAGGAGGAGATGGTGGTGCAGCAGTAGCCACAGCATCATCATCACCACCGTCATGGACCGCTCCGGCCGGCGACTACCTGACACCCACCTGTAGCGTCCACCCGGCGGCGGCATGGCGAACACGAACCACGGCGTCCACAACCAGACGGACGGCCGCTGCGGTAGGTCTCCACGACACACGGCTCGCAACTAATGTTTATGCTAGTTAAATTAATCACACTTTAACTCTATTTCTGTTTATTCACGCCTCTCTGGTGACCTTTTAGGTCACGCCAAACCGCATTTAATAACAGCAGAATTTAATATGTCCTCCCTCCGGTTTAAATTTAAAGTTGTAAATAAACAAGATGAGAACAAATTTATGTTATTTTAACACTTGACTAAAATTCGGCGTACATGCAAACTACAAAATTCCACATGGAAAAGTTTACTATTTATTTAAAACAGGTCAAGAGTTTGTTGACATAATTCCATAGTTTAGTTTAATATAGTAGTGATGCCTTTTGTAGGTATGGTGCTATATGTATTTCAATAACATAAACCACTATTACTGTGTGCTGTCCTCTAGTGACAGAAATTAAAACAACCTCAGACGAACAAAAATAATTCAATTCCTCTGCTTTAAGTTTGAAAGTTTATTAAACCACAACAAGAACAGATTTATGTCATTTAATCACTTTTCTGATATTTAGCAAAACACATTATTCCATGCGGACATTAAAGCGGCTCTCTGGAGCATTTTTCTCTGTATCAAAGTTTTCTAAATGTTTTAAATGATATTTCAGGTCTAAACTATGATCTATGGGTTGAGTTCCACAACATCTGTCATTCTGATGAAGACCCTCCTTCCTCCTAGAGACCCCTTTCCATTATTTCTTGCCGCCGACATTTTTCAGCCAATGAAATTCAAATGTCTGCATTCTCTCAACATGCACGCGCATCGACCAAACCTGTACCAGTAGGGGGCGCTGTCGTACAGGACGCTCCGTGTGTTTCTCTGCCGTCTCAGCCGTTCACTGAGGACTCACGGCTCATTTCTACTAAAAACCTACCCATTCTCCAGCTAAAGATGGATTTATTTTTATTTTTAAACCTTTCACCTCACAGAGTGGCAAGGCTTGACAGGATTATGCGTTTATTTTGGTCAGAAAGTTCATCCAGGGCCGAGTCAAGTTCAGCTTCAGAGTCCAGCAGCAGCTCGGTGCTAACAGCTAATATCAGAAGCAGCAGGGACAGAGAGGGCTCATCAGACCCTCGTAGTATTGTTGGAATAAGATTGTGAACTGTGAGTGATTAAACCCTACACACTGAGCTGTACAGTTCATTTCCGAAGTATATGCGCCGCGTGCACGCGCGCACACGCGACCGGACGCGCATGTCGAGATGTTTTGAGGAGGAGCCTTTGGACGCTAGATTCAAAAACTGCTCTCCTGATGAAATCCTCCAGAGTGCTGCTTTAAACCTCTATAAATCAAATTGACAATTTGCTGAAATCATTCCTTAGCTCTGTTTTAAAAGTAATCTTTGTGTATAATTTATGCTTTAAAAATTCTTCAAGCTAACCCTGTAATAGCTGACACATAAAACACCTGTGACTGTTTGTGCCCTTCTCTCTACCGACTTTTAGGTCACGCCAAACTACATTTAATATCAGCAGAATTGAACACGTCCTCCTCTGGTTTATATTTAAAGTCTTATGTGACCAGAACAAATATGTGTAAATTTCAGGGTTTTATGAAATTCAGCAATGTAAATACATATTTTCTCATTGAAATACAGTTTGTTAAAAATCGACAGTTTGCTGATATCGTAGTTTTGTAAATATTTTAAGCATTGAATGCTTTCTGTTGTTTCATAGCTCAAATATAATGACAGCTCTTTAAAAAAAGACTACTTTGGCTACATTTCAGCTGTAGTCATGTGGCCTTGTGTTTTAAGTGTCTTAATATTTATTTGATGACTCAGAACCAGGTTCTATTCAAATGGGTGGCTCTGTCAGAGCAGCAGTAATTGCTGCTGTTAACATGAAAGGAACTGCAGCCTTCCTTTGTGTGGCCTTAAATTTTTACCATTCAGATGTGAAAATGAAGTGAAAACATCCATTAATAACCAGTTCATTGTGACCTCTGGCTGTGCATGTTGCACAAGAACAACCTGTTGCTGAGTTTTTGGGACAAAGTCTACAGGAGTCACATGACACCGTGCAGGTCAGGGTTTAGAGCTGGGAAAGAATTCACTGATCTAGGAAACACAGCTTTTAGCTTGTTGCTGCACTAAGCTAAGTTTATTTAGATTGAAGCTTTGTGCCTGTTTTGTTATTAAACCTTCTGGTAGATTGTGTTTTTTCAGTCTCTGCTTCATTGTAATCAGGCATAAAACACAAGTGTCTAAGCTCTCCAGCTGGTGCTAAAAGCACAATGTGGCCCAGCTGGGGCCCTGTTCACATTACATTCCAGAGTCCAGTTACAGCCTGGTTACTGGGGGATTAGATTTCACCTATCAAAGCTTCTGCACCCCTGATCCTAAATGAAGGTGTATTAGAGCCACACAGAAGAAAAAATACAAGGAGGAAGAGTCAGTTCCTCCTAGTTGAGAGTTTAAAGCCAAAATTCATGCTGAAATGATGCAATACCTGTAATTAAATATAACATCAGTGTTACGTAAACTAATAATACCGTATTTCCCCGAATATAGGACGACCCTGATTATAAGACGACCCCCCTTTTCAAGACTAATCTTCTGAAAAAAAAAATACTAAATTCACTTTTTAAAGAAACTATTTTTATTGAAATTTTGAGAAAATAATTTAAATAATACTAATAATAATGACAGACTGCTTTAATATTTGCTTTTTAACAGGGGTGCACACAATTAGTCCACCAGTCCACCGTATTGATCTCCCTGCCCGAACGCACCTTTATTGACAGGAGCTTTCACGGTCAGATTGTGCAGCTTCGCGATCATCAGACACTGATGAACTTCACATCCAGTTGTGGAGCTGAGATGGAGTTTTCATGTAGGGGAAGCTTGTTTACACACACACACACACACACACACACCTGCGCCATGAACGAACAGACACAAAAACCCGCTGCTGCGCCATGATTGCACAGACACACACACACACACACTGCTCCTCCATGATCGCACAGACACACAAACCCGCTGTATGTGTGAGGGAGTGTGTGTGCGTGTGTGGGGTGCATATAAAGAACGGTAAGACGGATGAGGTTCTGAGGGAGATTGCGTGTGTGAATCGAGCGAGCGACGCGAGCCCTCACCTGTACAGAGTCTGCTCGCTGAAAGCACCTGCTGGGTCTGGACATTTTAATCCTCAGTGAACCTGTAACTTTGAGCTGGGCCGGATCTCTGGAACCGCTCGCGGTCTGAGCTGCTTCCTGCCGCTTTGACCAAAAAGCCAGCCTCCGCTGGAAAAACTAGGTATAAGATGATAATAAGACGAGCCCCCCCCCGTCCCCATTTGAAAATTATTTACAATGAAAAAAACCTACCGGTAGTCTTATATTCGGGTCAATACGGTAATTATCTTTCCCATCAAACTGTTAAGGGATGCCGTCCATCCTGCTTGTATTGATTTTTTTTTTTTTAAGACACTGAACTGAATCCTTTTAAAATTATGATGCACGCTGTGTTCAACCGGTGTTCAAAATTCAAAACGCAGAGCTGTTGCCTGTCCCCTATGTAGGGTACTATGTAGTGAACACCATGTAGTGAGTGAACCAGTGGACATTTCAAATATAGCCACTGTCTTTTCATCCAATTCCCTTTCAAAGATGCTATTGGTAGGTTAGATAAGTACATTTACCAGGTAGTTCAGTAAACTGAGCTACTGGGTGACTCCTGCTATACCAGGTTCAGCATTTATTTAATTCTAATGAGGGACAAACAAAATACAGGTTCCAGGGTGGATTTTTCCTATTAGTTTGTCATTTATCTGTGCCTTGATGTTTTATATAAAACTTATTTTGTTTTAATAAAAACTGTTGTTTATTTCTATGAGAATTAAAGTTCTGTCCTTTACAGGTGTGCCTGGCGGAGTCATCATGGAAAATGGCTCCATAGGCAAAGAACCGACAGCCTCTAACCTCCACAGTGACACCACCAGCAAGCCCAGTTCAGCTTCACTCAGCGAGCTCGTCCTTCCCAGTTACAAACCATCCTGCTCCCCCACCCCCATCTACTACAGCAGTCCCCAGAAAACGCACTCAGACTTGGACCGTCTCAGTCTGACCTCTCAGGACTCAGGAATCCCCACCCTAGAGGTCCACCCTCCAGACCCCGTCCTCCACCGGCAGCCAGGCGATGTAGGCCTCATGCTGGACACAAGTCAAGACTCTCCTGCCACGTTACCGCTGGACGATGATCCAAGTGAGAACAACGGAATCCACAAATCGTCTACCTTCCCTCGCAGTGGCTACGACTCCATCCGCCTCTTCAGCCCCACTCTCAGATTACCCAGCATCACCGGGTTGGGTGTAGGCAGTGGATTCTTGAGCCGCAGCGACGACATCTCGGTGTGCAGCGTGTCGAGCATGAGCACAGAGCTGTCCGTCTCCAATGAAGACATCTTGGATTTTACTGTCACTTCTGACTCTAGCGCCGTCGTCACCTTTGAGACGGATCACAGCGGCTCGGCTCACTTCTCAGACGTAACGCTGTCTTCGTCGCCAGGAAACCCCAGAGACCCATGGAGTCCAGGACAGTTGCATCCTGGGTCAGGCGTCGTCCAATCAGAGGATGGAAAGTTGAAGAAACTGGGACCTCTAGCAAGCTTTTTCAACAGGTAAGTTCACTCTTATGGGACTAACACCACAGTGTCTTATCATGAAGATAAGTGTCTGAGGTTGCCCTGTTTTAATAGACCCTGTGCACGTTAGCATATGCTACTTCCGGTGGGAAGACTCCTGTACAGTGTATTATTTCCGGTTTGATATTCTCGCCTGGTCGCACCCTATTTACGGTCTTGTATTCCCGAAGAAGTCGACAAAATGAGTGGACTAAGCGGCGATTTAAATTTTTCTAGATGTCTGGGGCATTTGCCTAATATTTCTGTTGATGATGTTCACCGACTTGTTGATAGTTTTTCCCTGCGCCAAAGAGCAAACGAGAGAAAGGCTTCACATTTTATATTTCGCAGGATTTATCTAATTTTGAAGGTAAGTCACAACCCTCCCCATCGTCAATACTTATAGTTTGAGACCCTTACCAACGTAAATTATTTGTGTATATGCTGTGGCTTTTTTATGGTTTGTTTACATGCTGTGTAATCCTCCACTGACGGTCGCGGTTTGGAGAACCTGTTTAGAAGCTGCAGATCGCTCGGTTCCTATTCGATTGATCTAACACCGGGCCCATTTAGCACATAAATCCATAGGATTAGACACTAAATTAGTCCATCAGCCAGTCATCATATAGAAATAAAAACTCTCCGGAGTGGAGCGCAGCGCAGCAGCAGCTGAGGCACAGCTCTGTGCGCTTTGCGGGACTCTGTATAATATTAACGTTCATTATGATTTCATGAGAGAGAGAGATGAGGTGTTCACAACCTTCCCCATCGTAAATCCTAATATATAGCAGGGGTCCCGTTAACCGGAAATTTCCCGCATTTAACCTTTTAAAAAATTTTTTTTTTTTTACTTTGACGGAAAGATCTGAAGGGCGCTGGTCATTCTGACAGGTTTGCGCACGAGCCTGCCTGTCCATACCGTCATAGGAAATCACTGAATTGTTCCCTCTAATAATTTGAACCAAGGATGCAGAAATAGTGCAGCATCTCCACCAATACCTGCAGCCCAGACTGAGGTTCTGTGCTGCTGTGTGCAGACCTGTGATCCAGACGTCCTGCGCTCTGCAGCAGAAGAACACTGGTCCTCCAGAGCACATCAGGTGTCAGACCCGAACCGCTCAAACGCCCCTTTGCAATCCGGTGCTCAGTGCGCGATCAGATATGGATTAACTACACTTCCTGTTGTAATGCGCCCTCAGAGTAGCGTTATAGGCTGTGGAGGTTTGTTGACACGCAAAATCTGCTCCGCGAGCTGCGCGCACATAGAACTGGACTCCAAACGCGAGGAATTACACAGCATTAAACATCAGCGCCAGGTCCA
>SSNR01000053.1:922200-959246 GCA_006937965.1 Callopanchax toddi | reverse complement strand
CCCCCCAAGTATCTCAATGAAAACTATGTGAACCCCTCATCTCTCTCTCACTGTCTCTCATGATCTCATAATGAACGTTAATATTCTGTAATCAGAGTCCCGCAGAGCGCACAGAGCTGCACCTCGCTGCGAGGCGCTGGACTCCAAACGGAGTTTTTAGAAATGTCTATAGGATGACTGGCTGATCGACTAATTTAGAGTCTAATCCTATGGGTTTATGTGCTAAATGGGCCCGGTGTTTGAGCAATAATGCTACTGAAAATGTAATTATCATTTTTAAAATTAATAAGTGACGGATAAAAATAGATTATGACCGGATTTTTTAAACCCTGTCAGTCAAAATGACGGAAAACCAAAAAGTCTAGCGCGACCTCTGATATACAACAACCTTTTTTAAACCCGATCCTTTCCTTTTCGTAATTTGGACATGATTCTGTGGTCCATCTCGCAGTAAGGTTTTACCGTCAAATACAGCTACAGGAAACGAAAGACAGTACATCCGGTCTCAAACCCGGAAGTTAGCATTTTCTTGTGCACAGGGTCTATTAGGGATTCTCCAATCACGTTTTCTGCTTCCGATCACCGATACCTGCCACATGGATTAACTGTAAATTTCACATTGTGGTAATGATGACTTTATCAGAGGGTTGTCTTTAGTTTTCAGACTCGTTAATGTTTAAATCCCTAAAGTGGTTTTATTTAACAAAAACATGATGAAACAGCCCTATGGGATAATGTGAAATAAACAGTAGAGAAATGAAGTCATTTTAAGGCAGATTTAATCCATTACAGATAAACTGGATGCTACAATCACTTTTTGACAGCTAAAAAATCAGCTTGAAGTTATTTAATGTAAAAAAGAGAGTTGATGCTTTAATCAGGTGACCTGTAAACTAAATGTAATCCTTTACTGTCAGGAGATGAGAAGGTTTCTACAGTCAAACTATTAAAACAGAGTGAGCCTCAGAAAACAGCTGTAAAGTTAAAGGAAACAGACCTCTGATTACAGATCAATGTGTTTTAGTGTTAAAATGTTTCATCCTGATAACTTGATCAACCATCAGAGGTTGTTAAAATGAGCTCAGAGCTCATCTGGGGGTTCTGGTTTGTGACTCAGGTCTGGGTTTATGAGGGAAGTTCTGACAGGTTTAGTATTTCTTGTTAGGTTAGTAACAGCTGATCCAAACAGTAGATCAGCTGTTACTAACCTTAAACTCTAGACTTGAAGTATCACGACTCTTCAGCCTCATGAACACACATACCGGTATTATGAACCCTTTGGCAGAATTCAAATGAGCCATATTAATCTAGATTAATTTCAAAATTAATCTAGATTAATCTAGATTAAAAAAATTAATCTATGCCCACCTCTATTATATATATATATATATATATATATATATATATATATATATATATATATATATATATATATATATATATTTCCAATCTTTATAGAAATCTATTGTTTTTATCCTTATAGGAATATATACAGTATGAATGGCGCTGAAAGGGGTTTATAGGAATTTGCCAATCACGTTTTTTTTTTACGGAAATTGGCCGATTTTGATTGGTGGCCGATCGATCGGAACGTCCCTCGTTTTTTATCAACTATATTAAGCTTAATTATAGAATTCCCCTAATTATACAGTGGGGCAAAAAAGTATTTGGTCAGCCACCGATTGTGCAAGTTCTCCCACTTAAAATGATGGCAGAGGTCAGTAATTTTCATCATAGGTACACTTCAACTGTGAGAGACAGAATGTGAAAAAAAATCCATGAATTCACATGGTAGGATTTTTAAAGAATTTATTTGTAAATTAGGGCGGAAAAAAAGTATTTGGTCACTTCAAACAAGGAAAATCTCTGGCTCCCACAGACCTGTAACGTCTTCTTTAAGAAGCTTTTCTGTCCTCCACTCGTTACCTGTATTAATGGCACCTGTTTGAACTCATTATCTGTATAAAAGACACCTGCCCACAGCCTCAAACAGTCAGACTCCAAACTCCACTATGGCCAAGACCAAAGAGCTTTCGAAGGACACCAGGAAAAGAATTGTAGACCTGCACCAGACTGGGAAGAGTGAATCTACAATAGGCAAGCAGCTTGGTGTGGAAAAAATCAACTGTGGGAGCAATTATCAGAAAATGGAAGACATACAAGACCACTGATAATCTCCCTCGATCTGGGGCTCCACGCAAGATCTCATCCCGTGGGGTCAAAATGATCATGAGAACGGTGAGCAAAAATCCCAGAACCACACGGGGGGACCTGGTGAATGACCTGCAGAGAGCTGGGACCAAAGTAACAAAGGTCACCATCAGTAACACACTACAACGGCAGGGAATCAAATCCTGCAGTGCCAGACATGTTCCGCTGCTGAAGCCAGTGCATGTCCAGGCCCGTCTGAAGTTTGCCAGAGAGCACATGGATGATACAGCAGAGGATTGGGAGAATGTCATGTGGTCAGATGAAACCAAAGTAGAACTTTTTGGTCTAAACTCAACTCGTCGTGTTTGGAGGAAGAAGAATACTGAGTTGCATCCCAAGAACACCATACCTACTGTGAAGCATGGGGGGGGAAACATCATGCTTTGGGGCTGTTTTTCTGCTAAGGGGACAGGACGACTGATCCGTGTTAAGGAAAGAATGAATGGGGCCATGTATCGTGAGATTTTGAGCCAAAACCTCCTTCCATCAGTGAGAGCTTTGAAGATGAAACGTGGCTGGGTCTTCCAACATGACAATGATCCCAAACACACTGCCCGGGCAACAAAGGAGTGGCTCCGTAAGAAGCATTTGAAAGTCCTGGAGTGGCCTAGCCAGTCTCCAGACCTCAACCCCATAGAAAATCTGTGGAGGGAGTTGAAAGTCCGTGTTGCTCGGCGACAGCCCCAAAACATCACTGCTCTCGAGAAGATCTGCATGGAGGAATGGGCCAAAATACCAGCTACTGTGTGGTCAAACCTGGTAAAGACCTATAGTAATCGTTTGACCTCTGTTATTGCCAACAAAGGTTATGTTACAAAGTATTGAGTTGAATTTTTGTTATTGACCAAATACTTATTTTCCACCCTAATTTACAAATAAATTCTTTAAAAATCCTACCATGTGAATTCATGGATTTTTTTTTCACATTCTGTCTCTCACAGTTGAAGTGTACCTATGATGAAAATTACTGACCTCTGCCATCATTTTAAGTGGGAGAACTTGCACAATCGGTGGCTGACCAAATACTTTTTTGCCCCACTGTATATTTATAGTAAAAATCATGACTTTACTTTTACTTGGTATATTGACTTAAATCTTAAAGGAATTTTGTGTTAACAATTTGTTTTTAACTAAATCACAAACTGCTCCATCAACCATTACTTCAGAATAAGGCAGAGGCTTAAGAGACACTGGTTTGGTTCTAATCAGCTGATGGAAAGTTTGTTCAGCAGAAGTCTGTTCGTGCCAATATGGCAAGCTGTTCTATCGTATAATCAAATAAACTTGGAAATCTCTGCGGCAGGTCATTTGTGTACCTATTTATTTATCTAAAAGTAATTTTCCCACACTATTAAATCAGCTAGCTGAGGTGTTTAGTGTGAAGGTTTTACTTTATTTAGTTTTTCCACATCATGAGATGTTATTCAGTCTGTTTGACTTTATTTGTTGCATCCAGTCCAGGTCAGATTAAAAAGAGACTTCCCGAGAAACGAGCCAGAACTACTTCTCTCATTTGATTACGTTCAGAACAGGAGAAAAGGCATGGTAAGATCGGCATGTGTTCTCGCAAACACTGCTCCAAACCTTTCTGCCCTCTCCTTCTCAGAAATGCTGTTTTATTGAAAGACGCAGAATACAAAATAGATAAGACATGATCAACAATCAGGGGAGGACTTCTCTTTCTTGTAAAAGTGAAGGGAACAGATATCCCACATTCACAGGGCAGAATGTTCTGACACTCTGAGAGGAACTTTCTCAAGGGAAAGTTAAGATTATAATGTCCCACTTTCAGACTTGGCAAATATAAAAAATACCTAACACAGTCCTTTATAGAATATTTTATATTCAGAGATAGATCTATCTTTCTGGAGGTGACCTAAGTTTTAGTTTGACCCTTGACCTTTAGGACTGTTTACAGTTTGGATTGGATGGAAAAACAGATTAGGGTGACTTTTTATTTTATAGTGAAGCAACCAGCTGACAGATCCTGTCTTGTAACACGACCTGCTGCTGCTGATCAAAGTTATTGTGTTTAAAAATATTTTAAAAAGACTAAACTAGTATTTTACTTATTATACTGTAGTACCAAACCACAATTTAGTACTAGTACTTGTATCAGTATTCTGTATCGGCAAGTACTCAAATGTAAATACTCGTACTTGTACTCAGAAACAATCTGGTATCGGAGCATCCCTAGTAATGGCACAACTGGAACATGACAGAAGCAGGTAGACCTAAAAATATATAAACTTTAAATGTTTGGAAGCACTTTATGTTAAACAACACAAAGAAGTTTGTTACCTGCAACAACCTTGTATGGCATGAGAGTACTACGGTGATGATGCAGCATCTTAAACGCAAGCATGTTGGAGTCATCAACGTTTCCCTAGGACTTTTAAAATTTTCCCCAGATTTATCCGATCAATCGGTTAATCGTGTAGAGACCCCATCTAATTAATCAATTATCAAAATAATCGTTTGTTGCAGCTCTAGTGATCAACAACAAATGTGTTTTGCTCGTGGTTTAATTATTTTTTATTCATTTTTAACTTCAATTGATTTTGTCTGTGTTTTATGTAGCTGTCTTTTATCATGTACAGCACTTTAGGTTGCATGAACAATAGTAAATGTGCTTTACAAATAAACTTGACCTTGACCTTAAAGCATGTTACACAAACATACATTGCACCAAAGCAAAAATGTCCAGAAAACAAAAAGATTTGAACTACCCAATTCAGTTCTAATTCTGGGGATCGACATTTGCAGGGCAACACTAAAGAGCAGACATGACGGTTTTGACCATCATTTAAATACATTCACAGAGAAAAGACTTGTAGACAAGACATCCATTGAGTAAATCTGTGACTTTGCAGAGAGGGCAAAGAAACCACCGCATACAGAGAGCAGTGATGAACACGATGACCCATACCAGTGATAAAACCTAGTGCATTGTGGGTCCAGTTTCCAGCTGCCCTCATAAAGACCAAATCAGCATAATCTAACAAAAATAGAACGGTTGTACAGATTAGAGGTTCTTTGCCTTCAGAGAGAACAATTATTTAATCCTATTAAATAAAAAATGGAACTTAAAAAATCTAGTCTGTAGCTAATAACTCTAATTATAATAGTAATGATTACAGACAGTCAAACTAGCAAATTCAGTTCTGCTGTTTGTCTTAATATTTTCAGTTGATAGGAGCACTGTTTTTGTACTTAACTAAATAAATAGCTTTTAATCTTTCTTCCTAATAATCATGAGATAAAATGTCTAGTGTTTTATTCCTATGCTGAAGTAATTTAAACTTGCACCCAAACACAGCTCATTTTGCCTAAAGATAACAGATGTAGTGCTGTCAGTGGTTAAAAGGGACATTCTTTGGTTGAATGATCTTGCAGAAGTTGGTGTTGCTGCTTAAGGTTGTTGTAACTTTTCTTAGCCAAGACCAGCCTCTGACTTCCTGCCACCCTTATAAATTGTAGCTCATCGAACAAGTGACACTAACCTTTTTTAGTTCCTTCCATTGCAAAATATCAGTGAACATGACTACAATATCAGTAAAGATATTCTGACTGTGCAAGTTTAAAACATACATCAGGTTGTTTGCAATCATAGTTGATGCAGTGTATTTTTCCTCCTAAGAAAATAATCCAGTTCCTTAGAGAATTTATGTTTTAGTCAAGGAATTTCTTTAAAAAAAAAAAAAAACCAAAGCATTTTTAACTTACTAGTTAAAATGGGAAACTCACTCAGAGGGAATCTGCTGCTTTTAGTTTTCGTCTTCACATTTTGTGTAATGTATTTATTGTAGCTATTTTAAGTTGATGCCCTCATTTTACTTTTTACAGACAAAGCAACAAGGTGATAAAGCAGTTGTTTTTAAGACTCCTTTGTTATTTTGTATTAACCTTCTTGATTTCAAACCCATTAATTAGGGGTGCAACGGATCGTCATCGATCCATGATCCGTACGGATTGTGCTCTATAGATCGGGACACTTGTGGTCCGCGGATCAGGCAGCGCTTGCGGTTTGCTAAATCATCCCTGAAATCTTGTGCTGTAGGGTTGGGCGATCAGACGAATGTATCGACCATCGGCGATGGGCTCAGCCAATCGCCTCCCGTTTTTCAAGAACGATTTTTTGTCCCACTATAAATTAATTTCTTAATTATTAACAACGTTTGGTTGAAGTTAAAGGACGCAGCCCACGTAAAAATAATAAATGATGCTCTTTTTAAACGTTTCACGCAAACTCCTCCCAGCTGCAAGCAGCCGCTTCCTTTTTCCTCCTCCTCCCCCCGAGAGCTGGCGGAGCAGCGGTGTTTACTCACTCCGCAGCAGACAGACAGAGAACGGCAGCAGCTTGTGTTAAGAAAATAAATGTATCTAAATAATATCTATGTTGTGGTGGGGAGGAAACAATCAGAGGCTGGCTTTGTTCCAGTTAAACCGTGTTGATGTGTCGGCTACCGGTGCTAGGAATATTCAGCGAGTCATAACACCGATCTGGTGTTCAACTGTCTTCAGCTAAGTCTGATAAACGACAAAAACAAAATGAAACTAAAACTGAAATATGAATAAAAACCCCTTCAGTGAACGTCGCTTCCATAAAATAAATCTCCGCTGCAGTTTGAAGTCTTTTGCAGTGATTTTGGTGATGGAGCAGCAGCAGCTAGCTGCTAGCTCTGTGTTAGCATAGTTAACACACAGCAGAAGGGTAAACACTTGATGTTGGAGCTCTTTGCTGCCACTAGACGTCTGTTTAAAGCCAAAGTAGCCCCAAACAGGCGACTCTGTGTTTTTTACAATAATTTCCTCAATTTTGGGACTTCTGAGTTCTAATTTGGCAAATCCATCAGTGTGTGTTTACATTGCTCCGCCTGCAAATATGTCAACATGTCACCTGCGCGAATAAATCGCCCATCGTCAATTTTTGGACTGAATATGGACGATTGGAAAAAAGTAACATCGCCCAACCCTATTGGGCTCGTGCTCTCTGAATCTGCTGATGATTCCCCTCTGAGAAAGGTGTTCGTTTTGCCATCTCGTAGAGAGGTTCACTCTATCGGACTCAGTCATTTTAGTTGGCCAGAACGAAGGATCCCTGATTGATATCTGATCCATTCTCTGTCAGCTGCATCATTCTCCTCTCTGATGGAGCAACCAGACTCATCTCATTTCTGTCTAAGATAACGTGTTGTGTTGGACTTTTATACGAGCTGATGAACGTTAATATTATAACCGGTGTTCAGTCAGGAGCGCACAGAGCAACACCTCGATCATCACACCCCCCACCTGCTGCAGCTCTGACCACAGGGAGTGGATTGTCTGACAGAAACCAGGTTATTGTTCTGTCTGACCCCTGAGAGGTGCATATAAGTCTTTCCCCCATTAATTAGTTTTTATACAATTCAAAATTTTATTTAAGCATCAGATTGACATCATGAGTTAAATGTTGTTGGTGTTTAATGAGCACTGAGCGGTAAAATGTTGCACAGTGTTCTACAAAATAAATAGAGAGCAAAGATTTATTTTCTTTTTCTACCTGCTGATCCGAAAAATGATCCGATCCGTTGCACCCCTATACCATTAATCAACCTGACTAGGCGGAAATTAGAACCACGGGTTTTAAACAATTTAAAAAGAAACTTAAAGGAACTGTTTTTAATAAGGTGAAGCCTTTAGCACAAATAAAAAGCTAACAGATGACTGGTTACCAAAATAACATGGAAATTACCAAAAGGACCCTCTGTAGTTTAATTTGACAATGTGACAGCAGCAGCCTGACAGGGAGGAAGAACAAAATAAAACACTCTGGTTCTGGTCTGACTCGGGTCCAGTCAGAGCTGGACTGAGACGGAAAAACGTCGTGGCAGCCCAGCATGATCTTACAGGTCATGTTCAGTTTCTGTCCGGGGGGGCTTCAGGGCTGTAAGCCGTGTCACCTGTCACTCGGAGCCACGCACCGCTCCAGCGATCTGCAGCTGGAGGAGCAAAAATGAAACAAGCCGCTGTGAGGACGACTCATTGCGATCCGCTCCGGACCAGCTCAAAATCACGAGCAGAGATAGTGAAATGAGTCCACACCGTAGACATGCTGGCTCTTAAAGCCTGAAACCCACCGGAGACATCAGCGCTGCAACGTGGATGCGCCACGGTTTTGGCGATTCACAGGACTTGCGACATGGCGCAGCGCTGATGTCTCCGGTGTGTTTCAGCCTTAAGCCTCAAACACACCAGAGACGTCAGCGCTGTGCCGGATGCGCCATGATTTTGGTGAGTCTTTTACTCTCAGGACCCGTTCCTGAAGCAGTGTGCCATAGAACGCTGCATGCAAAATTGCCTTTATCCTTTTCTCACGTGCTGGCTGCGCTATTTGCTCGTGACATCACGGTTTTGGCCGTGTTGTTTCTGTGATTTGGGCGTTTCGGCTGAAAACCGAAAGTGCACTTTTGGGTCACTTTTGACCAAAGATTTTTGGTGGCTGAATATTTGGTGCATCCCTAGTCATTACTCATTAAAAGACTGGCTTTCTCTCGTTCTGTTTTGCTGCAGCCTACAGATGAGTTGCGCGCATTGATTGTTACATGAAAAAAAGTTGCACGACTGGTGACCACATAATCACGCGACACAACGAATCGGTGACAAAATTTGTTACCAACGCATTTTATCATCGAATTTTATCGACTTTATTAATTCTTTGTTGCAGCCCTGACGTATTTAAAAGTTATTTTGTTAAAGTCCAACATACTCTGAAAACAGAACTGACTCTTACTTAAGTGGGAGGTGAGTGAAGCACACATTAAAGTTTTCAGAAATAATAAAAGAAATAGTATCTAATATCTGACATGATCCTAAAGAGGGACACTAATATCTTGTGTTTGGGACTGAACAGAACACGTTGACTCCTTCAGTCAGATCAGGTTCCCTTCCGGTGTGTGTTGTTCTTTTTATTTTTTTATGTTGACACATACCATCTCTTCTTTTTGATTCACTCTTGTTTTCCTCATTTCTCACCCTCATATTCATTCTGAGTGTAAAAAGTCATCTAAATCATTCTCAGATTTCCATACACTCTGTTTTCTCTGGAAGTTTATTTTATGTGTTGTCCATTATTTATTACATGTCAGTCCCTGTCTTTGTCCCTTCCTCTTTTGGCTGTTCCATTATCTTTTTCCCTCACAAAGAGAAGTTACTGATTCCCTGGCTGCCCTTCAGGCTGTTCCTCCCCTCCTGTTTGTTAAAGAGGCGGGACGCTCAGGAGGAATCAGTTCCTTCTCTCAGTCTGCCTGAACAGAACCACTCTGTAGGACTATGGACTCCCTGGGACAGAGGGTTATCTGAGAGGGATCTCTGACTTTAAAGGAGTGTCTATCCTTGTTGGACCTGTAGCGTCCAGGTTTCTTGTGGGTTTGAGTCGTATTTTTGTCTCAGCAGGATGGCAGCTCCATCTCTTCTTCTGTACATTGACAGGTAGGGTATTTAGCACATTGATTTTCCAGTGACCTGTAGAGTAACTAGATACTTGATTAACACATTATAAAGTAGTTGTCCAGAGCTGAATCTTTCTGATTGACTGTTAGAGAAGATCGCCTGCAGCAGTAATCCATCTTCCTCACTGGTTTCTAACGTGTGAAAATTTGTGTTCTCCACCTTCCTTCTTGTTCTGTCTTGTTTGGTATTTCCGTACCGGTTGTCCTGATTGTCAGCTCAACCATCTGTGCCTCTGGGACATTTAATCACCTTATTTTATGACATCAAGCTTGAACAGCCGATTTGTAAAGTCCTGATTCTGAGACCTAATGAATCAGACTGGATGTACAAATGTGTCTGGTTGGACTTTCTAGTCGTTCCGCTTGAGCACTCGATCATAGCCGCAGCCCTTCAGCTTACACGTTTAAGCACATTTGGCTTGGACTGAATGCAAATCGTGTTTGTGCTTTGTGTTTGATGGCACAAAACCAAAGCAGAAGACAAAATGTTCTGTTGAGCTGCAGAGTGTTATGTCACTCAAGACTAAAAGTCAGGACTTGGTTATTGAAGAGAAAGTACTTTGGCCTTGGCTCTGCTTCACTCTTATCACAGAGGGTCACTCAAGTTCACCACTCCCCACTGAGAGTTTACTTTGTCATCTAAGAATAGCATTGTTTGATGCTCAAGGCCAGAATCAGGTCTTTGGGTCTTGTCTTGTTAGCAAACCATTTTGCTTCGGCTTGGATAAGATTTCAACCTTTCACTTGTGTTTTTGTTCTTAAAGCTGATGTTTCTGTTTTCAGAGGATGGAATTTGGCTACAGCAGATATTCCCGTATTCAAGTGATGACTTCCTCTACAATCAAGTCTAAAATGTTACTCTACGAGTTTTACTATTCTATTTCTATTTATGGAGCTGCATAAGAAATAGTGTTTGAATGTTTTTGTACCTCGTGGTGTTTAGATAAGGACTGAGATCCTGTCAGGAAGCAGTCGGGTTTCACAAAGAATAAATAAAGACAGGAATTCTTCAAAGGATTCTTAAAAGCGCTGTAAAGGCTTGAATTTTAAGTTTTAAAATAAAAGTTTGACACTAGGACTGAAATGATTCATCAATCCATTCAAAAAATTTGATTACCAAAAAATCCTGGAGGCAAATTTAATAGAATGGAGGCTTCGTTTGAACCAGGTGGCTTTACGTTACTCAGTGATCACTTGTATCATGAGTAGAGTTTTTGGATGAAGTTTGTTTTATCAACATTACACTTTCTTTTTTATAGAATCAGGAGATGTTCTGTGTTTCAAGCATAAAGCTTGGTACATACTCCCCCAAAAACAAAGCATTTGTTTATTTTCACTTTGGCAATAACAGTAATAAAGTTTGTTTTGGTCAGGATGTTTTGTACTTGATGAGAAACTCAAGTTCAGAGCTCCCCTAGAACTTCCTCACTAGTCCCGCCCCCTGCAGCAGTTGGCTTTTCTGTTCTATGCCTATACCTACTCAGTGACCAGTCACACAATGCTTGTCAGACACCACACAAAAACAAAAGTTCTTCTAAGACAAAGGAGGTCTGCAAGAAAAATTACAATTGTCTTCTCGCCAACTTGGAGATATGAAAAATTGTAATGGTTCTTACTGAGTCTGTAACAGCCTTAAAGAACTGACCCCCCTTCAGGCTGATTCAGTGGTAAAGAAATATTTCCACAAGAACCACAGAAAGTTTTGGATTAATAAAGGACAAGATGTTGTACTCTGGCAAACCAAACATTGAGTTTTCAGGTAATTCTCTCACTCACATGTGTACCTGTCCTGACTTTATCTTGAATAGAAGAAGTCATAAACTTCCTGAAGTCTGGTTGCTGAACCGAGCTGTAACATATGGTGTCTGGTAGCTGTATCCATACAGATAAATGTTCTGGAAAGAGTTTTAAATAATAAACAGGCTGAATTAGGCTTGGGTGATATTATGGTAATACTGTATACAGCTGGGGATTAAAAATAGCAGCGGTATCAGTTTCAGTACCGTTATGAGAAAAATACATGGTCAGGGCGGGACTGCCGGTGAGCTGATGATAACTTCAGGCCGGTCTGTATCAGAACGGGTTAGTGGAGCAGCTCGCTAGCTGTGCACCTACTTTTAATCAGCACTTCTTTGTTGCGACGCAAGCTCATACGGCCACGGGTGTGTTTGCATGCGCTTACAGTGCTTCAGTCAACAGCGGGACATGCCTCCCCCCGGGACAACCCAAAATGTGGCTGTTTGAACTGAACATCAGCTGTAAGTACTCATGTTGGGAGCCATGACCAAAAATGCCATGGTCTGGAAATGGACCTGGCTGCCTCTGGACTGGTCATCTGGCATCTAAATCCTCAGTGGACCTGGAACTTTGAGCTGGACTGGACCTCTGGAACCACTCGCGGTCTGAGCTGCTTCCTGCCCCTTTGACCAAAAAGCTTGCACCCTCCGCTGGAAAAACTAGGGCGCGATAATAAGACGACCCCGCCTTTTCAAATTATTTTCAATGAAAAAAACCTCGTCTTATATGCGGGCAAATATGGTATACCACCACCCTAACAAGTGGAGTCTCGAGAAACAGAATGCAGTCCTCTGACCAGAGCAATAGTCAGATCAGGGGAGACACTGCTGCAGAACTAGTTAGCTAGTTAGCTATCTTCAGGTAGCTAAAACCACTTTAGCTCAAAAAAGTAATTCTGTTGCAAATTAATATATGTTGATATGAGAGTTTTTTTTTTTTTAACCGAACAGTGTCCTGATCACTTGATGGACTCCATCTATTGGACCAACTGCTAGCTTGCCTGTCAGCTCACCAGCCCACCTGCTAGCCTAGCAGGCTGTGTTCAAATTTAGCAGCTGTATCCTTCTGTGGCCGCATTTGAAGTCGGATTATGTCACAGCAATGCAATGAAGGCTGTCCAAATTTGAAGACCCCTCCAAATGCGGCCCACATATGCATCCTCCTCTTACCTGAATCTGAAGGATGGTCTTGTGTGTCCTCATTGCAGGCCAGAGGGGATTTTTGTTCTTGTAACAATGGCGTGTGAAGCGGGCGATGGAGCAGGAGGATTACAGTTCCATACTGTGTGACCCTGCAGCCTCTGTCAAACAAGTGACTCATAAAGGGAGACAGGTCATCGTCCATCATATTTGAGACATTAATAGGCTTTATGCACAGAGTACTTAGTAGAACTTCCGGTTTAAAATTAACTCGTGGGACCATTTCTGGTTCCATTTGAAACGTGAAGATTTCCAGAGTTAGAGTGCATTTCCAGCTAAAGATATTGTTTATAATCAAAACGAGTAATAGTATAGTATAGTACAGTATGATATATATATTATAGCACTAAGAAATTAAGCCTTCATATAAGTATCAGCGGACGGGAAGCCTCGACAGCTGAACACTGCTGTGTTCCGTTGTGTACCGCATCAGCTGAATAGAATGCATCAGTCCGTTTCCACACATTTCCACTGAATAAATAACTACAAAAAGGAAGGATTGTGAACTTAAGAAGAGAAAACGTGATCATTTCTAACCACACCATGTCTGCAGTCGACACTTTGCAGCACAGTAGTCAAAGAGCCGAGTGGAGGAGGCTAAAGGAGGAGGTGCGGCGCCGTTCGTGTGTTATTTCACTGGAACAACTATTCTTTTGGTGAATGAAGACTTGGTGTTTGATAACGTACAGCTAGACCAGAGAAAGTTGAAAGTTGGGAAGCAGTTGGAGCCCACGATCACGGCTATATAGATTTGTCTCACTGGTTTTTGATGATGGAAGCTACGAGCTAACGCTGTTAGCTTACCTTCAATTTCATGACTAAAGCTGGTTATATACAGCTTAAAGTCCTTCACCCGCTTGCTCACAGATGTCTCTGTGTGTTTTTCAAAAATCCGGTGGACATCGTCTACCGTGATGCGCGGCAGGTCTTGAAGAAAACGGGTACAAAAATCAATTTTGTCCAGTTTGTGTGGGAACAGCGTTGAACCGGAAGGGAGGGGCAGAGTCTATCGCAACCAGGAAGTGACCGTGCATAAACCCTATTCTGTCTGATGCTGTCAGGAATAGGGTTGGGCATCGTTTGAATTTGAATGATTCCGGTTCCGTTTCCGATTCCTCATTTCGATTCCGGTTCCTATCGATTCTCGATTCCGATTCTTTCAAGAGGCAGGGTCCAAAAATTTTACATGTTTTAATGAGCCATCTAACCAGAGCTCTTACTTGATGAAATAATCTGAACTTCCATGAATTTTAATTCTAATGAACAATAACATCACCTTAATTTAGACAAAAACATGTTTTTACTTTTTCAAAAAAAAAAAAAAAGACTTGTAGCATAATCAGATTGTTTCTGACCAGAACTTCCAGACCTCCTACTCTCAACCCAAGGTTTAAAACTGAAGGAGGCTCTTTAATGGGAGACAATGAGTCTTCAAAATAACTGGAAAATTCAGCTTTTTTCAATTCAATCTGAACATGATCATGTCCAGGATGACAGAGAATCTACTCCAACACGCTGAAGCATTCTGTCATCTGAAACTTCAATCTAGCTGCTGTCAGTAACAATAAAACAGATTTAAAACATTAAAACTCTAAGCAGATTAAATAGTTCAGAAAAAGCAAAATAATAATATTAATCTCACAACAATGTGTGTTGTACGATTATTATTATTACTAATATTAGGTTCATTTATTTATCAGCCATATCAGGTCCTAGAGGGCTGAACCCAGCTTCTCATCTGGAGGACTTTCATTATTTTACAGTTTATTTGTTCAGCGTTCTGATGGTCAGCAGGCTAATATTGAGTGAGTGTAGCTGCGTCTGACTGTTGCTCCGTGTGATTTCTGCAGTGAGACATGAAAACTAACCTCCAGGTCGCGCTAGACTTTTTGGTTTTCCGTCTTTTTGACTGACAGGGTTAAAAAAAATCCGGTCATAATCTATTTTTAGCCGTCACTTATTAATTTTAAAAATTATAATAATTACATTTTCAGTAGCAATATTACTCTAACACTGGGTCCATTTAGCACATAAACCCATAGGATTCGACTCTAAATTAGTCGATCAGTCGATCATCAGATAAACATTTCTAAAAACTCCGTTTGGAGTCGAGCGCAGCACAGCAGCAGGTGAGGTGGTCCTCTGTGCGCTCTGTGGGACTCTGATTATCGTATAATGTTAACGTTCATTATGAGATCATGAGAGAGAGAGAGAGGGATGAGGGGTTCACATATTTTTCATTGAGATACTGGGGGGGGGGAACCTGAACCTGACGCTGATGTTTAATGCGGACCTCCTCGCGTTTGGAGTCCAGTTCTATGTGCGTGCGGCTCGCGGAGCAGATTTTGCGTGTCAACAAGCCTCCACAGCTTATAACGCTACTCTGAGAGCGCATTACAACAGGAAGTGTAATTAATCCATATCTGATCGCGCACTGAGCACTGGATTGCAAAGGGGCGTTTGAGCGGATCAGGTCTGACACCTGATGCGCTCTGGAGGACCAGTGTTCATCTGCTGCAGAGCGCAGGACGTCTGGATCACAGGTCTGCACTCAGCAGCACAGAACCTCAGTCTGGGCTGCAGGTATTAGTTGGTGGAGATGCAGCACTATTTCTGCATCCTTGGTTCGAATTATTAGTGGGGACAATTCAGTGATTTTCTATGGACAGGCAGGCGCGCGCGCAAACCTGTCAGAATGACCGGCGCCCTTCAGATCTTTCCGTCAAAGTAAAAAAAAAAAACAGTTAAATACCGGAAATTTCCGGTTATCGTGACCCCTGCCCCAGCCACACCTTTAAATTCACCGTGTTGATGTATTTTAACGAGCTTCCTCCTGTATTTCCACGGTAGTTTTTGTTGCAGGATGCAAAGTTTAGATCACTCTGACGGAGTAAAGGTTCGGCAAATGTGTTTTCCTTTCAATTTCGGCGCTGAGCTCCGATACAACAACGAGGGGAGGAGAGACGCTATGCTGCACAGAGAGTCTGCAGGCTGCATTCAGGTGAACAGCTGTGAAATACGTTGTTCAGTCTTGACAGATGACGTTTTTTTTCATGGACATCACCTGATTCTGATCAGCAGCTGAAGCCACGCTGTAGAACGCCGGCTGCAGACCGCACATTTTACAATGAATGCGCGGTGACGTAGACGGATTCTTCTTCTCGTCTGCGGCCTGGGAATCGAAACTAGAATCGAAAATTTTAAATTTAAATTATCTCGGGAGAACCGGACAGCTAGTCCCGGTTCCTATCGATGCTCGATTCTCGATGCCCAACCCTAGTCAGGAAGGGGCTTATCTCACCCCACCAAGGAAGACAAAGAGATTCTCAATTTTTTTTTGATATGTTCAGTAGCTATTGGTAAGGCTAATCATTCAGTGACAAAAGATAATCAAATATCTTGGAGTAATAAAACCCCTTTAATCACAAACAGAATGAGGAAATGTACCTGCTCTTGTTGTTATTGTTTTTACCTGCTCTCATTTGCTTTGTGCTCTTCAGCATTAGGAAAACACACAGAACTGATGCAAAATGTACAAAGCTGAGGTGGAGGGTTTGTTTTCAGGTTGTCATGGTGAATCACAAAGGTCCTCAACCAACACCGTTTTCACTGAGATTAGTCAGATTGAGCCTGTGGTTAGTTTCATCAGCTACAGGTGTCTGTAAACAGCTAGGAGTGTTTGACTAGAAAGGACTGGATCTCTTTTATCATACATGCTGCTGGTTTACATTTAAATAGTTTATGTTTGCTTGGGTTTTGCTAGTTGACTGTAAAGTGTGTTAATTGATGTTTTCCACTGCTTGTCCCGTGTTGTTCAACAAACAAAATCCAGTTAACTTTTTGGAATTCCTTTGTTTTCAGAAGAGACCCAAAACAAGATACATAGAACCAGAGGGACATCTCAAACTGCAAGGCTTTTTTTCTTCTTCTGCTGAACGGTACTCTTGTATACTTTTGTCTGAGTAATGGATACATTGGTCAGTTTATTTAACCCTTTATAGGACAAGTGACCTCATTTGTTCACTTGTGTTTATGTTACATTTTGATTTGCAACCTGAGCCTAAAACACTTACTTTTTTTTTACTTTTTAAAAGTTTTTGTAACAAAGCTTTAAGATGGGGAAAAAAGTTAATTAAAATTGAAGTGTAGAAAAAAAACAACTAAAAATAATAAAGTTTGATAACCTCTAAAATCACTTGATGGATAAAACTTAGATATTCAAATATTTCAGCGAATCCCCTTTAAATGCACACAAAGTAACCTTTTTATAATTCTTAATCTTATTCTTGAGCCAGTAAGTGCTAATATGACCTTTTACAGGGTTAATGAAAAGTCACTCCGCCCCATCTGCTGCGTGTGTCCAGAATACCACGTTTGCAACTTCAGAGTCTCTGGTCCAGTGCCCTGAAATCTAACAAAACCACGTAACTCACGAGAAGCAGTAATGCCTTACGGCAGTTTTTGTTTCCACCTCAGAACCTGTTCAGGACAGACGAGCTGAAGACACGGACATCATAGATATGAGCTAAGAGATCTATTGTATCGTGTTCATAATGGTGGAGCCTCCAGAGAAACAAAGAAAACCTTTATCTGATGATTGAAAACACGGGAGCACAGCAGGAGGGGGATGTCTCTGTTTTTATGACAGTGATTTATAATGAACACTAAGGGGTGCTAGAAACGAGCCAAAATTGCCTAGTGTGCCTTTAAATAAAGGGTTAATAGGACAATTTTCTTTTCTTTTAATTTATTTAACTTATTTCCTTTTTAACAACCTTTTCAAACTTTTTGTTTAAATCTTTTAAAACCTTTTTTCATAACAGTTTTGTCTTTGAATAAAAACACACATGGTCCTGTCCATGTCTGTAGCTGGTGTTTTTCCTTTGTGCCCTGTGTTTTTATTCTCCTCTCTGTCTCTGCCTTTCCTACAGGAGCCTGTTTGCCCGACGGGTGAAGGACAGTCCAGACCCGAGGGATCCTGGTTGGAAGCTGTTTGGGAAAGTCCCCCTGCGGGAAGGCCCCATCAAGGATCCCAAGAAAATACAAAAGGTAGAAGAAACTTTCACAAACAGTCCAGTGTTTTCATTACTCTGAAACTAAAGGTTGTTTAGTTTCCACCATCATTACGACCTCATGCTGCTGGGAAAAGTGGCAGCAGATCAGTAGAGGCCTTTTATCCTGCGATGCAACAAACACATTTTTCTTCATAAGTCATATCAGATAAGATGCTTGAAGTTATTTAAACTGTTGAATGGAGTTGGATCCACTTTTATATGGAGTGAAAGCTTTACATGTATTTCTTTAAAAGTTGGATTTGGTTGGACACATGAAAACTCCTCTAGAGATGGTAAAGGGATATTTGGTAGGTGAAATCTTTGGAAATGAATCAGTCCTGTGACCTGAGTAATACTCAGGGCTAGTTAGATCTGTGCAGCAGCTAATTTTGGGACATTTTAAATTACTCTTTCTCCAAAAACCCATACTGATACATTTGAACACCATATTACCTGTTGGTAAACCAATAGAATTTGACCATTTAGCATGAGACTGTAGTTATAGTGGCTATGCTTCTGCTGCAACGCGTACAGTAGCACTAGTAGTAAATGGTCTCATGACAAATTGAATGAATTTATAAAGCTCCTCAGATGAGAAGCAAAATGTTTTTAAAGAACCAAAGAAGTCTCGTTGTCTTCATTTGAACCCAGATTACCATGAGCTGGTAGAATGAGAAACTTCAATAAATATACAGGTTTTGAAACTGGTAGTATAGCAAACATGTTGCTATACATTTTTTGAACAAGAGTTCATTTAAATATCTGAAAATTAAGGCTGGGTGATATGGCCAAACTATCATATCCAGATATAGCTCATTTTATATCCTGATAACGATAAACATACGAAACATAGAACACCTGTTTGTGAATCTCCTCCTCCACTGTGGCCCAACATGCAACCTATAAATCAGGTAATATGACTTTAGTAATGTGTTTTCAGCTGGGCATTTCATATCTCGGTTCGAGTGTAACTCACTAAACTCACGTTTCTCCACCGTGTAGATTGGACCCATGTCTTATGTGCTTGGTAACAGCAGCAGTAGGGTTGTCACGGTATGAAAATTTACCTTCACGGTTATTGTGACCAAATTTATCACGGTTTTCAGTATTATCTCGGTATTTTTTAAAAGGATGTTGAATATGTTCAACCAGACAACTAAATAAACTCTTTTTATCAGGATAATATTGTCCTCAGCTTGTGTCCTTCCTGTGAGCTTTTCAGATTAGGGGAGATGTCATCAGGCAGTAATCATTGTTAAATTCATAATAATTCATAATCAATCAGCATTGGCGACTGTAGATCAGTTGACCAACACCCTATTGTACTGCAAGGGCCACCGTACTTGACAAAAACAACCTCGTTTCTATGATTACCCGTCGGACTTTAAGGTGGTCTCTGTACTGCTCCCGCTCCCCGCAGCATGGCTGATAAACCACCAGTTATTTTCTGCTAAGCTGGAGTTCTGGTGAACTTAATCTGACATGCCTCATTAAGCAGCATCAACAGCAAGCCCCATAGCCTCATTTCAATACGGGGCTCCGCGACTCGGTTTATGTTCTGACAGTGGCGCTCGTTGCTTCTCCTTCAACCCAAAGTCCTCACATCATGTATTTCAGCTAAAACGCTAAACGTTACCTTAATACGTTCTATTGCAGTGACTGTAGAGTTGATGGTCACACAGATGCGTCACGTGTTGCTTCCTTTCGCACTTTTTTCCAGCACGTTCGGCAAACAACTGTCCCTCTGCATTCTTCAAATATCCAAAATATGCCCATACTTCCGACTTTGTCTTCTTTGAGGACTGATAGATGCCCTCAGTGCTGTTTTCTCCTCTTTTCGCCGTCATTTTAGCTTTAGCTTAAGAAAGTTGTGGATTTAAACACTACAAAGTGCGCATGCGCAGAAGCTTCACCAGTGGGTACGGTAGCCGGGAAGCTAACCGTGCCAAAACCGCGAACGCGGTTAACCCACCGAGATAATATAGTTTTTTAAAAACATGACGGTAATAATTATTGTCAACATTTTTACCGGGGTTTACCGCGAAACCGGTAACCGTGACAACCCTAAGCAGCAGTAATCTTCCATCTGCGGGAGCTAGGAGCTACATGGTGTGTGATGAGTAGAAACCTGTTGCAGCATCTGGAGTTTATTATGAGTGCTTACTCCAACACTCGACACTGCTTTTGCAGCTTTTGCTCGTTGACTGTCTCTGTATTCTTTGTCGTTTGTTTTTAATAGCATGCTAGTAGGTACCATTCACTTACAGTGTTTTACGCTAAGCTAATGCTAAAGAAGTATTGCCGGAGGAGAATATCTGCCTGCCGGATCAGGAAAACAGCTGGGCTGTTTACAAATTGTTTTTACCCACTTATCTAACCCTGAGGAATATGGCAATAGACAAAAAATAACTTACCGGTGGAGTATTCCTTTTAAACTGAATGTTAAACATGTTTTTTTATGTTTGTGTTTCTAATGTTTGATTGTCTGGGGAAATAATGTCCTTAACTTTCTTATTCTTCTAGCTAAAGTCCACATCCATGCCAACAAATTTGCAAAACCAAAGCCCAAACCTCTATGTATTCAGGGCCCATCTGAGCTGCTGTTTGGACTCTAAAACTTTGCACGAACTCTAAAGTTATGAAGCATTATGAAAAGAATTTGATCTTTACACTTTTTTGTCTTCTGAACATTCTTAGTTTTGCATTTTGTATTCTCTCTCCTCGAGTACTATACAGCTTGTTATTTCATGTTTGTTAGTAAATTATTAAATTACTGATATCACTTTAATTTCACATGGAGACACTTTTGTTTTGTGTGTCATCCTAGAGAGGACATCGCTTCCACCCAGTGTGTTTAGTTAGTTTATCAGATTTGTATAGCATAGAGGTCTGAGCAGAACTCCCTTTTGGTGATACTTAGGGTCGATGGCTGTTTTTAGGACGCCATGTGCTGAAAAGCAAACAAACACTCACTGTTTGGTTTCAACAGTTCAGAGAAACATCCTGAGTGTTGACCCAACACGTTTCCTGTCTTTGTAGAAGGAAAAACACAGTCAGGGCTTGGGTAACATGACCAGTTCTCTCTTCGGAGTATGTTGAAATAAATAAAGCTACCGTAGATCAAATAAAAGGTCAGCACACACAGATAAACAGGTTTGTGTAAATATCTACTCAGGGTTTCCCCCAGTGCTTTATAAGCCTGGCTGCCCGCCAGGATTTCATCGGACCACCGCCAGGCTAAACCTCAGAGAAGTTGTACCCGAGAGGAAAGCTAACAGCTGCTAGAGCGGCTGCTAACGCTTTAATGGGATACTCCACCGCCAAGTTATTTTTTGTCTATTGCCATATTTCTCAGAGTTAGATAAGTGGGCAAAAACTATTTGTAAACAGCCCAGCTGTTTTAATGATCCAGCAGTACTCTTTTTGCTTTAGCTTAGCGTCAAACACTGTAAGTGAATGGTACCAGATACGTTGCCAGAAAAACGTCCATAAAACTCACTGAATGGTGAGAATAATTTGGCCTAGTGAGCTCAGTGAACATATCGACTGCAAGGGAAAATAAAAAGTAACACGAAGGAATTACATGGACTACTTTTATGACAAAGAGCAGCTGTAACCCTCCGCTGAACAGCGCAGCTCCGGTGAACAGCGCAAGGATATGACGCACAGTTGGCAAACAACATGTGTGAATACGTGTTTATGGAAGTAGGTGCCCTCAGCTCTTTTTTAGTAAAAGAACAAGATGTATAATCAAAGCTGTTCCTCCATTTGACACCAGGGAAAGAGCTAATTTCTTCTGTGTTTTTGTTTTTAAAGCCTGTTTATGTCTGGTTCCCTCAGCTCACTCATCGTCTCTTTTACACTTCACACTGCTTTTAAATGGTTTATGGTTGGCTGCCTATTTCTGTTGGTTTAAAAACAAACATTTGCTATTGTGCATAGCTGATGTCAGGTTGTAACCCTACACTCCACCTGAGGAGTCGGCTTAACAAGGCTTGGATTTCAGGCTTTTATTCTGCTGCTGCTGTTTAAAGGTGGAGTTTGTGTACCGTCTGTGTGGTGAATGATTGATTCTCCGTGGTTAATATTCTGCTCATTCTACTCTCTTTAGAGAAAAGCTGTTCATAGTTTTATTCTTAGTGTTGCTCTCAGGATTTAGTGCCATATTATAGCCCAGTTTTTCAGTAGCGATTTAAAATATAAAAATAATTGAATGCCATTTTTTGATGTAATGCTAGAGAATTAAACTTGTGGAGAAAGGATGGATTTATAGCTGCATAAAATACGTCCTTGCAATTATTCTAATGTGTTTTGATTTTGGCTCTAAATGACCACGAATAACAATAATAATTATTCAAATAATTTAACCACATTCCAGTTTGCAAGCATGCCTTTATTCTGCTTTTCCTGACATGACATGCCTTTCTTCCCCTTACTGGAGGCTGAGCTCATGAACAGTTTTTAGTGTACTGGTCTTGCCAGTTCTCCAGTGGAAATCTACTGAAGAACTGGCAAGTTGTGGCCGATCAGGTGATAGACAACACACGAAATTCAGATATTGTTTGGTTGAATCAAGCAGCATAACAAAGACTCATCAAAACGGTAGGGGTTTAAAAGGTCGTCATATTTTATGACTTTTTTTGAGCAACAGTCTGATTAGCCATGACTAATACGCCAGTCAGAGAACTACTTCCTGTTTCTGATGATTCTGCTCATTTTGTGTGATGCCACAGAAAGGTGTGGTGCCTACTGTAGTATTTAGATATATTAGCTGAGTTTATTACACTTTAAAACAACTGTTAAGCTTTACTTTTTGACTTTTATACAGTTTTTATTTACCTAATAGAGGCGTTATGAGGTTGTGAAGTCGCCAACTTACTATTTTTCTGTGATTCTAACTAAACGAGTTACAAATGTGCTTACATTAGCTTTTTATAGTGTTTGAACTTATCATTAGATTTAAATAAAACAGTAGAATGAAATCAAACATCAGGTTGGTAAAGGTGTTATAGGTAGTTTTCAAACAAGCTAGGTTTAGCTAGCTATTTTACACAAACACGTCTCAGAGCTCCCACCCCTCCCATTGGCTATAATCTCTAGGCCGTGCCTCCCCCAAACATGGGACCGCACATTGCCACAGTAACAATAGAGAGCAAAACACCAGCCGTTAAAACGCTATGCTAATGTTTAACTTGATTTTCCTCTTTCTACGTCCAAACTTTTTTAGTTCTTTTGCTAGCTGAAATGGGGTTTTTCTTTTTGGGGCTCTGGTATTTTTTTCTAAAATTGAAGCGCTAACAGCCGGCTGTTTCTGTCCTTCTCTCACTTCCGGGATGTTCTGCTTTAAAATGCTCCAGCAGCATTAATGGAGGATCCAAGCAGTGAGGAAGTGAGGTGCTTCAGAGAGACAGACAGACAGACAGACAGATTGTCCAATAGTTGCTTTTGGTCCAAAACGTATGATTGGCTGAGGTTTTTAGACAACTGTGAGGTAACCACCTTATTATCTTTTTTTAATTGCCACATTATATGTAGCTATACTGTTAGAACATTGTTAAGAAGCATGAAAAAAATGTTTTAAGCTAATTTGTTTTGCAATTGACCTATATCACCTTTAACGGAGCAGGTCTATACAAACAGGAGTTTTGTTTCTCCAGGTGTGGTTTATTTTTCAGTTAACAGCTGTTCAGGTCACAGCAAACTTTAAAATTAAACAACTTTTTTATACAGGTTTAATTTGCTGAATAAATGTTATTTTATGTTTTCGGTTTCTGACCCCTCACCTTTGAACTCCATACAGACTAAAACCAGAATGTAAACGTTGTTTTTTTTGTTTTTCTTCAAGCGAATTTTCCTAAAACATGAGTTTCTGTGTTAAATAATTTCATGCATTCAGCTGCTCTACAGCTTTCCTCCATTTCTTTAGCACTTTGTTTTGGTTCTTCTCCAGCTGTTCTGTTAGAGGCAGTGTCTTCTCATCACTTAGTTGAGCTGAGGGTGGTCAAAGGGGAGAAAATGAGGCTTGTGCTTACATCATGCAAATCTCTAAATTTACAGCTAATTAAATAACTCACTCACTGACTGGATTAACAGGGCAGAAGGTTTAGAGGAGGGAAACTTGATCTATTGCTCTGGGGTGGATTAGAGAGCCTGGCAAGGCAGAGCGGAGCACAGAACTTTCATCTCAGTGCCTGTGACTAACGGCGGTGCTGATTTGCTGACACACACAGCAGCAATAGATCTGATGCAGAGCGGATCAGTGTAGCGTCACTGCTCAGAGACACAGAGAGGGGGAGGAGGAGGAGACGGGGTTTCATGCTGCTGCTGCTGCATCCTTTGCAATGCGGGGTGTGTCCCTCCATCGGCAGCCTGCCTGTCCCTCTGCCCTCCTTTTTCAACTCCTGGGTGTCCTGTTACCAGGAGTGAGCCCTGTGGAGCAGCCGTGATGCTACGCTAAGGTTTGGAAATCTAACCCCCACCGGAGGACTGGCTGTCTGTAAGGAACCGCAGCGTTCATGGTGAGTGAGCCGCGGCGTTTTCAACATAACCTTCGTCCCTCTCCTTCTCTGGCAGAAACAGAGAATGGTCGTAGTCTGTGCTTGAAAGAGGCAGCAGAGGATGAGAATGGCTTCGGTTTCACATAATAGCTTCTTTCAGCTCACTGAAGCTTGTCTTTGTGTAGGGAGAAGGGTGATGATGATCAGAATATCCGTCTCCAGAAGGGTCAGAAATGTCCTGGTTACAGGATGTTGATGGACTAATGTCCAGCCAGGAAATGAATCGTCTTTTCTGCACCGTCCTTCAACTTAGTGAAACAAAAACACGTGTATCAGTGTCACTGTGCCATCTATTTTCTTTTTAGGCTTTTTGAAGCTTTTGAGGGATTTCCTCGTCCTGTTAAAGAGACATAGCTTATTTAACTGCTGAATCACCAGGTTGGTTTCCTTTATCCAGTAAAGCATGTTCAGATGAAAGGGTTTTATCAGGGTTTGACTCTAGTTATAGTACTATTACCATCTGTTTGTCATTACGCACAGAGACCCTCTATGATAACTAATTCATCTGTTAGTGTGACAGCATCTTCAGCTTCTAAATCTTTCTGTATAGTTTTGTTACAGTCAGAAGCTGAAAAATGTATGATAAAATTCACATTTTTAAGTTTTATTTTAACCACACTAGACAAGCTGAGGTTTTAAATAAACAGTGAATTTAAGAGAACATGATACATTTTTGTTCTGCTGTTTTATTGTATTTATTAATATTCATGTGTCTGACACATGAATCTAAAGCCGTTACCTGACTCCAAATGATCACAGAAATAATCAACAAAAAATTATGATAATTACAATTATTTTCACATTCAACTTTGCAAGCATGCTTTTATTTTGCCATGCCTCCAAAGCACATATCCTCCCCGCCTGAAGGCTAATCTCACCTGCACCTTGTGAAGTTTTTAAAAGTCGATGTAGAGTGAGAGCAAAACACACCCATCGTATAAAGCACATCAACAAATACACCTCCAGTATTTCATTATGACCCACACAAACTCTGTCTCTGTATTCAGCAATGATTTTAAATATAACTGCATTTTCATTCCTTATGCTCCAAAAAACACTCATTTTGTCTGCACCATCCATTGGATGTTGGCTGCTCTTCGCTGCTTTTGTAGCTGTCATTGGACCAGATACTTTTCATTAAGTCGCCATTTATTTGAACTTGACTGCAGTCAGTTTTATATTAATGTAAAAGACATGAAGGGAAAAAAATATCTATCCTTCATTTTAAACTTTCATCAACCAAGAAGAGAGCAGCCATTTTTAAAATTTCTGACAGAATCTGTTATGTTTATAGATCTCAACACTCATTCCTCCCCAACTTTTCTGTGTTTTTTTTCTAGAGATGCTGTGAAGTAAAACGAAACGAGAAAAGAAACCAGTTTTCTGAGCATACAGAAGTCTGGGCTTGTAGTGGAGCACTTAGAGGTAGCACAAATCTTTGAACAAAATAGTGTTGTGATTTTGAGACAAAAAACTTTTAAAGATGGGGGAAATGGAAAAATGGAGGAAAATATTTATGGATTTTTTTATTTAGTAAACTGAAGAGATCAGTGCATCAGTCACAAAGAAACCTAATCAAAATTACTTTATTTACACCAGAGGGAAATTGTTCACTAAGGAGTCTTCAAACAAGCTAGGTATAGCTAGCTATTTTACACAAACACGTCTCAGAGCTCTCACCCCTCCCACCTGGTATAATCCTTATGCACCAGCTGTTAAAACATTCCCCCAGGTTTTTCCTCTTCTTCTGTAATTATAGGCTGTTCTAGCTCTGGACACAGGGTCCGAAATTACATTTTTGAGTCACCAGCCAAAATTCTAAATTCTCGCCTCACCTTCTTCCGCTTATCCGGGTCCGGGTCGCGGGGGCAGCATTCCAAGTCAGGCAGCCCAGGCCATCTTCTCCCCGGCCAAGTCCACCAGCTCCTCAGTTGAGACGCCTATAATATTATATTATGTTGGATCCAAACAGAAAGGAATGAAACTTGATTAAATAATCATTAATAAAAAAAACTACTTTTTACTCATTTCAGATTTTTTATTTTATTTTTTTTAGAAATGTTTTTAATGAACTCTCTTAATGAAATCTAGTCAGACTCCTTGTTTTCTCTCTCCATGAAATCTGCCCTCCTGCTTCTGACAGTCTTACAGCCTCATTTTTGGAGTCCCTTCATCGTCTTATTTCCTAGGACCAATGATTTGTTACGGGTCTTTTAGCGTACTGGAGGAAAACGGAGCAGCTCATCTGCGCAGATTCCGGTGTTGTGCTAAAATCTGCTCCCCTGAAATGCTATGTTCACCTGTGTAGGTAGCGGATAAAATGCTCAGCGATTCTGTCAGTGTTTAAAACAAAGAAAAAAATATCAATTTTAAATTTGTATTAATTTATTTACTGGGAACTAAATAAAGTATTAACTTTGACACGACTACATGTTGTAGAAATCTTTTAGAAGTGCTGTGAAGCCCGCAATTCGACATGGGGGAACAGAAAAATTCAGGGGAACAGACTTCTGCACAACACCTGTTGTGCCCTGTAGCCAGCGTCAACATTATCTCCACCGCCACCTCCAGTTCGCCACTTTTCATTAAATCTTCTGGTTGCCACTGGTCCTGGTGGTTTCTCTTCCAGTTCCATTACTTTTCTTTTTGAAGAATGGCTGACTCCAGTTCTAAACCGCCACATATTGCTGCTAGTTTTAGCGTGAAGCTAACTGCTGCTGCCTTGATGAACAGTGAATAGATAGGCAGAAATGCCTCAGGGTGCGACTCTCGCGTTTCGCGTACGTCGCGTGCAGGCAGGAGAGGAGCGTCACAGAAATCCATCTGATAAAAAGAACTAAGTTGGTGCAAAAATGTACTCGCTATGTGGCGGATGACGCTCCAAATTTTACTCGCCAAGTGGAGCAATTTGGTCGCATTTGGCGAGTGGCGAGTGTTAATTTTGGACCCTGTCTGGACAGGAAGGATCTCCTGTAGTGGTCTGTGATGGACAGGAAGGATCTCCTGTAGTGGTCTGTGATGGACAGGAAGGATCTCCTGTAGTGGTCTGTGATGGACAGGAAGGATCTTCTGTAGTGGTCTGTGATGGACAGGAAGGATCTCCTGTAGTGGTCTGTGATGGACAGGAAGGATCTTTTGTAGTGGTCTGTGATGGACAGGAAGGATCTCCTGTAGTGGTCTGTGATGGACAGGAAGGATCTTCTGTGTTGCAGCAGATCTGAAGGAGCCTCTGACTGAAGACACTGTGTTGTTGAAAGAAGATCTCAGCTCTGGGCCGCAGAGATGATATTCACAGCAGCATGTCCCATAAACCTCTGGAGACTACAGAACCAGAAATTCAGATACAAAAGGTGTGTGCAATACAGGAGCAGAGGTCTTAAACAGTAGGCGGTCTTAAAGAGGTGAGTTTGAGTCTGGATTTAAAAGAGAAGAGGGAGTTCTGGTTGGCTTGTGGTAGAGAAGTCCAGAGATGGGGAGCTGAAAGCTGAAAGCTCTGCTCCTCATGGAGCTAAGATGGAGGAACTGTGCTAATTGCCATTCAATAGAGAGAGAGCTAGTTAAGCCAATCCTGAGACTTTGACTTATTTTAGGAAATGCTTTGACTATTTTCTCTAACATTTCAACTGAAACATTGAGAATGTTTGCTTTTGTTTTGTTCTGCAGGGCTCTAATAACCTGTCATACCTTTCTTTCTCTATTTTTTTTCTAGTTGATGCATCTTAATGGATATTTTTCCATCTTTTTTTTAATAATGCTTTCTATCTGACCTAATTGTAAGTAAGTAAGTAAGTAAAGTTTATTTATATAGCACCTTTCACAGAAAAAAATCACAAAGTGCTTCACAGAAAACAGAATCAAACATGATAAAACAAATAAATTCAATTAAACAAAGAAAATATCATTACAAATCAAAATCATTAAACAACAACAAGAGAACATAAAAGAGTTATTTAAAAGCAGTTTTGAATAATTGGGTCTTCAACTGCTTTTTAAAGGAGTCCAGACTGTCTATACAGCGTAAAACTAAAGGAAGGTCATTCCAAAGTCGCGGTGCAACAGACTGGAAGGAGAGATCACCTCGACTTTTAAATCTGGTCCTTGGAACTGTTAGGAGATTCTGGTCTGTGGACCTGAGAGCTCGGGTTGGAGCATACGGCTTTATCAGTTCAGTAACATAAAGAGGAGCTTGACCATGTAGGGCCCTGAAAGTTAGTCAGGATTTAAAAATGAACTCTACATTTAACAGGTAACCAGTGCAGAGACCTCAGAATAGGAGTGATGTGATCTTTCCTGTTTGCTCCAGTGAGGAGCCTCGCTGCAGAGTTCTGGACCAGCTGAAGGCCATAAAGGGCTTTTTGGTTCAAACATGTGAAAAGTGTGTTACAGTAATCTAGACGGGAGGAGATAAAAGCATGAAGAACCATTTCCAGTTCAGGTTTTGACACCAACTTTCTCAGTTTGGAAATATTTCTCAGATGATAAAAACAGTTTCTGACCAGCTGTTTTGAGTGACCTTCAAGAGACATTGATTGGTCGAAAATAACACCCAGATTCCTCAGGTTTGACTTTACAGCAGAACTTAAATGTCCAATATGTTGACTGATCAGAGGGACCATCCTATCAGGGGCAACAATCAGACATTCAGTCTTTTCAGGGTTTAACTGAAGGAAGTTCTTTTCTAACCAGTTAGTAATAGCTGACAGACACTCCAGTAGTTCAGACAGTTTGTAGAACTCTGAGTCCTTGAAGGAGCAGTACAGCTGAATGTCATCTGCATAAAGGTGGTAGGAGACATTGTGACATCTACTAATGATCTGTCCAAGAGGATGGAGATATAGTAAAAACAGGAGTGGACCCAGAACAGAGCCTTGGGGTACCCCACAGAACAGATCTGTAGTATCTGACATGATGTTGTTTATATGGACACTGAAACTTCTGTTTGAGAGGTACGATCTGAACCAGTCTAAAACTGTTCCAGAGATCCCACCAAGTCACGGAGTCTGTTCACTAAGGTGCTGTGATCAACAGTGTCAAAAGCTGCAGAAAGGTCCAACAAAACTAAGACTGTAAACTCCCCGGAGTCTGCTGCCATCATGATGTCACTGGATACTTTGAGTAAAGCTGTTTCTGTTGAATGTTTTTTACGGAAACCAGATTGGAATTTATCAAAAATGTTGTGTAGTTCCAGAAAAGAGATCAGCTGATCAGCCACAACTCTTTCTAAGAGTTTAGAGATATAGCTCAGTTTGGAAATGGGCCTGTAGTTATTTGGCTGAGAGGCGTCCAGACTGGGTTTTTTACTGTACTAACAGTAGGTCATATAATCATCAGACAGTTTGATTTGAGCAGTTTTAACCCTGTAAAGTGATGACAGATCATTGGTTTTTGAGGTCTGTTGCGTTCAGATGATCAGGTTGAGTGACAGTCCTGACTTATCAGGAATCCATGGATACTAAACATGTCCTAATTGATCACAGGGAACGAGCTAGAATATCCACTGGAAGTTAGTTTTTACCGTGAGATTCACCACTTCTCAGAGACCAGCGGCAGTAATGGATTTAATGCAGATGAATTTATAATGATGATCATAAATTTACGTTGTAAAAATAAAGCACCGCATGCTTTCCTTCACTCTGAGAGCTGCTGCCTCTATCAGCTCAGGCTGTGTTCATTATTCGTGCTGATCACCTCTCCTCTAAGCAGCTGCTTCCTCTCACTTCATTCTCTCTCCTTTTTTCTTTCCTTTTTGGCAGCCAGATTCCTGTCTTTTTTGAGTTGAAGGCATGATTTTCCAGTGGATCACTCCTACACATAAATCCACCAGTGCAGCTGTGGATTCAGCCAGGGAAAATGTCATCATGACAGAAGTAATAAAATAATTATTAAACAAAAGAAAGCCTTTCCCTTCCAGGCTTTTTGAGGACCCCTTCCTACAGTAGGTCCTGGTTCACCCCCCTCCTTTCTGTACCAGCAGCAGTTCATCTGAGGACAGGCGGTGTTTTATTTATTCACTTCTCTGCACAGAGTAGGATTCTGTTCACTGCAGCTGTGTTGCATCAAAAAACTTGTTGATTTACCACTTGAGTTGATCTCTTTTTAATGCATCAGGTGAGAATATTCTCATCCCTGACCTTGTTGATGTGGTTGAGGTAGAGCGCCACATCCCAGCATCATTCTGCTCTCCAACAGCTGCAGGAAGCTCTACATCTGTTCATCAGATGTCCCGATGAGCCCACGCTGTTCAAACAACCAGCAGTTTGTTCTGAGAGGACTCCTGTTACACATGAAAGGTGCTCATTGAGTTGTTATGACTCTTACTCGTCTCAGCTGGTGTGACTGATTATATAATATAAATCTGTAGTTTTAGAGCTGAACAAAGTGACTGTTACTAGATTTTACTGTCAAGTTGTCCAGAGCGTCTGTGCTTTGGTTTATATTTCTCCATCATGATTTAGTTTTACAAAATTTCAGTTTCTTCTATAATGATTTTGTGTCAACATGATTATAAAGATGGTTATTGATGTGATTATAAAACGTGTCTCTGATCAGTGAATGTGTAAGGCTCTTACATCAGAGGTTATCAAAATCATAACAGAGCCTGGACCATAAAAGATCCAGTTCATCACAAGCTGCTGACACACACACACACACACACACACACACACACACACACACACACACACACACACACACACACACACACACACACACACACACACACACACACACACACACACACACACACACACACACACACACACACACACACACACACACACACACACACACACACACACACACACACACACACACACACACACACACACACACACACACACACACACACACACACACACACACACACACACACACACACACACATACACAGTTGTGTGGAAAGGGCACCAGCAAAAATGACCAATAAATCGCCCTTACAGTAGGCCTGTTCACTACATGGTGACGCCAACCAGAAGCATGGAAAGCTGTTTGTTCTGACTGCTAGCTTAATTTGAATAAGAATAGAGGTGAACGTGTATTCTCTCTATCCTGTATTCATCTGTCAGATATATTAAATTTAAACTACATAAAATATGAAGTGGTTTACAGATGTTGAGGCAGGTTCATAATGTTGACTTAAAGTGAAGTTTGGTTCATGTTGAAGTGTCAGTTATTAAGACCACACCCACTGGTGGCATGACACAGAGTGGGTGGAGTCTCTAGAAACAGGAAGTAGTCATTTGACCAGAGCAATTGTCATGGCTAGTCAGATCAGGAGAGACACTGTTGCTGATCAGTGATTTTGTAAGTTAGAAGAAAATTTTTAGATATTTAACAACTCCTGCTCAAGAAAGCCTAGGGATGTATCGTTATCGGTCAGATACTAAGGCATACTAATTAATAAAGGTACTCCAATACTATGGTACTATGGAACTGATGGTATTAACCATAGCATCACGCTCAGCTCTGTTGAGCTGCAGCGAGAGATGACAGCAGCTAACTGGAGCCAGCTCTGGAGCAGATGGAGTGTGCTGTAGTAGTATTATTATTATTATTATTAATAGTAGTTGTTGTTTTTATGTAGCAGTAGTATATACTCACGGTACCAACGTTTGGTTTGGTAAAGTTCCAGTAATCCGTTCATAATGCCTGATCAATTCCCAAAGTGTTAGCATGTTTCATTTAGCCGCTAACATTTTGCTAACAGCCACACAGAAGAAACTAGTAGAGCTGATTAAAGCTTCTACATCGACCTTTACTTCAGATTAATGTGACTTTTTATTTTATAGTGAATCAATCAACGGATCCTTGTTTAAAAATTATACTTCAAAAAGGTAAAACCAATATTTGACTTATTTTCCTGTTGTACCAGACCATGGTTTAGAAGATCAATGGCATTTATTAGTACTTGTACTCTGTATCGTCAAGTACACTTTGAAACTTTGAAATTGAGAATTCATAAGTGTCATTTAGGTATTTGTTCAGTTTTTGTTTAAACCAGTGTTTAGATTGTTGGACTGCAAATCACTCTTTGTTATGTATCTGCATCTTACACAGATCTTACACATCTTACACTTGTTTTGCAGAATTTTTAGTCATGAAAGTGTTTAAAAACAGTTCCCTCCTAACAGACTGAAGGACATTTGTGTCTGATTTGTTTAGAATAGACTTTAAGTGATAAATAACCACTACTTTAACATATTATCTGCAGACTTAATGGAATTGGGTACCAGTTTAGGAGTTCCTGCCAACAAACAGACCACCTTGCTGACGACATATGACTCGTTCACACGTTGCCTTTTCCCTTCATGAGACCAGGCGAATGCACCTGCTGTGGCCTTTCATCTCCACTGTACATTATTCAGCAGCCGACTGTGTCTCCATGACGATTTAATGCTGAGATGACCAGTAACTACAGGCTGTTTCAAACCAACTGCAGCAGTAATATTGTCATACAGGTGTATGTTGGACTTTGTGTTGCTGCAGCTCTGTGAGCTGTACATCCTTCTGCCTGTCGTCTTCAGAGTGCTGCCTTCTAATCTGTGTAGTTTTCAGCTGTAAAGGCCATTAGCAGCCCAGAGGGCTCTTACATCACTTCCATGAAATCGGAGCGCTGTATCGAAAGCCAGCATGACAAAGCATGTTGCCCCAGTTTCAGGTTATCATGGGATACAGTTGCTAATCCAGCAAAGAACCACAGCAGATAAACCTGTTGAATAGTTTTGCTTTTCAGTGTTGAATTAATGAAATGTGTAACTGAAGACTGTGGCTGTAATCTACTGCTTCATGGTGACCTCTTAATGAGACCTGTTATATACCTGCTACATGCTTTATATAAGACTCATAGCGTTATAATTTCATTTTTTAAGTAGAGCTGCCTTTTTAATGATCTGAACGTTTATAAAAACTAAAATTAATGAAAGTGAACGTTCAGAAACGTTAAAGTGGGGTTTAGAACTAAGTTTCAGGTCAGTCTCACTCAGCTCTGTGTATCAAGGATTTAAATCACTTTAACAAAAAGAAAATGCTGGTGAGTCCTTCAACAACTGGTGTAGTACACAAATATCAGAGTACTTATTAATAGATGGGTTACTCCACATAGTACTTGATTATTAAAGATTTGATAGCTGCAGATTAAATTGAGCTAACAGCTAGTTTGAGCAGGGCTGAAACTTCTACCGCCGTCTTAAGGCTGGAATACACCGGATACCTCAGCGATGCGCCACCTCTTGGCTGCGGTGTTGGCGAGTCTTGTACTCACACAAGACGCGCTCCTGACACAGCGTAGGATGCTGCTTAAAATAATCGCGCGATAGTCACAACCTCACGCGGGAATTGAAAACTGGAAGCGGGAAGTGAATTCTTTGTTTATATGTGATCAGAGCTGCCGTCGTGTGTTGTGGGAACCTAATTCTAATTCTTTCAAAATGGGTAAGTAAGCTATTTAATGGAGCTGTTGTTTATGTGTACCGTAATGTTTGTGGCGGTTTATTTCTGTGTGCCGTAATAGGAGCCGTTCTGCGTCGTAACGTCGGTGTCATGGTAATGGCGGTGTCAGAAAGTACTCAACATGTCGTGACACACGCGCACAGCTGCGACTGGCGCTCCCTTTTAAACTGGTGCGAATCTTTAGCGGGCTGGCGGCGTCTCGCGTGTCTGGGACGCGTTGTGGCGAGCTCTGTGTGAGTGATCTGATGGACTAGAATGGTTTTAAATCAAAATAACGCTGCAGCCACGACGTGGCATGTCGCCGACGTGTCCGGTGTATTCTAGCCTTTAGAGCTACGAATATAAAAACGTTTACAGTGGCTCATGTAAATGCTGTTTTTAAACTTTTATAATTTGTCATTTTTCATGACATGGTTAGTCAAGTAGAAATCTGATTATTTGTAAATAGTAGCATGAGCTGTAGCACTTTCTGTGCAGCCTGAGAAACTTCCTGCAGGATTATAATAATATTTTAGACAAAATGATTGATGTGAAAATGGTGACAAAATAAAACGTGTTCCTCCTTCTATGCTCTAGTCTAGTTATCACCTGAAGCCCTGATTGGCTGATTGCACAGTGGTGTAGCAGCTTCTTTTAATGGTTTTATATTATGTTTATTTCATGAAGTATTTGTGACAGTCTAACACATTTTACTAGATTCTTCCTACTTCCCTCTCATCTCATGGTGGTAGTAGCTGGCTTGCTGCTGAACTGATGCTGCCATCCTCTCCTACAGATTTCACTCTAACCTTGCCTCGCCCTCTCTCTCTCTCGTTTGCCCTCCATCTCCCTCCCTCCCTCCCTACAGTATCCATCCTTCTCACAGTGCCATGGTTCTGGTTAATCTGTTTACCGGCCTGCAGCTTCTCCCTGAGGTGCTCACAGTTTTAATGAACAAGCATCACATGCTTATTTTACTTTCTATTAAAACACAGATTTAATCAACAGCCACTCACATGAAGGAGGCGATACGTGTTTAAAATTCATTTAGAGAGCGAGGAGTATCATGAGTCAAGAAAACGGCTCATCCTGCTGTTTTTAAATTTAATTTGTGACGTGTCCTTTTCTAACTAGTTGAAGGTCAATTACAGTTTGATCATTTAATTAACCAGTTAGGGCTGCAGGCAGCTATTGAATATTGTAACCATTGAGCGTTCTATCAAATGACCGACTGAGTACTCTGATAATAACGAACAACCAGCTCTCTCCTCTGTTGTCAGATCTGTGCACATTGTTTTTTCTTTTTTAAGATGATGAAGTTTGGACAGGTACTCTGAGGTGAGTGAGATACTTACCCAGTGTTCGCGAAAACTTTTGAGCCACGCCTGCCAAACTGGCGAACGTGGAAGCGTCTCACGCAGGACATTTCTGACTCGCGTAGGACAATGTCTGCTGCAGATCTGTATCTAATAGTGGGTAATATAGTGACCTGATTAATATAGCGTCTTCCCACCACCAATCAAGGCGGCACAAAGCGCTGAACACAGTCAAATACAGTAAATATAATAATAAAACAGAACAGTTCAAAGCTAAGAACAACAGGCCAAGTATAAAAATATCTTCAATGATTAGTCTAAAACTCAATTTAAAAAACTGTCAGCAGTTTAAAAGACACTAAGAATGTAGTTTAAAACATTCAACAAGAGGCAATAAGCACCAAGTCCTATACAACACCAGACCACCATAATTATTATGGTGACTCAGTATTATTAATACTGAGTCAGTCTGACTCTAGAGACCCAGGATGCTGCTGGTCTAGTTTCACTCAGGAATCCTGTTCAGTTTCACTTTTCTGTCAAAACAGGATCTGATTATGGCATTTTAATGATTGAGCAGTATTTTGCTGTAAATAAATAATAAATAATAAATAAATAAAACCTGTAACTTTGCTGCTGGTGCACCTGAATTTCCCCACTGAGGGATAATAAAGGATTTCTATTCTATTCTCTCCTTCACTCTCCTCTTCAGAGGCTGTAACCATAACAGCAGAATAATCCATGGAGTTCACAGATGATCTAACTCCTTCATTCTTAAAACTTCTTTCTCTTGTAGTTTGGTTCCTCATCCTAAAGTAACCAGTTAACAGAGTTACTAGATCATATGGGCTTTGTTTGGGGGAACCGATCAGCAGCACTTCCAGGTGAAACCTCATCAGCTGTTCTGTGTCTCATCAGGAAGGAAATACGTCGGACATTACCGATGTATTTTAATATTGTCCAACGGAACTGTGTTTGTTTGATCTTCAAATAATGATGGACAAGGAAGAACAGACTGAATAAAAACTAAATTCTGGTGGTTACAGTTTGTTTAGGAAGCTAGATAAGACAGAGGCCGAAGCAGATCTCACATATGATTCTGATTCTGAACGCTGTAACGTCAGAGAGTCTAGTCCACCTAGAAGCTCCAGAGGAGAATAAAACTCAGAACCTCCTAATTGATCGGAGGCAATGAAGTCTGACATTTCTTATCGGCACGCAAGCGAATGCGCGTGAATGAGACGGGTGCATGCGCGAAAAGAGGAGCACGAGCGAGAGGCGCGCGCGCCGCAAGCAAGAGATCGACAGAGAGAGAGAAAAGGAGAGAGAGAGCGAAGCAGCACGCCGGTCAAAGTGTCCGACGATTTTCAGTTTTACGTCGGACAAATTTAAATTACGTCGGTAATGTCCGACGGTCTGGCGTGTTTTCGCAAGCACTGTACTTACCTGAAGACTGTTTGTTCTGCCCGAGTGCAACATCTTGTCCTTTAAAAAACATAAACTTCATTTAGTTCTTGTGTAAATATTTCTTTACCTGAATCAGTCTGAAGGCAGGTTAGTCCAAATAAAACGTGTAAACATTGGTAAAACAGACTTCATCTGAAGCAGAACTCGTTCATAAAGACTTAAAAAAAAAAAACATTACAAGTCTGGTCATGTAGAGCTGAGTGTACAGCCCGATGCTCCACCTTGACTTTTATTTCTCTCTTTAGAGAACTCTGGTCTCACTGTAAAGACTTCTGACTGCAGGGAGTCCAGCTTTAAAGGTGTGGTTTTCTGGGTTATTTTATAGTTTTGCATTGTTCTCTAGTGTAATTCAATGTTATCTGTGTAATTTTTATAAAGAAAGAAGCTTTGATGCTTATAATATAAGCTTTAGAAGTTTCCCATCTGACACCTGAATTTGAAACGGCAGGATTCTCATTAGTATTCATGATATGCACAGCACTCGCTTCTGATTGGATGACCGAAACGTCATTACTCCCCCCCCCCCCCC